>JARUPY010000012.1:0-92605 GCA_029817715.1 Melastoma dodecandrum
TTCAGCTTTTCATTCACAGTAGTGTCCATAATTGCTTCAACGTTGCACTTTGCAGGTTTTGACAGGTATTCACATAGTCCTTCCTTGATCTGGCGGCCGTGTTCTCTTCTTGGGTTCAATCTGTCCTCCAAGACTGTTAGCCTGTCGAGGCGCTATTGTATTAACTCAGGGCAGTGTTGTCATTCTCCCTTGCCTTCTCTCCATTTGGTTCCATCTCACAGGTATTTGTTCAACGGCACAATGCCCTGCAAGTATCTGGACAAAACATCCGCTTACTCTTCTTTCAGAACCAATCTACCGCTTTGAGCTTCCTTCTTTAGGCTCTGGTCAGTTCCCACTGTTACCCAGTTTTCTTCACATTCTTCACATTCATGCGTTCTGGCAGCCAAAATCCATTCCCATGCAACTCCATAAACAAATAATCTCGAGGATCCTGTTAGAAAACATGCCAGTTTCCTTCTCCTCACTTCAACTCCTGCGCACAGGAAATAATCCATATAATAAGAGCAACATTATTTATTCTCCCCTTAAGTTGCCTATCTGTTCCCTCACATTTGAACCTCCTATTGAAAGATCTCACTCTTTCCTGTGTGGTTGACCAGAACCATAAGATGGATCTTGTTTCGATCTGCTGATCCTGAAAACTTGGCCTTCATCTCATCTGTACTCCTGTTCGAGCCTGTCGTGCATGGCTTTCAGTTTGGCTTCTTTCTCTGCCCTTTTTTGATACCCCCACTCTTCCCACAGCTTCGCATCTCTTCTTTTCATGTACTTCTCGGTAGAATTTTCCTCTAGATTCATCCAAATAACTAATATCTGAGAAATTTCTCCTGAAGTAAACCACTCATGTCCTCAGAATCTGCAAACTTTGTGGGAGGAGTTCGGAAGCTAGATCCACTACTTGCCTGTACTCTTGCTTCGGGCACCGACTTTTTCTCTGGTGATGAAACCAAGAGCTGCCTCTGTTGATGGCACTTTTCTTATTTGTGAACTTCCCATCGTTTCCTTTCTGCAAATCAGCCACCTTGTTTCTCCGAGCAGAACTAGACTGATCATTGGGAACCGCGCGACTTGTGCTCTGCAAATAGCTTTTCCAGTTTATTAGTCCTTCATCTTAAGCTCGTCATTGAGCTCCATGTTCCCCTTGGATTGCCATTCCCACTGAAGCTGCTCAGATTGTGAGGAAGTGGGAACCAAAGTCTCCTGACTTTGAAGTGAAATCCTTTTACTAGAAAGAATGGTTTTGCTGCCGGCATTTGAAGGCCTGGAAGACCTTCATATTCAGGACAGATAACCTCACTGCACCCATTTGTACCTTCTCAATGCCCCCTATGTCCCGAGATGCATCTTCAGATTCTCCGATGAAAGGATTTGCCTCTGTTTCTTGTCTGGCAATGTTTATCCCCACTAGTTACTTTATCTAGAGTGTCCCTTTCTGTATCATTCCAGAGAAAACTTCTGATTGACCAGAAAAGGATTTTGAATGTCCATGTACTCCCCCCATTTGGAAAATTGACTTGTTCGAGTGTTCCTTTGGACGATCATTAGCTATTGTTACTCCCGTATCACCTTTATGAGAAAAATGGCCACTGCTGCTTATGCTGTTAGAGCGCATGAGAAGAAGCAGCTTTGGTTCCGAAAACGCACCACACCATCTTCCTTAGCAGAGACCACTAACAGAGCTTCAGAATCCACTTCCTGTTTGTAATTGCCACCCTTCCAGATCCTGAAAGAAATCCGGCGTTCCTGTCAGTGTCCTCATTCATTTGCCGGTTTGCTGTTCTCCAACAGAGGAACCTGCTAGTGAACTTGATGAATCCTGCACAGGGATGCGCCTCTTCAACAGCAGGCTCCTTCCTCTTTGCTGGGCATATGGACTGCTGGTCCAATGACCTTTCCTCCTTTACAGTAACAAACAATTTTTAGTCTTGAAAATATTACCATCAAATTTTGGAGAACCGACACAACCACCATGCTGTCCTTTTAGAATTCCTGTCCTCCAATAAAGTAGCGGCATTCATGACTTTACCGCGTTCGAGAAACAGAAGTAGAAGAGGGCGGTACTTAAAGGACATATCACCATAGTCCTTGCCAGCAATCTAGTCAATGCTCATATCACTCGTGCCAACTCCCATCTTCTCAATGACAGCCTTCTCAACAGCCCCGATGGAGCCAATGGAGCAGTTGATACATCGGAGGGCAGCCTTCTCAGCTCCTCAGACCTTGCCTAACAACAGGTTTGCCGGTGCTGCCGCTAGCCACTATCAAAGTGTTTTTCCTTCTGTTTGTCTTTCAAAGAGACTAATACGGCTCCTGGACACTAAGGCGCCGAGAAGCTTGCTATTCTGGATTGGGCCTCTGAGTCTGATTGTGGGACTTTCTTGTTATGGATCTTCTGTTTACCCCACTTACCGGTTCTTTCTCTCAGTGACAAATGACGACGATTATTCGGGTTGAATGGAAGTGGTAGTCTTTGTCTGGTCCTAGATGGAATTCCCGTTCTTCTCATAACAACATTCTTGATATGTTGAAATTGCAGCTTTGATTAACTGGTTGATTTTTCCACATGAATAGTACAAATCTTCTGCACAGATTCATCGAGCGACATGTCAGATTCACACGAGGAGCGAACTGTTTCTTCGCGGATTTTCCAGACATGGGAATTAGTTCTGGACTTCTCTTCATAATGAAAGGAACTTTGTTCAAGCCTCACTGCAGGAAACAAATACCAGATTAAATAACAAAGATTGGTAACATTCCTACATGAACGAAGTATAATTCTAATAAGCTTAAAAAAAATGTAATGCACACAAGATTAGCTAATATACACAGATCGATATAAGTATAAAACAGGCGATATGTAATAAGTTTCACATCGTATCAGACTCACTTTAGGCGAACAGCTCCAAAGCAGTCCGCAAAAAGCAATAGTTTTCTGATACACTGTCCAGATGAAAATCATCCGTAATAGCTCGAGCACAGGCAGCAGTCAACTGCTTCAGAACAGTAGCTAACCCGTACATCAATAGCCGCCGAAGGAAGTTCTTTCCTGAAAGAACAGAGAGAATTCCAGGCTTAATTAGCTTGCACCCAACACAATGATCAAATGACAAATCATGGCGAGCAGAGGACAGCTTAAAGCTACAATGGCTGGCAATAAGATTCTATAGCAGAATATTTTTAAAATTACAGAGGGCTCAAACAGAAAAGGTCAAGGGATGTTTACTTCGTTGTATCAGCAGACAGGGCAATTCCCAGCTTCACCTTCACCTAAGAAAATTCATCACGTCCTGAGAGGCATCTCACACAAATTAGCTCGATGGATTAATCATACTTTTCTAGACAGTAAAGTTACCCCCATGCTTTTACACAACAACAGCCATGGGTAAGGCAAGTAGCATTTGTATCCAGTTGTTCCCAAAATTCATAAGCAATGAGACTGTGGTAACATATCCAATGACATTGGAAAATGATGTAAATAATATCATTTCGTCGAGAATCTCTGTCATCAAAGATGCAACAAAATTCTGTAAATTATTGACACCATTTCTTTCCAGCTATAGTGAACCACTGCTCTCTTCAATATCATGTGAAGAGCAAATTTTACAAGCATGCCAAACTCCTACCAGAAATGTTTGACAGAGACATTTTTTTTTTTGCCTCTTTAAGTCAATCATGGAAAGGTAAACAATTGGAGGCATCCACATCCCAGACCATGATCACGGAGAAGTGGTTCAGGATTGGTGGAAAAAACACAGTCCTTACTTAATTGCAAGAAACTAATGATAAATGTATCAAAAACGCGATCCTCCATAACGACAGTTCCCTTATACACATGAAGTTCACAGCATGCCGGGTTACATCAGTAGATTCCAATAAGCTAAAACCAAATATTGATTAGTTTTACAGTAACAAATAAACTGAAGACGTTGCTGACTAACCTGAGGAAACAGAATGCTGAGATTTCTTGTCCCCTATTTTAAATAAAAAAGGGGGGGGGGCCCATAAATGTTTTTCCCAATGTCAGCGAGATTTGTATAAACTCATCTTCTTTTCCCAAATTAACAAGCAACAGATTTGATGTTTCTTGTACTTTCACCAACCCCCACCCACCCCCCAAATAATATATCCCCCCCCCCCCCCCCCCCCTCATCATAACTTCACAAGAAAATGGGTCTTATTTTTAGAAAGAATGTATACAAAGTGTTTCATGGGGTTGCCAGACAAAATATCCTGCAAAATAAATTTTTCGTGGCTTGCCCTCGAGTTGAGACATTTTCGGCATCAAAAACTACTAGGAAAGTCTCCAAACTTGTCTGGAGATGTACTAACGAAAAAATCTAGATAAACCTGAAAAGCATCCGTAAATTTGCCAGAACCCAAATTCTGTTAAGATAACTTTCCTACGTAGACAGATAAATGATTTTTTTATTTTTTTTTTATATTATTTTTATTTATTTCTTTTTTTCCCATCGTTAATCGTCTGGATGAGAAGTGGACATACGTGCAATACCTCTCCAGAGTTCCCCTTTGTTGAACCATGTCTCCCTGTGATTTGCCATTCCTTGAACTTCAATGCTTAAATGTAATTGCAACCATTCTTGCAAACTGTTCCTCAAGCAACTTTAAGCTGATCGACAAAAACAGCTTTTTGTTAATCCTGAGGCAAGCTTCTCAGTATTCAACCATTGCTTCTGATATAACCAGCTTCAACATCTGCACACACAACAATAACAATGACCGAATCTGAGGAAACCACGTGTAGACAGAATAATATGCAAAATGTGTTTGTTCACCCAGTGATTCTCACCCTGCGAGAACGCACATGGCGATAGTTGAAATAATGCATAGTCAATCGGACAGTTCGGGTCTTCATCCATTCTCCGCATTGGCTCCAACCGTACTTAATTTCAAAATTTCCCCATCCCAATTAGCCTGCACTACACAAGCAAACCCAATATCGTGTTGATTGATCCAAATAAACATTAATCTTCTAAAACAAACACAGCCATGGAAAACCATGATGAATTATGCAAATCCATGAACAAAAGCTAAAGCAGCAGCAACACATTCTTTAGCAAAATCCATTCAGGAACGGTGCATCAAACTTCAAATCGCCTCGGTATTAAATCTCCTCTGGCAAATTTCCTTGTCTGCTACCAGATAAAACTAATTTTCCTTTCAATCAAAACCAAGAAGAAAGAAGGGGGAAAAAAGATCTTAACATACCAATCAACCATCCTAATAAACAAAAAGCCACGAAAGAAAAAATCTCCTCCAACGTTCTTCCCTCTTTGAAACATAATCCACGAACAATAAGCCACGCCAGAGCTCACGAACCCGAAACTTCAGATGCGCCCCAGATCTGATACACTTCCGTAAAAAACAAAAAGAAAAATATCCAAACCCATCACACTCATTTCCCTCGAATCTGCAATAGCATACAACTCGTCAACCAGAGTTCGTCAGGCAAAAACAACACCCAACCCACACACGACACAACCCATCACGGGTTCCCCTAAAAATGCACTAACTATTATCGAGAAATGAGCACAGGGTTGGGTTCTCCTCGGATTCCACCTCGCCCATCAGAAATTAGCCAAACTTTTGGTCACGAAATGAGAGTTCCCCTCGACCACAGGATGCTGCTGCTTGCTGAGTCCCAACAACCAACCGTGCAGTCCGCTTTCGATATTCGAGTTTGGTTGGACAGGCGCGAAGTGGCCGTCACCCTCACCCTCAACCCTCACCCTCTTTTCTATAGTGGTTTTATCCCCCGGCCATTCCTTTTCTCTTTCCCCTCGGTTTAAGAATTTCGCAGCGATATTCCGGGGCCGTGGAAATGTGTAATGGAGTTAACAGTAGATTAGACGGATGAGAAAGAGACGAAGAAGCTTTAAGTCCTTCGCTAGTCTCCCGTCTGTCTGTCTGTCCCTCTCTCATCCCTGTCCTCCTGGTCGTATTGTCTGGAGTTCTGGACCAAAATGAAAATAAAAGAAAAAAACAACGGCCGAGGCGGATGTGGGGTTTAGTAGATCCAGTAAAAAAATTCCATCCTCATGAAATTCCCGGATCCACCGACTTCTCCCCCCATTTTCATTTGCAATGTCATTGAGGTAACGTCTCGGACCAGGACAAAAATTTCAGTATCATATCAAAAATTTAAATGCGTAAAATATATTTCCCTGTTCACTCCTGTCCTGTCGTGGCGTGCCCAATCACTTACTAAGTCCACATCGATCCGAATGTTATTTTTTTAAAGTGTGGAATCGGATAATAAGAGCGAGTAATTCTTGTAACGGGAATTAATAAATATATGGAGTAATTTCTGGTGATAAATTTGAACATAATAAAAAAAAAAAACGATTAGATTCGAATTCACTGACATGGGGCTTACCACCCCCCTACCACATCCCCCCTAACACTTTTTTTTTATTTATGAACATTTGTGGGAGGGTAGCCCTAACAAAGATAGTTAATAAATAAACCAACCAATTTTGACGTTACAAAGGAAATAAAACATGTTAGGGGCTACTTTTTTCCTTTATAGTGAAAGACTGACTAAGCCACGAGAAAAAATATTCAAAATTATAAAAGTAACCGTTTTTCTTCTTGGGAATTAAGCTCCTTTTTTAGCATGGCACAAAAACATTTGAACTCTCCGCATTCTTTAAAAGATCATGGACGTGACCTGACTGGAAGCATTTCCGATTCCGAATACAAATACATACACACATTTTATAATTTTGTGTGATTCTATTTCTTTTACTTTCGGACCAACCCCCAACAATGGTGCCGATAATAATAACGTAACACACCCCTTTTTTATTTTTTTTTCCTTTTTTTTTTTTTCCCTTACCATGAATGATGGGCCTCGACTTATTAAAAATGGGCCTGAGCCGAGTCTCCAACATAAACGTGGCCCCCTGAATTACGAGCCACAATAATAGGAACTCGGTCCGCCAGAAAATGACCCGATGAAAGGAATGACGTCGATATAATAATGGAAAAAAAAAAAAAAAAAAAAAAAGTAAAAAAAAAAAGGGGGTTTAAATTTAACGTTTAGATACACACAGTGGTAGCAAAAAACAATACAAAGCGACCAATAAACACAATTGCTAATCACACTCCCAAAACATAATCTCAACGTTCCAAGTTGGGGACTCCTACATTATTAAACCTATTTCAATATTTACAGAAACATATATTATCAATCTATCTCTACAACACATTTCTCACTACAAATTTATTCCCCACCCAAAAGATGGAACATATAGAGAGGAGGAGAGAGAGAGACGAGAGAGCTTCCCTTCATCATTCAAACGATCCAGGGAACTCATCACGGCACCAACTCGACCGAATCGGGATCCGGTCGATGGATTCTTCCATGTCGCTTGATCACCTTCTTGACTTTTCACCATTTCCATCCATCCGCGTGCTCCCGCCTGCCAATGATGCAGATTACAACAACGAAACGTACCCCCCCGACGGGAATTTAGAACAACTGCGATGAAACCCTTTTTAGGTTTACCGAAGAAGAGGGTAAGACAAGCGAAGGGGAGGTTTGCGTACGCCGTGCCTCTACGCGTTGTTCAGGGTTTGCCCAGGGCCGCTGGAATCCCGACACGGGGAGTCAGGAACAGGATCCTGGGTTCGATAGTCAGTTTGTTAAAAGTATACGGAGCACATTCTTCAGGCACGGTTTAATGCTCCTAGTTACGGGAGGGGACGCATGTCCAGAGGGGGAGGAGGGGGATCGTGACTCCGGAGAATGGAGTCCGTACTTGCGGAGCTTGCCGAGGCCCTGATCTAAGTCGGGGGCCTGGTCCGGCGATGCGTCTCGTCCCCATAGCTTGTGGAAGGAAACCCATAATACTTTTAAATCCCCCCCCAAAGATATCAAGTAAGTAAAAGAAAGATATAGAAAAAATTCAACCGTGGGGGTGGGGTAAGGCGTGGATAATCCAGATGATCTCTTTAAAAAGTAACAACCATCCTGATCAATATGGCGATGGCCGTATGATTGCAGGGTGGCCGACTGTTTTAACGAAGAGATTATGGGAGGAAGATTGGGTGGTTGGGGAGAATGGGGAGACGATCTAAAAGAAACCCGAAAAAGGGAGAGCAAAAAAAAAAAAAAACGAGGGTGGCTGGGCGGGGGGGTTGGGTTTGGATATTAGAGGACCAAGATATTGGGATAAATTAGCTTATACTAAATTTGAATGATTACCCATTAATAAGACTGTGCATATATAATTTTGGTTGTTTTTAATATATAAAATAAGAAGATAGTAAGAAATAGGAAAAACACTGAAGTTTTAAGTGTTAGTAATTGTTTTTTTTTTTGGGAAGTGGATGTAAAAAAAAAAAGGTCTTTGAATTGAAATGTACCAAACGTAGTGGAACAAGTTTAAAATTATACGTATTATTTAAACACGATAAATCATAAATCCTAAAAATTAAAAAGAAAGAAAAGGGGGGGAAAAAGAAAAGTCAAAGAGGGACAATCAACCTATTTCAGTGTAATATGTTCTTTTCAGACGATCTTTCCAGTGCGTATTATTTCATACGGATCACATTAGTGAAGTGAGATTGTGTTGTTTTGAAGTTTCGGTCTTTTCTGAGTCCACGATTGTTGGTTCTGTCCCGGACGTTTGACCCGGTACTGAATCCGAAGTCGTACGAAACTCGGATTGGCACTATACAATGGTATTTGTCGAGACTCCGTCATTTCCATAGACGTTTTGGTATGATTCCTGTTTCTATACCATGTGGGGTCAGTGAACGACCGTAACGTTTTGTGGAAGATAGCTGCAGGTTAAAGGTGCAGCGAAAACCCCGATCATCGGCCCGGCTTTGACTGCAAAGATCCCGGAATTAGTTTTGTCCTCACAATCACGAGGCGTGGTAGTTCATCCATGAATGATCCTCGTATCGTAGAGCTTTCCTCTTGACATATTGCGGGTTGCGGGCTCTGATTGGAGAGCACCGAAAACGCTCAAATAGGAGGCGGTCCGGAAATTCGAGGGCCGCGGCGGCTATGGGGTTTTCGGACAGCCACGTCAAAGTCCCAATCAGTGCCCACTTTCAGTAATATAACATGTCAATTCACCTTTCATCCCAAAACGTCATCGAGGAGGGAGGGGCCGAGGATGGTAGTGGACCCGGAAGTAAGGCTGGAAAGTGGGAGCCGGGGCTTGGGCTCAGAATGGGGCCCTGGTTGGCCAGATTGCGGGTCAACAGAAATTGGGCCTGCCCTGTTGACGTTGATGGATGACGTAGCGGCTGAAGTGGCCATGAATCCATGTGAGCGCTGACTTTAACGATCTGAAAACCCATAACCGCTTCCCCCTTCCTTTTCCTCCGCCAGTCTTTGACTTTCCGATGCCTCCTTCCGCACTCTTTCGGTACTACCAATCGTGACTGCACAATAGTTGTCAAAAGAAATCTCACAAGAACGAGGAATTCGTGAATGAAGGAAAATCGTGCCCTCAATTGATAAGGGCTCTATTCAGCTCCGAGAATCTGCAGTCAAAAGTCTGTCCGGATGAATGTGGGTATTCGCCGCAACATTTTAAATACAGAATTATCATCTACAACGTTGCTCCAACCACTAACGTCACAGTATATCACTCAGAAAAAGCATTGAAAACGACGAGTTCGACAATATATGTGTATGTCCCCAATACGAGTTCGGGACGGCTTTGAAGAATCTCCTCGATCAAATGGTTCGGACGAACCAAAAATCATACACCCAGAAAAACCGAAACTTCTGAACAACAATGATCTCATCCACTCAGTGAGAGAGCCCGATGTCTCCAAAAGAAAATGTCCAATGACACCATGGTTGGTCCGACCCGGACAAAATTATGCCCCTAAAATCTTATGATAGATAGATGCTCTTCCATCTAGAGAAAGAAATTGAAAAAGTTAGGAGGTTTAAGGATTTATTATTTAATTTTTTTATTATATCTAGTAAGGTTCGTGGTGATAACTATATTCTAAGAGACCAACTAGTTGACGTTTTGATGGTTTGGTTTGATCTCAATCATGGCTCATCTCATGGTGAACATGGGGGGATGACATACAGGAATTTCCTTCTGGTTCGGTTTGTGGTCCCCATTAGTCCCTGTGATAGACAGAATTATGGACGCGAAGGAGAATTAAGACGATTAGAATATCTCTTCTACCGGTTCCATTTATGGCGAGATTTTATTTGTTTTGAGTCCAAATTTGGATGGAGTTTTTTTATTATTTTTTTTTTTACTATTGAGGGAAGTTTTTTTCATAATTCATCTGGCTATAGGGCAAATTGTGCTTTGACACTTGCGATGAACTTTCTGTCAGTCCAGTTGTTATTCCATTCGTCATGTACTTTTGACTGAGGTTATCTGGCTCTTTAAACGCCATGGTAGATTGATTTTACTATTGCATCTTTATGTATGAAAATTATATCAGTCGGCGACTTTACCACAGATTGTTCCTTATGTCTAGGTTCAAAAAGCATGTGGTCGCGGTTCTCGTTCATGTTTGTTGTGATTTCGTTGTTACAGGGCAGGTTGTAACACTTTCGACATGCTCTTCTTACGGATTTGGCGTTTCGTCATCGTCTACATTTGTTGTTTGTGATTCGAGGCAAGAGTGGTTAGATTCACCTCTTCTTCACATGCAACTATTTAGGGGAGGTTTTGTCGTATAACACTCGGTAAGGTTGTTGCGATTAACTTTCCGCAAAAATGGTCGGTTAATACTGTATTGCTGTTCTCGTTGGCTAGAGCCACACTTCAACAGCTATTACCCTTTGCCCGGATGTTAGGGGCCTGCGTTTATTACTTATGATGGAGTGCATAGTTATGTTAGCAGTGCCGATTATGTTTTTTTTTTTTTCGAGGTATGCCTTTATTTTCTTTGTAGAAACTCTTTTGGTTAATACATTATTATTTATATAAAAAAAGATTTCTATCTATCACCCCCTCCAATAATTAGAAGCTCTATAGCCCTTCCAATATGGGCTGGGCCTTGATGGGCCAGAGGTTCCGCAGGCCCGAAGTACATCACGTCGACGCCCAACTTGCAGGTATTCTGTTGGGACCGGCCTAAGAGACGTCGTTTTTTTTTTGGTCAGGAGACGTCGTTATAATGGGGCCTTTTAATCGACCTAGTTAGGGTTTTCTGCCGCTCCTCGGTATAAAAGGGGCTACCGCGCGCGCGCGGCTGCAGGGTTTGTCGCCGCCTATTACCGTTGAAGTACCGTCGCATCGGAGGAGAAGAGTTCGCGAAGCGGTGTGCTCGGTGTTGTAGTCGAAGGATGGCAACGGACGCGACTCACGCTGCGGCGCCGACGAGGCAGCTCTCGCAGAAGGAGGGCCGACATCCAGATGATGTTGGCGGCGGAGGTCCACCTCGGCACCAAGAACTGCGACTTCCAGATGGAGCGCTATGTCTTCAAGCGTCGCCAAGACGGTGCGTCTTGTGTCCTTATTGATCGTTCATCTTCTTCGTGTTCGTCGGTTCGGATCTGTTTTTTGTTTGTGGAGGAAATGTTGGAATTCTTTCATAGGATGTGATGTGGTGACGGTGTACATATGGGTATAGGTTTTGTTCAGTTGACAATTCACAGCATCGTTGCTTAGGCGCTTTTTGCGAGAGGACTTTAACTGTGTCACTATTGTGGATTGTTACTGACTTTAGTTTGAACAGCAAATTTAGCTGCTAAAGAATGAGACTTAATTTTTGGTGCCTCATTTGATTCTTCCAAGTAGTTTCTGTCTGTTTTTTTTTTTTCTAATTTGAAGACCTGCTGTTACCTCAGGTATCTACATCATCAACCTTGGGAAGACGTGGGAGAAGCTTCAGTTGGCTGCGAGGGTCATTGTGCGCGATTGAGAATCCCCCAGGACATTATTGTCCAGTCTGCTAGACCTTATGGTCAGAGGGCTGTCCTGAAGTTCGCTCAGTACACGGGTGCACATGCAATTGCCCGCAGGCACACCCCGGGTACATTCACCAACCAGCTCCAGACCTCTTTCAGCGAGCCCCGACTTCTTATTCTGACTGACCCTAGGACTGATCATCAGGTGAGGATCCTGTCATGTTGTCTTATTCTGTTCTTTTTTTTTTTTATTAAATCAGGTGATGCTATTCATGTGGAATGATAACGTTTGTGTGTTCTTTCAGCCTATCAAGGAATCTGCCCTTGGTAACATCCCAACTATTGCTTTCTGTGACACCGACTCGCACCATGAGATATGTTTGATATTGGTATCCCGGCCAATAACAAGGGGAAGCACAGCATTGGATGTTTGTTTTGGCTCCTCGCAAGGATGGTGTTGCAAATGCGTGGTACTATCCCACCAGGCCACAAGTGGGATGTGATGGTGAGTACGAACTATGCTTATCTTATATGTACATGATTCTACTCATTCTGCCTTATTTGAAGTTATTACCATTCACAACTTCGTGTGCAAGTGTAGCTGTCAACCTGCTTGTATTACAACATGTATATTTTGTTGCGTATAGGTGGACTTGTTCTTTTACAGAGAACCGGAGGAGGCCAAGCAACAAGAGGAGGACGAGGTTGTTCCCGCTGCCGATTATGGTCTTCCAGATTTTTCTGGAGCAGGGGGTGCCGACCAGTGGACATCTCAAATCCCCGATGCACAGTGGGCAGCTGATGCCGTCGCTCCTCCTATGGCCGCAATCCAAAGTGCTGGTTGGAATGAAGCAGCAGGTATCCTTCTCTAACAAAGATTTGCGTCGAATTCCGCCCTATATTCATCAATAGCGGAAGGGACCACCAATGTTCCAAAGAATTCTTCCGCAATTGTTCCCTGATATTAGTTATTCAATCTACAGCAGGTGCAGTGGCCGTTGATGGGTGGGATGGTGCTGCTCCTCCTCCAGGTGCAGTGCCTGCTCCTTCCACCGAAGCTGGATGGGATTGATCATAATAAGCTTTTTGTCATGTGTTTCCCTGGTGGAATCTTCATTTTGTTAATTATCTACCTTCCATGTTTCTCCTGCCAGCAAGAGAACAGTTTTCGATTTTCCTGTGGTGAGCATAGAATTTTACTTGTACCAGTCTCCTGCCCCTTTAGGGCAAATTCTCATATTGCTACAGGTAGTTTTCATTCTCATGGCTCTTTCCGTTAAGTTCAATTTCCATCTAGAGAAAAGGAGCTCTGTTCCTCGTGATAACAGTAACCAAAACGAATGCCTGTCGCATTTGTTTCTGAACGCCTGCTCAATTGATCCGTGTATCTTTTTGCAAGAGGCTAAAAAGGGCTGGAGAAAGTGGGCTACTTTGTATCCAGTAAATTGAGGATTCGATACTGCAAAAAAGATGACTTATATACACAGAACAGGATACGAAACGGCGACTATCTACCGACATACTTACATCACTGTACAGAGGACAGGACCTTGACGTGACGGGCCAGGTAAATTAATCCACTCAAATCCTTCGGACAGGGTTCAATGGGTTAGGCAAAGGTTAGCAGATACTCTCTCATTCCTCGAGGACCGGGCTCAACTGAATAAGACCTCCCCTTCCATAACCCAACGAATGAAGTCTTCGGAGAACTCGTCCATAGAACTCTTGCATCCAACTAAGGTGTCACTTTCCCTTCGAGCCTGTAAGAAACGTTTGCGTTGAATGAAAGAGGTAAAGGAAAAAGAAAAATGGCTTCAATAGGAGTACTAGCAGGAGTGGGAACGAACCTTGCTGTTGCTATTATTGTCTAGCTTAATGCTGCTAATGGTTGATGACCTACGGCCAAGGGAAAAAAAGGCAAGAAGGGGTCATTTCATGCTTCTATGCCTGTATCCTCGACTTTGCTAAGTGAAAGGACCGACAAGCTGATAGCAAGTGACAGTTATTTGAGGGCGACACTGACTGTTTGAAAACTACCTTCCATGGTTATCGTCCACAAAGGAACTTCCTGCTGAAGAAAGCCAGTCAACATCAAGGAAGTTGGAACTGTTAATCCCATCACCACGCTCTTCATCGTCCCATATATGATTGCCTTCTACAAACCCATGGTCCTGAGCAAAGTGAACACGCTGCCTGCCATTTTTTGTTTTTGACAAAACAAAGAGCACAAAATTCACAACTTGTCTGATCACAGTGAAAAACACAAGTACACCAATGTTTTGAGTGAATATCGCGGCAGTTTCAGACTTGTGGCGGGATGATGAAGCTAACCTGCTATCAAAGACTTTGCTTTCACTGGCTGGGATGTCTCGTAGCGATTCCGACTGACAATCACAAACACCTCCGTTCTCTTCAGATGCCAGCAATTGGCGACCTAAAAGTTTACATCCTGGGGGAGTATCCGCTTGCAAGAGAATATTACCATCCGATAATGATCTCTTCAAAAATGAACTACAGCAAACAGAGCAAACTCTCAAATTGTATAAATTGAGAAAAAAGGATATGCTAGCAACTTCTCCTATAAGGATTTGATTGAACATAGTATAATAGATCTGCCATGAGTTCATTGTGGGTTCTCTTGGGTCAACTCCACCTTGAAGATGACCGTTCTCAAAAAGAGAATTATTCAGAAAGTCGTGCTGCCATAAGAGCTATATAGTCCGCGTCTCTTACCCTGATTGCCTCAGAGAGCGCTTTCCAACATCAGGATGCTGGTCAGAATCCAACTCCCACAGAGCGGGCTTCTCTTGTTGAGGTTGAAAATAACCGAGAAACCTGACCACACAAAGCAGAAATAATGCAGAAAGCATCATGATTGAGGCACCCCTCACCGTGGGCTCGGGGATAGGCCTCATCTTCATATTCAATAATGAATTAAATAAGCTACTTCTCGTACACATTTATGGCAGCTTGCTTCTCGGCATCTATGTAGGCATTGCTGTAATATCGCTGCAGAGTTCTGAAGAACTCCTGTGATTGCGTTGCGGCACTCCACTGGCCTCTACTTGCAGAAAAAATCTAGTTATGATCAGAAAAAAAGCATGTTAGACTAGTTGAATCCTGATAAATTCAAACAAACGTCTAAGTTGAAGTCCAATTAACCATCCAATGGCAAACTAAACAGCATGAAGATGTCGTCTCACATTTTTTATTGTCTCTTCAAGGATACCATTCAACCTTCTAATCAAACCAATATCTATTATATCCTCCAGGAACTGAGATTAATTTTGGGGTTCTGAAAAGGGTAAGCATGACTTACCTTGTTGTGTGCGGGAGACCCTCCATACTGCATAGCTAGTGTATCGCCCATTGCTTCATAAACATCCATCAAATCTACTGCCAGCGGATCATCGAAATCAATGTCTTCAGATTCTCTAAGTCCTAAGACATGTAGCTGTCTTCCAAGAGCAGCCAGACCATATGCATATTGCGCAACATTTGTGCGATCTAAGCAGTCAATACAATTGGTCCTCAGAACCCCCTTTTGAAACAACGGCATCTTCCATTTTGAGTAGCTGCTACTACTACTGATGTCAGTTTCAAAGCTATCAGCATCATCACTGTTGTTATTCAATGATCCACTATCACCGCTGTCACTTTTCCTGCATCACAATTATAGAGTAAGCAACTATGGTGTACCTAATGTTTGGGAGGAGAGGGGGTGGTTGGAGAAACGTACTCAAAGTAGAATGACACTAAAGAACCCTCGGACTTCATATTCGTTGCGACTTGACTATGGAAAATTCCTGTTAAATTTAGGGCATACTCTGCCACTTTATAAAGGACAATTAAGGCACTGTTTTCTTTTCTGCAAAACACAACCGAGGAATTTCTTATCTACAACAGCACATGAGAAAGCAACATTACTGCATCAAAATAATATTACCCCTTGGCATGCTTATTAATATCCCAATGCACAAACCGAAGACGACTATCTTGAGGCAATCTTCTATTTATAAATCTGATAGCATTAGCAAACTCTGCACGCAAAATAGTTTCTCGAGGCTTCTTTTCCCGTGTCTGTGACAGAGTAAAGAAATACAAGAAAGAAAAACAAACAAAATCACAAGGAAGTCTAAGATAAGCAAATGAAAACAAGGCATTTTCAGTTAGAATAAACAAACACCTTTATAAGGTTAAGAACAATTATTGGATTCCCATATCTCTTCACCAAATTTTCGAAATGAAGCCTTGTCGCTTCATATTCAGTGTCCTTCCGAGAGACTGCACAAACAATAATGTGTATTTATGCATATACTGCAGCAAATGGTAAAAACGATATAGATCACAAGTCTTACCGATTACGTCAGGTCTAATACTTAATTTTGATGTTTCTTGGGACCAGAAAAGAGGTATTGAACCCCGATGTTGCACAACCGAAGTCACATAACTTGGAGATCCTTCAGGTGCCTCTTCAAAGACAATTTGCTCTGTCTCAACATCATTAGCTACCCTACCCTTTTCATTAACACCTCTTTTCAGGTATCTGCAACAAACATGGGTTTATTACATGATCAGAGCGAGTGATCTTCAATTATCATATGATGCACACAGGGAGCACATTGATATTCTACAGAGATTTGTAAACATGGATCTAAAAATCAAGTATAGAACAACCATGTGTGCTGTCGGACAAAGTTGAAACATGCTTCCACAATGTAGTAATTCGGACTCTATTGTAATTACCTGGTGCCAGCAAAGTGACGTGATCGCCTGGCAATTAAAGTCAATTTGAATTCTCTCTCCATTGCTGAAAGAGTCACCTGAGCAATACATCGATATTTATGTGAAAATGAAGAAAACAAAAAATAGGACAATTAATTCAAATTTTTTTCTTTCTTGTTCAGGTGTGGGCCAAGATTGTCCTTTCAATTGACTTCACCCCGGTTCGGTGAAATAAAGCATCTGCTTGATTGGATAAGCAGTACATCTCCAAATTCGTTGAATAAACTATACATCATCTTGACGAACAACAAAAGACAAGGTGAATCCCAGCAAAGCTTAAAACAAGAGACAATGCATATACCTGCTTGAAGAAGCCATGTACTAATGCAACCGTCCACAAAGCATTCTTCAAGGAGTTCCTGATTCCCCGTGTTAAGTATTCATTCCAAACAAACATTGTTTCGTAAAGGATCTGCCCTGACTCATTAACAGACAAGTTTTTCTGAAGACAACGCATGACATGGTATGAGTAGCTGAAAAAGAAGTCCTTTGTAAGATCAACTGAACAAAGCAGTTTCTTGTATCTGCAGGTGAAGAGAAAAATGAATGTTAATTCTTAAGGAATATGATAAAAATAAGATAAAAAAAAAGGAAATCTGCAACTGCAAGTACAAGCAAGCTAACTGTTAATTGTTAGGACTATTTCTCGACCAAACAATACCTCCACTCCTAAACACCAATAAATGTTCAAGGGCAACGTCAGAGGAACCCTGCAAATTTTTGGCGATGAATATAGCAGAGCAAGTGTCTGTATAACTCATCAAATAATGCAAACGAATAAAAAACGTCAGTTCTGGGAAGTTGCATTTCTCAAATTTATCATATATTCGTAAGGCCCAAAATCCCAGGGCTCTGAACACTTGAACTCACACGGATCAAAAAATTCCATATGTCCAATACAAGTTACATTCAAGCAGTAACATAGGGATTGACAACATACTTCAGAGTTAAGAATTAAACAAAACTTAACCAAAAAGTAAAAGACCCCGTCCGCCCCAAGCCACCCAGCAAATACAGGGAGGGCTGAGCCTTTTAGCTCCTATAATCTCAACTGTCTTAAGCCAAAATTACATTTAGATGAATGATAAAATAGAAAACCTGTTTTCATTCTTAACGAAATCCATATTTGACTTCGCATGAGTATTCGGAATCTGAATCATCTCTCTCTTGGTGATAGAATATACAGCATGGCCACAAATTGTTCCAATCTTTCTCCTCTTCGTAATAATGAGCATGTAATAGGGGCCCAAGAACTTGATGAAACCTAAGGCATAAGTTAACCAGATTAGATTAATGTGAAATCAATGGAGAAGAAAACATAGTTATGTTAAACATACCAATAATTCCATAACATGCAGTGACAAGTTTGAGGCCTCCAGTGGGCTTGTTGCCTTCGTGTATACGTGTCAGCAGGTCACAACATTCATATTCCGTGTAAATGGTTGGATCTTCAAGAATATTCAGCTCTACAGATTCAACTCGGTCAATCTTTAGAACCCTCCAGAATTCCTTGTTTTTGTCCCTTCCTACCATATAGAAGTTCTGCAACATAAACAACATATCAGTCCACAACAATGCGATGCTCACAAACAAAATTATGCTGCTCATTTTGACACAGGACGAACATGCACCCGGTTTATTAGTTACAACTTCCAAGCATAAATTTCACCAGCAAAACTCCGGATGCATTAAGCATAGGACAGGAGAAAGGAGTGCCATCACCTCGGAGCTTTCATATGGACAACATTAACACTACCCCTTTAACCTTTGATGGGGAAATACGTTAAAACCACATCGTATGGAGGGGGAGGGAAAAATAGGATTGGCAGGCAGAACTAGAAAAACTGAAGGACATAGCCATCAACAATTCGATTACTGCTTTCAAGCTGCTCTGCTGCCCAAGTGTCTCTAACAGACTGTGAATAGATCGAGTTGCTTCATTCGATGACTCAAATCGCATGTCGACCAATAAAGATGCCGGATCCAAATAAAATCAAGAGCAATCTAATCACGATCAGCGATTCTCACGCCAAATCCAGAATGCACTCGCTCCAGTGAGTCCCTCTGAATCACTCCATCGATACGACCAAACAGAAGCCAGGCACAATTGGAATCAGCGTATCCTCTCCATCTCCAGTGCATTCAGACACAAAAAAACGAACCTCCAATGAAAAAAATAAAATAAAAGAAAATTCACTCATCCGAGCGAGGTCAACCGCGGGGGACGACGTAGCGCAAGCCGCAACCGATCCGGCTCAGAAAATAATCAAACAGATCAAGCAGACGCGCATCCTCCTCAATCCCCGAGGTAGTCCTCGACCGTCGTCGGACTCACTCACCGAGCGAGTCTCGTAGAGCCTGAACTTCTGAAGGAAGTATCCCCCGACGCCAACGCCGTCTTCATCGCCGATCCGCGGTCGCTCGGCCTCCGCCATGAACAACCAAAGCAGCAGCAGCAGCGGTCGCCGCAGACACTCAAAGCTGACGGGAGAGAGAAGAAAAAACCGCGGAAGCTGAGAAGGGAGAAAGGAGGGTGGGGGAGGGCACGAAAGCCGCAACAGATTCACGCGGCGCAACGGAAAAAAAAAAGAGAAGAAGAAAGAAAGAAAGAAAGAAAACAAAACAAAGCAAAAAAATTCACGTGATGCTTCTGAAGGAGGCTGCTGCTGCTGTTTCTTCTCCTCCTCCTGGTTATCATTTCATTTATTATCGCTATTAGAATTTTCCAACGAAGAAAGGAGGAGGAGACGACTCCGTGTCCATTTTTTTTTTTCCCTGAATAAAATCAAAATTAATTACACGACTATTTTGGTATTCCTCGTTCTTTCCTCTCTTTCCCTGCTTATTCAAATTCTTTTGATTCGTAGTTTTAATTAAGTTTTTGGAATATTGACCACTGCCTCCCCCGGAATTTCATGGCTGATTTTGAATCGTTTATGGTAAGGAATGATTAAATTGGTATGAAATTTCTTTCGGGGGTTAGTATTCGGGAAATAGACTGGTTGGTCCACGAAACCCCGATCAACAATCTACCCACGAATCGGGTCGGGTCGGGTCGGGTCTGTGTGATATTCTAGGACAAGGAGTTAATACCGGAGTTTGTTTCTGGTGGGGGTGGGGGGGGGGGGGGGACCGATCCTTTGTATGATTGAAGCTTGATGATGATGATGAATGATTCTTGAGGAGAAGAGGGACACGAGGAGGCTGCTGAGGTTCCCACCTCCACTCCACATCGGTGACGAGATCTGTCGGCCGACTTCCTCCGTCCGATAGATCGGGTGGGGAGGGGAGCATCGCCATCCCAGAGGTTACCTACTCTCATTTTTTGGGTCCGGGTAATAATGAACCGGGGGTAGAGCCAAAACTGCCAACCTCAAGAAGCACCCTTTCGAGCATCGTGGAAGGTAGTCTATCCGAAAGGGTAACGTTCGAGCAGCGGGCTTCCGATATATGGAGTACTTGATCACGTAGGAAGGCATGGCGAGCAGCAGCCGCCGCTTGCACCACTTGCAGTATATCTCTTCTGGTATTCTGATCTCACGTTGCTGATTCGGAATGGTCCCGGCGACCTCACATTTTATTTGATCGATTGATATATATATTTATTTTTGGGCGTTGGGGCGCACGAGGACGAGAGAGGCTAATCTAATGGTACCTCGAATAGGGACTTGAGGTTCCGAGGCCTCGTCACCGGGGGCTCGCCGTTCCACATCAGCCACGATAGCTGCTTGTTTGCTGCTTCTGTTGGGTGTGCACAATCAAAGAACACAAACACATTGGGGTCGGGACACAGCGTGAATTCTTCTCCTTTGATCCCGCACGATGCCTTCCCGTTGTATGCTCCACTCCCACAGCATGCACTCTTCCCTACCTGGAAACCTGCCAATTCTGCAATTACTACGGCGCGTCGATTGAGATATGCCCATATCTTCCAGAACAAAGCGTTTGTGTTTACCATATTCAGAGTTGTTGAAGATTCTTTCCAGCAGCATCGTGTAGTAATCGAAGAGTATGTACTTGAACCCGACCATCTCCTTTTCGAGCTCTGGGAGTAGTCTCGACAGAGCTATGTTATGCATCTGAGCTAGTATATTAGCATCTTTCCAGCATCCGTCAATTCCCGCGCCGTACCTCACCGATGGCAAGCAACCGATTGGCCCCACGTTCTGGAAAGAAAATTTCCTCCCGCCCAACTCGTGGACTTTCTGCAACAACCAAGGCACCAGGAATGAAGTTGAACATCACAACAACAATGCAGTAACGCGAAATAAAGATCGGATCCTTACCTTTATGTAGATCGTCAAGTTGCCGATCACCCAGCTGACAAAGACTTCCTTTTCAACAGGGGAGATGGTGGCGTTGCTGTACATGAATGCATTGTCAAACGACATGTAATCGTCTCCACCGATACCAATGTGATAAACAGCTTCAGATATTAATTTCTGCGCATGGTTATTTCCCTTTTGCTGCTTCAGCCGCTTGGTAACCTCCTCAAAGAAACTTACCTGTAACTCGAGGTATAGCTACACAAAGGAGTGAGAAAGAACACCTGATAAAAAAAAACCAGAGCAAACTGTGCCAATTATGAATGGATGGGAAAAGCTCCATATACTCACAACATCAGGAGAAGTTTGCCGGAGAACGCCAGCCCCAGAAGAAGCGAAGTTAGCCCCGTCGGTGTAGTCGGTGAAATTGGGCTGCAGGTAAGGCTTGATGAAAGGCAACCCCGCATGTTCAGCTATCATGGAACAAATATTTTCGACTAGCATCAGCCAAACGAACAAAAAGAGGGCTAAGAGCCCGACTGCCGTGACACACACACCTATGAAGTCGGGGGGGATCCTTCCGTCGCAGACTCTCCCAGTAGGATAGTGGAAGAAGGTCTCTCCAAAAGGCCAGTGATTTGCCTTAATGGAAATGTTCAGGTAGTCATTGTTCCCGGCATCCAATAGGGAATCCCCGAATATGAAGAAGGCTGCATTGACGTTTCCTCCGCCATGCAGCAGGAAGGGACTGAAGGGCTGCCGGAGCATTGTCACCAGTGTCGTCATTGCCATCGGCAAGACAATGAACACAAATCTGAGCACTGCATCAATCATGGTCGCGGATGGATCGGGGTTGAGTCGGTTGGTTTGACTGGCAGGGGCATGAGTTGTTTGGTTGGTAATGTTTTAGGGATCCTTCAATGGAGGGTCGCGTAGTTGGAGCTACCCTTTTGCTTTTATAACCCAAGAGCTATCGATGAGACATCGCCAATAATGTGTGTTATGAAACGAAATGGCCCCACCAAGGCCGAATCGAGAGTTTAGAGTCTCCTGCTTGTCCAAGATACTGGGAGAAGATAGCAGGAATGGTTTCAAGGTGGACCCGTTGGGCGAGCTTGAGGAGTGAACCGACCAGAGTAATTTCCACTAGGAAGAATGTGACCAGCCATGAGAGGACCTTACGGTCTTCGCCCGGCATACAAAACCGGATACACCGAGGAGGAAAGGCAAACCGAATGATTGGGTGTTTGATGAGAAGAAATATTGTGTTGGGAAGAGTCCACATCGGTAAGAGAGCTGTCTGTTCACTTCCCCTGTTGGAACAGGGCAGTGTTTTAGGGGTACAAAGAGTGCCTAAATCCGGACAGGAGAGTCGCCAGTTTTTGCAAGAAATCTACGCAGTAATGTTGTCTGGGAGTGCGGCTGTCTCCTGCCAGCATCCCTCTAACTTCATGGTGAATGTAGAGGACGGGTCTGACCCCCTCAGGAGCTTCCTCCCACCAAAACCAAAAACTTTTCTCCACGGAATCTACCAAGTTGCCTTTCTCCTTATCGCGATGCGAAATTGTGGTGCTAGTGCTGATAGAGATCTCCTCCCACAGCCCACATTTCCTCTCATCCATGATAGGATGCACCGGAAACCAAGTTTCCGTGTCTTGTCCTCTCCTTCTGTAATAACATTGTCAAGATTAATCCGATCAAGCCGCTAAGCAGCCACATGGTCGATGTCAGGATAACTGCTGAAGATAAAATAAAACCATATCGGATCAGATCATTAAACCTACTGGGGAAAGAAAATGCTACTTATCTGTAGAAGGGAGTTAGCCCAGTTTGGTGCAGTCGCTGAAATTAGCACACTCAGGATGTAGCGACCTCTTCCCTCGTCCACACGCGAATTTGCCGCTGTAAGCACTGCTTCTGCAGCACGTGCTCTGTCCAGACAAAACCTGCATAAGGTTTCGTAATGCAAGGTTGGGAGAAGCAACGTCGCGGACTGTATCTCGCGCGGTTCATGATATTGTTCGACAGAGCATTGTTATGGTTGAACAGAGAGTACTTGAATCCGGGTAGCCTTAGTCCGCACATTATTTTACGAGTTCGATGTCATTTACCGGCAAGTACAGTTGGCTTGTGCTAGCATCCGTCTTGTCTTCAACTATTAACTCAATAAAACAGGAAATCCTAAAAAATGATTAAAAGTATACTTAAAGAAGTTCTTGCATTAATAAACTTCCGGTATTATGAGAGACCCATTTTTAAAAATTTAAGCGAATAACGAAATTACTCGGTATAATTTCATTTTATCTCTATATCCACAAGCACTTGTAGTTCTCAATTTTTTTTCTATTTTATGGTAAGTTTTATAAAATTAAGAAAATAATGTTGAAATTTTATTTTATAAATTTTTTATTGGGCTATAATCAATAACTAATTTACGTTTTCATAAAACATGTCGTATCACGGTATACGAGAGCGTGAAAGCTCATTAGGTTGATGTGATCATTTTGTTTGAGTTTTTACATATTTTAATGTAGTTTTAACATATGGTGTAGGCCCGTGTGTTGACTTAAGCTTGTAATATAGTGGTCTGTCACACCTTATATTAATAGATGTTAGATCCCCTTTCCTACTTGCTTTAACCCTAAATTGTGGTATTCTATCATTTGTTGGCAAGTAAGAGGAAGAAGACCCAGGTTATACCGGCTTTATCTTATATTTTGCGGGGCTTTTGAAATTGAGATCCATGCTTGATAATTAAGTTATTTTAGAGGTACATCAATGCCCTAAATTCGATTTAGATAAATATATTTAGGAAATTTGAGGGGTTAAGAATTAGGAAAAAATTTTTTTATGAAAGATTAGTAATTACAAATTTATTAGATTTTATTTTTGAATTTCCATAATATGGTATACTTGTAATGGAGTTGGAGTTGTTGCACAACCCAAATGATCGGATAAGTGAAGTCCGTGCCTTGATTACTTGCAGACATGAATTAGAACGGGAAAAGCATTTCATTATAATCCGTTTTGTTTCTATGAGGATTAAACATATCATAAATTTATGGTCACGTGTTCATAGATCTAGTCACCTGCACTTGGAATCCAGTCCCTTTCATCTTGTCAATCTAAGAAAAACAAATTATATTTTGATATTTCATTGATAGGGTGGGTAAACAATGCTATTAAAAATACAATCACTTGAATTTAAACAACAACAACATTACATAATGTCGATTATTTAATTATTATCGTGACAAACTTTATTTAAAAGTAGTTTATCATGTCGAATGGGATGGAACAGAGACAAGCAAGGGGGGAGGGACTAAGAATGATCCTGGAACAGGGACTTGAGGTTGCGAGGACTCATCACCGGGGGGTTGCCGCTCCACATCATGGACGAGAGCTGTCTGTTAGTTGCCTCGGTCGGATGTGCAGCATCGAAGTAGACGAACTCATTCGGGTTGGGACACAGGGTGAAGTAGTCGCCTTGGATCCCGCAAGTAAAGTTTCCATTGTATGCCCCGCTCCCGCAGCATGCGCTCAACCCTACCTTGAAACCTGCAGAAAATGTTACCCCCGCCCGCCCTTTCAGAACAATCCGTCATGCAGCTGACGACGTGAGTGGATTAGCGTCTTTGCGTACCGAAATCCATGTAGTTTGTGATTCTGTCGAGCATCGCCGTGTAGTAATCAAAGACAGCGTACTTGAACTCCAGGAGATCCTTCTCCAACTCCGCGAGTACTCTCAACAGGGCTTCGTTGTGCATCTGTGCAAGTAAATTTAGGTCGTCCCAGCATTCATCGGTGCCAGTCGCGAATCTATTGCCTGGCGAGCAACCAATAGGAGCAACGTTCTGGAACGAGAATTTCCTCCCACCCAATTCGTACAGCTTCTACATGAGTTACTCCAGCAGTCAGATACATTAGGCTGAAGAAAAGGGATAATAGTTTCGCGATCAGTACTTTTATGGAAGTCGTCAAGTTTCCGATCACCCAGTCGACAAAAATCTCGTCATTGTGAGGAGTGAGCGTGGTGTTGCTTTGTTTTGCGTGCTTCCCAAAGGTCAGGTAGTCATTTCCTCCCATGCCGATGTGATAAACAGCTCGTGATATCAGTTTCTCCGCGACCCTGTCTCCCTTTTGCTGCCTCAGCTTCTTCGTCACGTCCTCAAAGAAGGTTACTTGTAACGCCAGGTATAGCTTTGAAGGGAACCAGGAAATAGTCTCACTCATGGAACGATCATTCTTAACCTTTGGAAGCAGAAGCAAAAGGAGAACAAAATAAAAAAAATACAATCTTGCTGCATTAGAACTACTCGACTCACGGTTCCTGGAGAAGTTTCCGGCAGGACTCCAGCCCCGGCCGAGGCGAAGTTAGCCCCAAACGTGTAGTCGGTGAAGTTGGGGTCCAAGTAAGGCTTGATGAACGGCAGCTTCGCATATTCAGCTGGCGGGAAGAGCCACAAGTTCGAATCACTGACTGACACGTACATAATAAGCCATGAAAGGAAACAAGGACCAACGTTATTTCATATTAGGAAACCTATGAAGTCAGGGGTCATCCTTCCGTCGCAGAACCTCCCGGTGGCGTTGTGGAAGAAGGTCTCTCCGTAAGGCCAGAAGTTCGACCTGACGGGAGTGTTGAGGTAGTCGTTGTTCCCACAATCCAACAAGGAATCCCCAAATATGAAGAAGGGAACCTCCCCCACGGGCAGCGGCGTGTCACCACCCTCGCAGCCAGGTCCTTGCCAGATGACGCCAAGGATGGGTTCCTTGGACGCTGCGACCATCCGAAAGACGAGGAGTAACCTCACCAGCGCTTCTATCATGGCTGCTTCAGTGTGTTTATTAACTGGGAATTTTTCTGCAGGGGGCTACTCGAAGGGGTTTGGGAAGGTTAAATAAATATCCAAAGTGAAGGTTTCCTTAAAACTTGCGGGATGTGTCACGAGGCAAAGTCATGTTAAACAATCTGTGATCTCGTCTTGGTCGGCGTCGACAGAAGCCTGGAATTGCATTTGAGAGGCCTGCGGCCTCTGCTCTATTTAATAATAATAATATTGGTTCATAACAGGGAGCGATCACGTCGGCGGCTCTCCCGCCGGATCTTCGGTGGCAGGTGCGTCGCAGTACCACCAACCGGGGGAGGAAAGCATTTAATTGTCCTCGGTATTGATTAGAGTTCGTTAGTTACGTTCATTTTACGATCACGTCAAGTGCGATTACATTAAACATTTGACCCCAATTGTAAATGGCCAAAAGATTCGATTTTAAAGGAATGAATAAAGAAGTCCCCATTTTTCTAGTTCGTTGTCGGCTCTCTCTTCTCCTTCTCGATATTCGTTTTACAATACGTTATTAGCGAGTGCTCGTCCGTGTAAGCTAAGCGGATTGAGGTATAGACAAAGCGACTTGTGTGGCCTCATCGCATCATCCATGATGGGAGCGTTTAAAATATTTCGATATTCCTTAACTTAGTTAAATTATACGGATTCGTTGACGAATTTTTTTTTGTAAAATATATTTAAGTCGAAAAAATAATTGGTTCGATAATCACTACTTACTAAGTCTTACATCTACACATTTGTAAAAGTGGGATATGTTCAAAAAGATGTATAGGGCGTTGGACATGATATTACGAGGCATGCCATGATATCATGTCATCGTTTAAGGCACCGTCGTTTGATGACACTTTTGTGAATTCTATCCACCACGAGTTGCCCATGTGATCCCTACAGTCTTGAGTTCCTTGGCCTCATTCCCAGGGCACTGGTTCTTCAATATTAGTCTTGTTGAATCAATGAAATTAATTCTAATCGAGGTAAGTAAACCAATTAAATTAACTTAAGTTGGAATAAGGGACGTTGTGTGATTCATTGACGTCGATACTCCGAGATGTCGAAAAGAGGTCCTTGGGTGTGGCTTCTTCGTGTTGGCGTGATCGAGTCGAACCCTACTATGTCTTTAGAGGGGGCGAGAGGCCACTCCCTACTGCATCTTCAGAGGGTGCGCGAAGACTGTTAGGGTCATGTCCAAAGAGGGGGCGAGAGGGCACCTTTGCTAATGTCAGGAGGGACAAGGAGCACCCCCTTTGGTTTGAGGAGGGGGTGAGAGGAAGACCCCTACTGGTGTCCGAAGGGGCAGAGGGGCTTCTTCTACTGCGGTCATGTTCGAGGAGGCGCACCCTGCTAATATGTGGAGGGCTGGTGGGGTCATGTCCGAGGAGTGGACAAGGGGGCACTCCTTGCTATTGTAGGGGCGAGAGGGCACCGTTTCTACTGGGGTTATATCCGAGGAGGGGGCAAGGGGGTGCTTCCAGCTGGTGTGCTGAGTGGCGAGAGGGCGCCGCTTCTATTGGGGTCATATTCGATGAGGAGGTGAGGGGTCATGGAGAAGAAAGACGTTGACGAGGAGTGGGCATGGAGTCGCCGACCGGATGGAGGGAGGAGAATTTGCGCCGAGGGCTTATGCGAGAGAATAAACACCGAGAAAAGGAATTCACTCGTTAGATAAAATCGCTAGGTTCAATTGAAGTCCTAGAAAACGAAATTAGTTCATAACGTAAAAGAAATTCAACTCAAATTTAAAAGAAAAGGAGAGCGACATAATAATCAAAGAGGGGCAAGAAAAGAAAAACGCCCATTCGAATCCTCCGATCCGAGAAGTAGTCGCCTAGTCTTGATATCTACTTCAACCCTAGCCGTTTCCGAGTCGAATGTCTCCTCCGTTCTTCACCAAAAGAAAAGACTCTAATTGCCAAAGGGAAGGTGTCCTTAGAGTTACCTCTAAAACTAGGATATATAGATCCCCTAGAAAATATTTCCTAAGATTCTCCAAATCTAGGCAATATTTCTAGGGAGAATAAAATAAAATAAACCTAAAACTACCAACTAAATAACTAGTTGATCCTCTATATCTCCATAATGCAGTCTTAGGAAGACTTGAAGACTCCTCAAGCGGTTAGCCTTCAAAACTCGCAAGAAAGCTTCGTCAGCTACAGAACCTCCAGGGACGCATCCCTGAGATCTGAAGGACGCGTCCCTCAGCTCTCTATCCATTGTTCGCTCCTCTTCGCTTTTCTTCGTCCGAGCTTCAAGATCTCATTCATTTTCCTGCATTAACACATGACAAACCAAGAGGCATCAACAAGATAACCGACTCGAGACGAAATAGAAACAAAAACTAAGAAAATAACAAAGATCAACTTAAAATAAAACTAAACTAAAAAGTACTCAAATCCTACCAAATTCCTATCAATACTCGTACGACTAACCACATAAAGCATCATTAGAGATACGAAATAACCCTACTTTCATAGAGTTATCATTCGCCTTGGCTGAAACGTCTAGGTAGTTGTTGTTCCCTGAATCCCACAAAGAATCCCCGAAGATGAAGAAGGGAGCCCCTCCCATGGCCAGCCTCGGGTCACCGCCCTCGCCGCCAGGTCCGTGCCGGATGAGGGAGAGGATGGGATCCTTTAACGTTGCGACCGCCTGAAAGACGAGGAGTAACCTCGCCAGCGCTTCTAGCATGGCTGCTTCGGAGTCTTTAACAGGGATTGTTGCTGCAACCTTGGGTTACCCAAGCGGCATTCATCAGTTGGGAAGCTTAAAAGATATATCCAAAGAAAAGGTTTCCGACAGCCATTTTTCAATTCGCGGCATGAATTACGAGGCAACATTTCTTATTCGTGTAATGTTTTTCATTCTTCAGACAAAAAATCTATTTAAATATTCACTGGATTTGCACCACGACATAATGCATATTTGTTTGTTTCCCGATTTTCCTTTCAAAACAATCGTTCCGGTAGAACCACTCCCACCTACCAAATTTCTTTCCATGAGTGAACAATTCACGCGCCGCACTGAAACTTAATAATTCCCAGGTTATGGAAACATAGCTGGAAGAGCAGACGATTATAATATTAAACCAGAAAAGGAGACAAGATCCCCATGTCCATTCTGTTTTCACCTATATGAAGTCGGGGTCCAGGGTCGATCCTCTCGGTGCGCAGAAGCTCCCACCGTGCCGGACGATGAGGGATAGAAGATGGATCCTTGAGAGGTTGCCGCCACCGGCAGTGGAAGGACGAGGAGGGATGGGCCGCACCGACGCTTCCAGCAAGCGAAGCCTGCTTGCTTAGTCTTTGAACAGGGGGAGTGGGTGCCACTGCACAGGATGTCTGTCTATTTCAATTTTTGTGTGTGCATAGAACAACATGTCTTCCATAAATACGGGGGATCCACAGCATTAATGGGGTTTCATAAAATTAGGTAAAAAGGAAAGAAGAAAAAAATAATATTTTTTAACTAATTATTGTCCTATCTGTTTAATTAATGTTATTTCATCATACTCCTGTCCGGTCGCCGAAAAAAAATATAATGTCTCTCTCATTAGTTTTTCTGTCGTAGAGAAACTTTTTTTTTTTCTTCCATAATTCCTCAGCTATATGGCCACACTACACAAATAAGAGAACGCTCTTAAACTCCTGTTTAAAGTCAATTGACCTTCCGAATCATCCTTATTTCTCATGGAAAACACATTGAACACACAACACAAATTGCCTTTTCCATGATGATCCAATGGAGGTTGCGACCCCGCCCGACCACAAAGGGAGGCGACCTATTAAATCAAGCCTCACTACTTAAAGAGGTAAAAAAAACGACTAGGTTTCAACGTGACATTAGGTCATTGGTTTAAAATCTCGCACACACAAAAATCGATAGAATTGACTAAGAAGTCGGAGTAATCATGAACCAAGGGATCCGAATCAAACACCAGCTCGGTTTGACTTGAAAAAGCGTAATTATAAACCAAGCATGACATAATCTTTTATGTTATTAAGTAAGTTTTATGCTAATATTTAATTTGAAGTAGATACGGTTTATTTTAATTATCCTTTTTACCGAGTTGATGCAAATACTTTTTTTCCCTTTGACTACGGAATTGATATAACCATTTGCATATCCTATTTATAAGTTGATTTTTTTTTATAAATAACAAATAATAATGTTCTTACATGTCCTTCTGAATTAGAAAAATGTCCCGAAATTTCCAAATCCAATTTTTACCATTTTTTTAAATTTAATAGTACCAACCAAACATGTTACAAGTTACATAAATGTATTTAGGAAATTTGAGAGGTTAAGAATTAGGAAAAAAATTTATGAAAGTTTAGTGAGTACAAATTTACTATATTTTCTTTTTTTTTTTAAATTCCCATTATATAATAGGGAAAGCGTTTCTTTTCTATGAGAATTAAACATATAAAAAATTAGCAAATTTTTTTTATTTCTTCAATTTTTAGTCAACTTTTTGTATTGATTATTAATTTAGTTCGTTTTATAATTTTGTCATGAACTTTTATTTTTTATTTTAATTTTGACAAATCTTAAATTTTATCGCGCGAAGCTAAACATGCCTTCGTAGACAATTTTTATTTGTCGACTAAAAAAATTGAAAATAATTAAAAATAAATTGAAACATCTCGTATGCTATTTTATTTTTAAAATTTCGATTTTCGAGTTAAAAGCCGAAGTTAGACGATAGTTGCCGATGTTATCAAAAATACGTAAAATCGATGAAGGCCGGATGATGACTTTATTGGGAGACCGTTACTATGAGTAAAGTGGATTGTGAGGCGAAAGAATGAGACGTTAGAATTCCATTATTATAAAATACGAGTTATACTTTATGATGGCCTTGTTTGGCTTTTGTTAGAGAATATTTAAAATTTGCTAAAATCAATACAAAAATAAATATTTGTGACCAAATTAATATAAGAAACTAATTAACGAAAAAATAGAAACTTGTCTTAAGCATAAAAAAAATTTATGGTTACGTGTTGTTAGATTTTGAATGCAGTGCAATCTTGTTAAATCTAAGAATAAAAAAAACTATAATTAAAATTTTGTCGCCCTTATATTCTTCTTCACCTTTGACCGAACAATTTAAATAATAATCATAATCATAACAACGATACGCAATGTGGATTGTTTAATTATTCTCGTGACAAACTTTATTTAAAAGTAGTTTATCATGTGGAATGGGATGGAACAGACACAAGCAAGGGGGACTAAGAATGATCCTGGAACAGGGACTTGAGGTTGTGAGGACTCATCACGGGGGATGTGCCGCTCCACATCAAGGACGAGAGCTGTCTGTTAGTTGCCTCGGTCGGATGTGCAGCATCGAAGTAGACGAACTCATTCGGGTCGGGACACAGGGTGAAGTTGTCCCCACGGACCCCGCAAGTCAAGTTTCCATTGTATGCCCCGCTCCCGCAGCATGCGCTCAACCCTACCTCGAAACCTGCACACAATGTTTCCCCCGCCTGCCCTTTCAGAACAATCCGTCGTGCAGCCGACGACGTGAGTGCATCACTGTCTTTGCTTACCGAAATCAGTGCAGCTTGTGATTCTGTCGAGCATCGTCGTGTAGTAATCAAAGACAGCGTACTTGAACCCTGGAAGATCCTTCTCCAACCCCACGAGTACTCTCGACAGGGCTTCGTTGTGCATCTGCGCGAGTACATTTAGGTCGTCCCAGCATTCATCGGTGCCGGTCGCGAATCTATTGCCCGGCATGCATCCCATGGGAGCAACATTTGGGAACGAGAATTTCCTCCCACCCAATGCGTACAGCTTCTGCATGAGTTACTCCAGCAGTCACATACATTAGGCTGAGGAAAAGGGATAATAGTTTCGGGATCAGTACTTTTATGGAAGTCGTCAAGTTTCCGATCACCCAGCCAACAAAAACCTCTTCAATGTGAGGAGTGAGAGTGGCGTTGCTTTCTTTGGAGTCCTTCCCAAGGGTCACATAATCATTTCCTCCCATGCCGAGGTAATAAACAGCTCGTGATATCAGTTTCTCCGCGACGCTGTCTCCCTTTTGCTGCCTTAGCTGCTTCGTTACGTCCTCAAAGAAGCTTACTTGTAACTCCAGGTATAGCTTCGAAGGGAACCAGGAAACTGTCTCACTCATGGAACGACCAATCTTAACCTTTGGAAGCGGAAGCAAAAGAAGAACCAAAACAATACAATCTAGCTGCATTAAAACTATTCAACTCACGGTTCCTGGATAAGTTTCCGGCAGGACTCCAGCCCCGCCCGAGGCGAAGTTAGCCCCAAACGTGTAGTCGGTGAAGTTGGGGTCCAAGTAAGGCTTGATGAACGGTAGGTTCGCATTTTCAGCTGGCATGAACAAGAAGTTCGAAACACTGACTGACAGGTACATAATAAGCCATCAAAGGAAACAAGGACCAATGTTATTTCATATTAGGAAACCTATGAAGTCGGGGGGGATCCTTCCGTTGCAGAACCTCCCGGTGGCGTTGTGGAAGAAGGTCTCTCCGTAAGGCCAGTAGTTCGCCTTGGCTGAAACGTCTAGGTAGTTGTTGTTCCCTGAATCCCACAAAGAATCCCCGAAGATGAAGAAGGGAGCCCCTCCCATGGCCAGCCTCGTGTCACCGCCCCCGCCGCCAGGTCCGGGCCGGATGAGGGAGAGGATGGGATCCTTTAACGTTGCGACAGCCTGAAAGACGAGGATTAACCTCGCCAGCGCTTCTAGCATGGCTGCTTCAGAGTCTTTAACAGGGATTCTTGCTGCAACCTTGGGTTACCCAAGCGACATTCATCAGTTGGGAAGCTTAAAAGATATCCAAAGAAAAGGTTTCCGACAGATATTTTTAAATTCACGGCATGAATCACGAGGCAACATTTCTTATTGGTGTGATGTCTTTCATTCTTCAGAAAAAAAAAAAAAATCTATCTAAATATTTACTGGATTTGTACCACGACATAATGCATGTTTGTTTGTTTCCTGATTTTCCTTTCAAAACAATCGTTCCGGTAAAACAACCCCCACCTACCAAATTTCTTTCCATGAGTGAACAATTCACGCGATACGAAACCACACTGAAACTTAATAATTCCCAGGTTATGGAAACATAGCTGGAAGAGCAGACGATTGTAATATTAAACCAGAAAAGGAGACGAGATCCCATGTCCATCCTGTTTTCACCTATACGAAGTCGGGGTACAGGGTCTCGGTGCGCAGAAGCTCCCACCGTGCCGGACGATGAGGGATAGAAGATGGATCCTTGAGAGGTTGCCGCCACCGGCAGTGGAAGGACGAGGAGGGATGGGCCGCACCGACGCTTCCAGCAAGCGAAGCCTGCTTGCTTAGTCTTTGAACAGGGGGAGTGGGTGCACCTGCCCAGAGTGTCTGTGGATTTCAATTTTTGTGTGTGTGTGTGTGTGCATAGAACAACATGTCTTCACCTAACTTTCCATAAATACGGGGGATCCACAGCATTAATGGGGTTTCATAAAATTAGGTAAAAAGGAAAGAAGAAAATAATAATAATTTTTAACTAATTATTGTCCTATCTGTTTAATTAATGTTATTTCATCATACTCCTGTCCGGTCGCCGAAAAAAAATATAATGTCTCTCTCATTAGTTTTTCTGTCGTAGAGAAACTTTTTTTTTTCTTCCATAATTCCTCAGCTATATGGCCACACTACACAAATAAGAGAACGCTCTTAACCTCCTGTTTAAAGTCAATTGACCTTCCGACAAGACGGTGGCCCCATTGGACTTCGCCGACGAAATAAAGTAGAATCATCCTTATTTCTCATGGAAAACACATTGAACACACAACACAAATTGCCTTTTCCATGATGATCATGTGGAGGTTGCGACGCCGCCCGACCACAAAGGGCGGCGACTTATTAAATCAAGCGTCTTTTAACAACTTAATCTTTTAGGTTAGGTGAGATTTCAACATCCAATGAAGCAGAAAGCCCGTTTAATTTTGAACCAAAAGCTCAATGTCAAATATGTCTTGATAATCTTTGTTATTAATCAAGTTTTATGCTAATATTTAATACTTCGGAATTTTTGTAAATTAAGCCAAGCCCTTACATTCTTGTTAAGCATCTCCATTTGTCATCCGAGTTTAAGAGTCAAAACAGCCTTTGAAGTTCGGCCAGGGAACAAACAGAAACCTGGGACGGACATCTCCTTCCCTGACAGCAGCGGTAATTGCTAAACCTAAAACCCAAGAAATGAGAAATGGCAAGGCTTGTTCGGCCGTCGAAAGGTTCCGGCATACACCACGGCAAATAGCATAATCAACACGGGGTTGAGTCTGTCAACTGGGGGAAAAGATAAAGAGAAAAACAAAACGGAAACACCAGCATACAGGTAGATACCAGAACATTTAACAGTTTCTGAACATGACACTACATCGTCCAAGGCGTGAGGGCGTGAGGGCAAGAGGCATGTTCATCTGTTCGCAATCCTCTCCATCGAAATTGAATTCATTCCTGAGAGCAATCGGAGTCAGAGGATTGTCCGTGAAGTATTAAAGGGGATCGAGATTGGCGATAGACTTACCAGCATTGCCTTATTTACAAACAACCAGTCAGCGGGCACAAGCTTCGCTTCAGAAGACCCCTCCTGTTACGGAAGGAAAATCCTCGAAGCTCCAGAGGTCTACGTCATTTCCACCGTCCTGCGTGGACTCCATGTTGAACAAGGCCTCAATCGAGCCGCCCCAGCTCCCCTCCAAGAAAGGCATCTGAAAGAACATCTCGGAATCCAGGGCTGAGAGCTCCTCGGGGAGACCATTCGCATCTGCGTTCTGACCATCCTCTGGAATTTCGCCCTCGGGGACAGTTTTCAGTTTCTTCTTGGGGATCTCATCGAATGGGGAATTGTCCAGGTCCAGCGTAGCTGACAGGACAGATGAAACATCTGGCGTCTTCGAGCCGTTATCCTCCCATGGGAAGTCGGAGCAATCAAAAGAATTGCTCCCCTGATCAGAATTGAAGAACAGAGCATTATCTGCAACACCAAACGGCTTGACCCCATCAGCAGGTCCAGAGGTAGTGAACGCGTGCGCATAGTTAAACTGGCTAGCTGGAGGCTTCTCGTCCATGAAACTGAGGGAACCAAGATAGTCATCACCAGCGCCATTAATCAGACTGAAATTTTGGTTCAGACTTGGCTGAATTTCCTCAGGAATTGTCTCGGGGACTTGCTTCAAAGAGGCGGGTTTCACGGAGCGCCTCGAGGAGGAGCCGGAGTTGCCCTCAGGGAAATTAACTTTCGCCTTCTTTCCACGGATCCTCCGGGCCTCGGCATCATAAGATCTGGCAGCTTCCTCCGCAGTGTTGAATGTCCCAAGCCAGACACGGACCCCCTTCATTGGGTCCCGGATCTCAGCGGCCCATTTGCCCCACGGTCGCTGCCTGATTCCCCTATATTGGTTCTTCCTCTTTCTCTTTGCCGATTTCTCAGCTTCCCCAGCAAACTCCACAGCTGTGGTGGTTGTAGAACCTCCTGCAGTACAAAGAAAACAAAATCGACCAAATCAATGGGCATAAGAAAGGACTAGAATTTTCATGCGCCGCGCACACACAATAACAAAAGGAGCATGACACCAAAAAGAAACAATCAATGAAACTTTTCACGAGCAGCCGCGAGAAATAGTATCACTGGGCTTACAACAACACATAGACAGGTAATAATCAACAAAATTAAATTACGAAGCACACACCAAGTCTCGCTGTCCCAAACAAGTTGGGAAGGAGGGATAACATCGAAAAGAGCAAGACGTAGTGATTTTCAATGGATCGGAATTACGAGAACAAAGATTCCACGTTCATCATCAGGAATCATCCAGCGAGGTAATAATTATAAGTAGGATTTTCTCCAGGACATCACACTATGAAACCAATCCCGGATGGATGCTATGTCGGCCAGCCTAAAGAAAAAGACCATGTCTAGGGTATGAATCCGAAAGCTACACCAGTCAAGAGGCCAAGAACATTCTCATCTCCATATTTCCACACCTATCTCAAAGAAATCACCAGATATAAAATCTAATTTTTCTAACAAAGGGATACCTAAAGCCAGCCGACAGATCATTCCACGGATCACAAATTCCAATCCATTCAGCGGCAAGGCACAAGTAGAGACGAAAGCTTCTACAAGATCCTACCGCCGGAGAGCCGACGCTTTGGGGGAGAACCAGGAGCGACGGCAGCGGAGAAGGAGAAGCGAGGCTTCACGTCAAATCCCTCCTCCTCTTCCTCGAAGTCGAAGCACTCGTCTTCGAAATCCTCGTGCTTCTTGAACTCCTGGAAGTCGGCCTCGAAGTCATCGACGTCTAAGACCTCGGTCTTAACGGCATGCTTCCTCCCGCAGCCGTTCTTCTTCCACTCCTTCATGTTGGGCCAGAGGAAGTCAGCGGTCAGACGCCGGGTCCTGACGGCGGATGGTGGGATGAAGTCGGAGATTATGGCACCGCCACACATTTCTCAGATCGCCGGGGAACGAACAGGTTGTATGAAATTTCGACAGGGAGAGGGGTGTCGAGTGATATAAAGTCGAGATTTTTGTAGGGTTTGAAGGGAAGGCGGGGATGAATTGGCGTTTGGGGGGGGGGGGGGGGGTGGAGAAGGTGGCGAATAGAAAGAAAGCGTGTTTGGTGTGAGCAGGGAAGGGTGAGAGAGATGGAGTCTTGGGAGGGGAGGGGGGTTCTGGACAACTTGGGACTGGGGATGGTAAATGACTGTTCTACCCTCGGCGGTCCTAGTGGTATTACGCTAATGGCCTCGGTTCGGTGGCTCATCACATTAAAATATATTTTTGATGAAAGTTGTAATTATGAATTTGATCGTAGATTTTTGTTTTTAAGCAGCACGCAATTGTTGAAGGCATTGAACGTTAGGTGGGGGGTAAAATTTCTTCTCGTTCTTGTTTTCATCTCTTCGTCTCCAAACACCACCACGTAAAGGGAAACAGCCAAACACGGAGAAGATGTCGGACGTAACACACTTGTTGGTCCGGCGGCCGTCAATGAAATTCAAGCGAAAGGGATAGGGAACTTGTGGTAAACGGGGGGACGCTTTGGATAACTTTATTACTGAATGGGATGGGTTGTAAGGCTTCGTTGCCAGACGACTGGGGTTTTGGACGGACAGACGTTCCATATATTAATAGAGTAAGACGAAAAAAAGAAGAAGGAACAAATGAACACCATCCATCCATCCCATGAGCTGTTGTCGGGACCACCAGGATTCTTTTGTTTTCTCCCAAAAAAAAATAAGCTGACGTCGTCCGATCTGGATAACAAATTACTTCTCCCCCACTCACGCGTTGAAATCTTCGCATCTAAAAATAACGCCGGCACTTGATCGGCCCGGAAAGTACACCGGTCGGACGAGTTTAACCGAGCCGTCGAGTTAAGTGTTCAGACAGGTCCTGAATCACATTGTGTTGCACCTAATGAGTAGAAGTTTGTTCCTCGGTTTCCTAATTATGTATAGTATACGTTTAAAAATTCATGCAATCAGACAGCGAGATCATTCTTTCAAAGCAAATCTTTCTTTTCCCCCACCTGTTGCATGCAAAGAGGATGAAGAGTTATTGGGATCGTGTCCAATTGACAGACTGTCTGAGGATAAACACGGACGTGTCCATATAGATATTTTTAGAAGAGGATAAGTCATTTTAAGCCCTACCTACACTTTCTTAGGATAAACCCATCCAAAACCATCATTATCTCTCACTCTCTATTTCCTTTTAAAAAAACTAGGAAAATCTGAGCATACCAAAGTGGTGTGCTCTTGTGAATGGAATGTACAATCTTTTGGTTTAGTAACATATATAAATAGAATTTGGAATGAAATATATCTCAAATTATAATCTTCTTTTTACGGCAAAAAAATAATTAATATACCTTAAATTAAGAATTCACCGGGATATATAAATATATTATCATCGTCTTCGTGTCTAAAAACAAAAAGTAGCAAACTCGTTTCATTCTAGGAGAGGAGAAGAGAAATGGGCTGGTTATCGATCAAGCTACTGTTTACGCTGGTGGTTGTCGCGGCCTCCTTCATGCTGAGGAATCCCGTCGCAAGGGTCGTGAGGTTTACCCTCGACCCGACTCACGTTTACATCTACAACGACATAGAATACGGACCGACCCTGTATGTCCATTGCCGTTCGAAGGACGACGACCTCGGGGAACAAGTCATCCCGCCGAAATTCTCCTGGGACTTCTCCTTCGGGTTGGACCTGTTGACGAGGGAAACGGAGTTCGACTGCAGCTTCAAGTTTAATGACGAGTCTCACCTTTACCCTATCTATCTCCAGCCGAGGGATGAGTTTGATTGTGCTTATTGCTATTGGAAGATAACCGAGGCCGGTCCTTGCCGTACCGACGAAAATCACACCGTCATCAAACCCTGTGATAGTTGGGTGGGGGGAGTGTTACGCTGATTATGTACCAGCCGCCGTAGAAATAAAAGTTTTCGGCTGTCTCAGTTTTCATAAGTGCCGAAAGATCTCGGATCCATGGAATATCCTAATAATAAGCATGGGTCTCAGCATCATAATTGATTCGTACACCTACTTTGGTACTATCTATCTCGTATAATTAACCAAGAGCACGTGACGCGCCTTCTCTTTGGTAATTCATCTGCTCACGACCATTTCTTGTACATCTTCATTCCAAGAAGATAAGATTTTTTTAAAACGTCCTAAAACCCTATTTTTCATTTCCTAAATAAATACGAGTCTTTATTTATTGACTAACATCATTACCAAGCAGCTCATTCTCATATAATCTCACCTAATCTTTTTATGTACGACTCCGGATAAGTCTATGTGGAAATCAAATCAAATAAATTTTTAATTTTGGGACCCCTTTCTTAGGATAAACCATCCAAAACATCTTTCTCTTCCTTTTATCCTAAAAGTTGCTTTTTATATTACAGCGGATCTGAAGGGATGGAATGGAACTTGATTGGAAACCAAGTATTATTATTCCTGGAGCCGGAACTTTTGAATTAAATCTATTCCATTTAATAAACAAATCCAAATACGCCATATGAGTAACCATGTCAATATATAAGGAATTTATGACAAAAGTTCATATAATTCAACACAGACTCGAATTGGATTTTGCTAGTGCTATTCACACATCATGTAGGAAATATCCCAACCCCGACTGCTTTTCTCTGTGCATCTATGGGGGGCAATATGAGAATCCAGAGAGAATCGTTTTCTCTCTCATTTTTAAGGCAACAACTTGGAGAGCTACAGCAACCCTTCATCTGGGAGTTAATTTCGTTAACCTAGCAACGATCGTATGAAAAGTGGTGGGATCGAACCGCAGAGTCCCCAATCTCCTTCCACTTTTGCAAGGCCAACCTTTGGCGGCATCAATCTCCTGCAGTACTGCAAATGAGCAAAAAAGAAAATATTTCCAATCAGTGGTTGTGACTAAGAGTGGATCCTCCGCCCGGGGGAGAACCAGAAGCGGCGGCAGCGGAGAAGGAGAAGCGAGGCTTCACGTCAAATCCCTCCTCCTCTTCCTCGAAGTCGAAGCACTCGTCTTTGAAATCGTCGTGCTTCTTGAACTCCTGGAAGTCGGCCTCGAAGTCGTCGACGTCAAGACCTCGGTCTTAAAGGCATGCTTCCTCCCGCAGCCGTTCTTCTTCCCCTTCTTCAGGTCGGGCCAGAGGAAGTCAGCGGTCAGACGCCGGGACCTGGCGGCGGAGGGTGGGATGAAGTCGGCGACGATGTGTTGACATGATGGACTATCTTGCGTCTATTCTCTAATAAAGCCCACAGTAGGACGCGGCGCCCATGAAAGAAACGACGGGGCGCTCGCACCAGGCTTATAGCCCCAATCTACACGAACTACATGACTTATTAGTGACCTCGAGATCAATGGGAGTCTACGGCCCACGTCTGCACAGGTCACGCGTCTCAAAGGACGTTTTATTAACTCCGAAATCAGTGGAGTCTACAACCCACGTCCGCACGAGTAGCACGTCTTAGATGACAGTTTGTTGACTCCGAGATCCACGGGGGTGGTTTAGATTAGAGGATCCTGAGAGGTTGTAACAGATCGGGTATAAAAGGGAGGAGATCTTCCCTTGAAAAATTCACGATCAATTCAGCCAACAGAATCTTTTTTTGCTCGTCACCCCTTAGTTGTTAGGATTCCCCGACCTGGGCGAAACTCTTGAGGTTTCATTGGTCATCACTTCCACCGTCAGAGTGAGTAACCGTAGCTCCGACAACCAAACTCCGCCTTCACTTTCACCGTCAGAGTGAGCAACCGTAGCTCCGACAGCCAAACTCCGCCTTCACTTCCACCACCAGAGTGAGCAACCGTAGCTCTGGTAACAAAATCCCCGCCAGCATTACACCGCCAGGACGAGCCACCGTAGTCCCGGCAAAATAGCTCCGCCTTCGACTCCGCCACCAGGGTAAGCAACCGTAGCCTTGGCATCCATACCCGCCACTATTCACGGCCACACTCCATTCATCAAGCCCCAGCAACCAGTTTCCGCCATCTAGAGTCGCAAGTCTACAGTATTACGGAAGTTAGGATTTGTTAGTTAGGATTTGTTCCAGTACCAGTTAGGATTTGTTTAGATTGTTTACTTTCTTGTTAGAGGCGAACGCCTATATATGTACGTAAGTCTGAATTGAAGAGGGACAACTTTCGGGTGTATAGCATTTTTCTCATGGTATCAGAGCGGTAGATCGCTGGAATCACCCTTCGTGAGAGGCGAGAGATGGCATCCGATGAGAGCCATAGCGATACCAGCAGCAATGATGAACGTCGGTCAGCGGCGACAAATAAGAAAGGCAGGAAGAAGATACTGTCTGTCTATCTCCTTAGTTCCTCGGATAGTCCGGGAAACATTCTGATTGCGTGTCGCCTCAATGGGGATAATTATCTTACCTGGTCGCGTGCCATGACGACCGCGCTCAGGGCCAAAAACAAATTGTCATTTGTGGATGGAACGTTAGGAAAGCCTGAGGAAGGTGATTCTCTTCTGGAACGATGGGAGATATGCAACTCCATGATCATTGCATGGTTCCTCAACACCATGTCCGACGAGCTTCAGATGGTCTTCTCGGGAGCCGATGATGCCAGGATTCTTTGGGCGGATCTCAAGGAGAGGTTTGCCCGAGGAAATCAAGCTCGGATATTTCAACTCAAAACTCAGATCTGCATGCTACGGCAGGGAGGTATGACCGTCGCACAATATTTCTCAAAGATGAAGCTAATGTATGATGAACTTGAAAATTATATCTACAAGCCGGCTTATCGTTGCGGAGAAGGAGCAAAGATCCTATCGGATCGAGAAGCAGACAAAGCTTACCAATTCCTGATGGGTTTGAATCAAGAATATGGAACAATCCGGTCAAATCTGTTGAGCAGAGAGACGATGCCTACGATGAACCAGCTGTTGAATGCTATTGCTGAGGAAGAAACACAAAGAACAATGGCGAACTTAGCAATTCAAACACGGGATGGCGAAACCGAGGGTGTCGCGTTCGCAGCAAGAGGAGCGGTCAAGACGCACCAAACAAGGGGGAGTCGTTCTTCTTCGAGCCAGCGAGGGGACAATCGTTCCGGGGAAGCAGAGAAATACTGCGAATATTGTGGGAAACCGAACCATGACGCCGCTGAATGTTGGTCCAAGCATGGATATCCTGATTGGATGCTAGAAAAGATCAAGGAGAGGAGAGCGGCACGAGCCAATTCAAGCTCAGCCCCAGTGAGACAGAGCCGAGCCACAGGAAGGCAAGGACAACGACCGACTGGCCAGACCCGTGAAGAAGAAGCAGCTGGGTTGGTCCGGGCGAATGCAGCGCGGACTCCATCTGCACGTACAACAGAGGCTCAAACTCGTCGTCCAAATGATCTAAAGAGCAGCGATGACACCGTGAACCATCCCCTCACCGGTAATGTTTTTAACTCAGCACCCGTGAAGGAGGAATGGATCCTCGACACGGGAGCCTCTCGTCATATTACAGGTTGCCTCGAATTCTTCGTTGAATCATCTCCAATTCATGACAAGACGAGGAGGTTCGGGCACTCGAAATCACCAAAACTTGGACGATTCAATCATTACCACCAGGGAAGAAAGCCATTGGCTGCAAATGGGTCTACAAAGTCAAACGGCGGGCTGATGGAAGTATCGAACGCTACAAAGCTCGGCTGGTAGCTAAGGGCTTCACGCAGGTGGAAGGCGTAGACTTCCATGACACTTTTGCACCGGTTGCTAAATTGGTGACGTTTCGTTGTTTATTGACTGTTGCTGCTGCTAAAGGTTGGGATATGCATCAGATGGACGTCAACAACGCTTTTCTCCATGGCAATCTAGAAGAAGAAGTCTATATGAAACTCCCTCCGGGTTTTGTTTCCTCTCGGTCAGACCAAGTGTGTCGACTGCGGAAATCTCTCTACGGTCTACGACAAGCCTCTCGCAACTGGTATGCGAAATTCGCTGATGCCTTACTTACATATGGTTTTGTCCAATCCGAGGTGGATCATTCTCTTTTTACTTGGAGACGTGGCACTACATTCTTGGGAGTACTTGTTTATGTTGATGATCTCATCATCGTGAGCAACGATCCTCATCGGTGTGCTTCCTTGAAATCTTACCTGGCCAGTTGCTTCCGCATTAAGGATTTGGGTCCTTTGAAGTTTTTTCTCGGTATAGAAGTCACCCGGACAACCGCTGGTTTATTCCTCACTCAGCGCAAATATATATTAGATATTCTTACAGAATGCGGCATGCTTGGTTGTCGCCCCTCATCGTTTCCCATCGAACAACGTCATCAGCTACAACTCAGTTCCAGTGCTTTACTTGACGACCCTATTCGCTATCGTCGGCTGGTCGGAAGATTGATTTATCTCCTCATCACGCGACCCGAACTCAGTTATTCTCTCCATATTTTGTCTCAGTTCATGCAGGCACCCCGTCAAGATCATTGGGATGCTGCCATGCGTGTACTTCGATATTTGAAGTCATGCCCTGGACAAGGGCTTCTACTTGAACCACGCTCGTTGGACCTCACCGCGTATTGTGACTCTGATTGGGCAAGTTGCCCTATCACACGACGCTCTGTGACAGGTTATTTCATTACCTTAGGAGGATGTCCGATCTCATGGAAAACGAAAAAGCAGAATACAGTGTCTCGCTCCTCCGCCGAGGCCGAGTATCGATCCATGGCTGCCGCCGTCAGTGAAATTTTGTGGTTACGCAGCCTACTTTCCTCCTTAGGCGTCCCACTTGCTGCTTCTACTCATCTTTTCTGTGACAATCAAGCCGCACTACATATTGCAGCCAATCCTGTCCTCCACGAACGTACCAAGCACATTGAGATTGACTGCCATTTTGTTCGCGAACATATCCGGTCTGGAGCAGTTGTTACGTCACACCTTTCCACAAAGCTTCAGTTGGCCGACATTTTCACCAAGGCTCTCGGTCGGGATCGTTTCTAGTTTTTACTCACCAAGTTGGGCATTCGTGATCTTCATGCTCCAACTTGAGGGGGAGTATTACGGAAGTTAGGATTTGTTAGTTAGGATTTGTTCCAGTACCAGTTAGGATTTGTTTAGATTGTTTACTTTCTTGTTAGAGGCGAACGCCTATATATGTACGTAAGTCTGAATTGAAGAGGGACAACTTTCGGGTGTATAGCATTTTTCTCATACAGCGCTCTGTTATCAAGTCTATGACGTCCTCACCCAGATTCGCAAGCCCACAGTGCCCATCGCCAAGTCTACGACGTCCCCATCGTTCAGATTTGCAAGACTGTTCAGTGGCAAGTCTACGACCTCGCCTCTTAGTCTGCAGCGCCCAGAAATAAGTCTACGACGTTGCACCACCGTCAGTGCTTTAGTTTTATGGTTGTAAGCACCTTATTTTTATTGTAAGACTTCGCATATTTAATTCAATCTATTTCATTTACTTACTGGCGACCACATCTACAAACTCTGTGAGTATCATTGTCAAATATTTTTGACGTAATCCGTTTTCGACGCTAACATGATGACACCGCCACACATTTCTCGGATCGCCGGAGAACGAACAGGTGGTGTCAAATTTCGACAGGGAGAGGGGTGTCGAGTGATATAAAGTCGAGATCTTTGTAGGGTTGGAAGGGAAGGCGGGGATGAATTGGCGTTTTGGTGGGGGGGGTGGGGGGGGGGGGGGGGGGATGGAGAAAGTGGCGAATAGAAAGCAAGCGTGTTTGGTGTGAGCAGGGAAGGGTGAGAGATGGAGTCTTGGGAGGGGAAGGGGAAGGGGGTTCAGGACAACTTGGGACAGGGGATAGTAAATGTCTGTTCTGCCCTCGGCGGTCCAAGTGGTATTACGCTAATGGCCTCAGTTCGGTGGTTGAACTACGACGGACTTTTTCTTTCTTTCGTAAAAAAAAGCATAAATATTTTTTAAAAAATAATATAAAAAGTTTCTCACCTGCTACTACTAAAACCAAAACAACACATTAAAATATATTTTTGATGAAAGTTGTAATTATGAATTTGATCGTAGATTTTTTTTTTTTTTTTTTTAGCGTACTCGAATTTTTCCTTCTTTCTTTTTCTATATTTTACAAGAAAAAATTCGGACAGTGTTCATTTTTTACGTATTACACAGCAGCACGCAATTGTTGAAGGCATTGAATAATAGGTGGGGGGTAAAATTTCTTCTCGTTCTTGTTTTCATCTCTTCTTCTCCAAACAGCACCACGTAAAGGCAAACAGCCAAACACGGAGAAGATGTCCGGCGGCCGTCAATGAAATTCAAGCGAAAGGGATAGGGAACTTTTGGCAATCGGGGGAAGAAAGAAACATGAATGGAGGATGGCAGTAGAACGATACGCCATTTTTAAACAAGAAAAGGGTTCAGGGATTTCTTTTGTAAAAAGGACTTGATTTGTTCGCAATTGTCTTTTTTTAGGCCCATGTCCGTAAAAGACAGCCCCTTGAAAAAAAAAAATATGACACAACCAACCAACGAACAAACGACGGACAACAAAAAAACACAAGCCCCCATCCACATTACCTTAATTTATGTGACCAGACCACCATCACATCTTAACGAGTTCCACAAAGCAAACACCCGAAAACCCCCCTCACCCTCCCTTCTTACTTGCTACTAGTAGCAGTGGTGGTGCTACAGAGGCTGTTGCAATGTTACGACCAGGGGGCTCGTCACCGTCCGTTTCCCGTCCGACCACGTTATCAACCCGCTCCTCGTGCTCGACCCCCCAGGTGCCAGCTTCTTCGCCCTCGTCTCCACCCTCACCAAGAAGTTTAGCTTCTGCCCCGTCCTCCTGAAGGCTAGCCTCTCTGGACGGACCGTCACCTTCACGCCCATCGGTGGACGGACCGTCACCTGGTACACCGAGTTCGCGTCCCCGACATTGGTCGCCGTCCTTATGAAGTGCGTCGACATCTTCGGCCTCCCGTATTGTTGGAACACCGCCACCATCGAGGGGTAGTTCAGGTTCCCCGCGTGGCCGGCCCTCTTCGCCCGGCTGCAGTCCGCGGTCTTCCGGGTCACGACCTGGATGTTGTTGGCGGTGTAGTTCGAGTTGCAGAGGAAGTCCACATAATCGTACGAGGTTAGGTCGTATATCAGCCCAGGATCCATCGCCTTCTCTGGGTGGACATGGCCGGCCCCGTAGTCCATCACCGTGGAGGTGTTCCCCGACGACTCGTCCAGCATCGTCTCCCCTCGGTTGTCCACCGTGTAAGCCGTCGTCATCAGGGCTGATCTTATTGCGGCGGGACTCCATTCGGGATGCGCTGCCTTCAGCAGGGCTGCTAATCCCGACACGTGAGGACACGCCATCGAGGTGCCAGACAGGATATTAAATGCGGTCCTCCGCTTATCCGATGAGAGCCCTGAGGGAGAGACATTATCGGGCCACGCTGCCAGAATGTTCAATCCAGGGGCGATCACATCAGGCTTAAGGATCTCGGGGGACTCAGGATTCGGTCCCCTGGCCGAAAATGATGCTACCACGGGTGCAGGCCTAACACGCAGCTTCGTGCCCTTGAATATGATAGTCGCAGTAGGAGGCGACTTTGATCCAGGCTTCGAAGCAGTCTCAATGTACTTCCTTATTTCATCGCCACCCGTTGCCCCAACCGCAGTTGCAGGAAGCACATGGCAATCGGCAACCAATCCTTCCCCGTCAAAGACGCCGTTTGCCAGGATCATCCCCACGCCGCCAGCCTTACGGACTACCTCGCCCTTTGCCGCCCTTGAATTGATCCCCCTATCACACACGACTATCTTCCCCTTTACTGCCTTGGGAACCAATGAACCCTCCAAACAGAGCGAGGCCGAGTAGCCATCGGTGCCCTCGCTATCACCCGTATAAAACAAGGGAAACATATGCCCAGTCTCTAAGCCTGGCCCACCATAGATGCTCACTCCGGGGATAACCCTCCTGTTCCCGAGCTTCACATCGGCCAGGAAGCTCCGGTCGATCGCCCCAGCCCCGACAGTAGTGACCCAGGGGGCGACATTCGTGACCGTCAGCCCACCAGGTCCGCCGTTTCCTCCAGAGGCCGAAACATAAACCCCTGTCTCCATCGCAGCAAAAGCCCCGATCGCGATTGCGTCCAAGTAGTAAGGTACTACAACGCCCCCGACACTTAACGAGATAACATCCACTCCATCGGCCACAGCTGCATCGAAGGCGGCCAAGATGTCGGAATCGTAACAGCCAGAGTTCCAGCAGACTTTGTAAGCAGCCAGCCTCGCCTTCGGCGCCATCCCAGCCGCGACTCCGCGAGCATACCCGAGCGTCGAGGCATCAGGTACGTACCTCCCGGCAGCGATAGAGGCCGTATGGGTGCCATGGCCATCGGTGTCCAGAGGGGATCTCGATTCAGTTGTCGCGTTCATCTTCCCGTTGGAGGCCTCGTATCCTTGGGAGAAGAATCGGGCGCCTATCAACTTCCTGTTGCACGCGGAGGATGGGAACCCATCGGCAGCAACACATTGCCCCTTCCACTTAGAGGAGACAGGGCCGAGGCCAGTGTCGGAGAAGCTCGGGTGGGAAGGGGTGATCCCCGTGTCGATTACAGCAACTACGAGGTCGGACCCAAAGTCAGAGAAGTGGAGGAGCGAGGAAGAGGAAGAGGACGAGATGCCGAGGAAGAGCGGGGAGCGGGTAGTGGCGAGGGGGCGGCGACGTTCGGGGATGACAGAGAGGACATGGGGGAGCCCGCGGAGGGTCGGAAGGGAGGAGGCGGGGATCGAGGCGGAGAATCCAGGGAAGAGGGTGGAGTAGGTGTGAAGGATGGTCGGGGGAGGCACCGCTTCGGAGGAGGAGGAGAGGGAGGAGGAGTACCAGTGAGAGTGAGTGGGGAAGACGGAGGGCTTTGTGGAGTTTGGGTTGATGAGGACAATGTAGGTGGCGTGGTTCTGGGCGGCAGCGAGGCGGAGGAGGAGAACGAGGAATGCGAGGCCGTCGAGGCAGAGGGCGGCGGCCATCGGCTGTCCCGCTCGCTCGGAGGTGTGGGGAGGGGAAGGAAGGAAGAGGGAGATAAAAAGGGTTGTTTGGGTGAAAACGGAAAACGACGCCGCCTCGTCCCCCCAGTTTTAAATGAGAGCTTATTATTTATAGACAAAATATCAATATCTACCCTCTTCGGTACGTTAATTTTAGCTTTTAACAAAATTTTTAAAAATTTTTAAATTTAACGTTATTTGGAATTTACTTTCTGATTTTGTCTTGACCCATTGACAGCCAACGTAAGCTAGAATAGTCCACATAAAATAAATAAATTTAAATGACATATCAAAACCTAAAATGACCTATTAATTAAATCCCTTAAACTCCTTTTCTTTCTTTTTTTTAACGATGAATGGGTAAAAAAAAGGGGGAGGGGGAGAGTGAGCAGTGAGTCTCCTCCTGCTGCTGCTGGTTGTAATAATTACGTGCAACGCGAAAACAGTACACTGTGTTTTGTTTTACATCATTTTAATTGAACAAAAAGGACATCAATTAAAAGGCACTCTTTTTCTTAAATGGATTGAAGAATTAATGCAACCTAATAATTCTCGGGGATGATTGAATGAAACCCACCACTTCCCCGACTGAAGAAGAATGTCAAAACAAAAAACCAACCCAACCACTCCGTGTAAAATTTGAGTTTTCACAAAAAAAAAAAACAAATTTCACCTCCTCCCAGAAAACGACGGACAGAACCAAAAATGTTTTTTACTTTCTTTAAAACAATTTGTGGAGATGCTTTTTTTCTCTTATTATTGTTTTTTTCCAGCTGTCGGCAGTTGGGACGGGGGGGAGCTTTGGGGTATTTTTTATTTCGTGAAAATTTATTTCGACCTCCCATCGGTAGATAGATATGACCCCATACTACTCGCGCGCGTGTATATAGTATAATTTTTATGATAAATATTAATTTATGACTTTAAATTAATTTTTTTTTTGTTACTAATTTAGATTTTTTATATAAATTTATGACGAATTTTTTTATTTTGATTTTAATTAAACTGAAATTTTATCGCACAAGCCAAATAGACTATTTTTATTTATGCCTAAAAATGAAAAAAAAAATTAAAAACTAGAAAATAATATTAAAACATATCATGTATTTTTTATTTTAAAATTTTGATTAACAAATCAAGTGAATTAACTATCAAAGTTGTATGATAGTTGCCGATACTGAAAAAATATACAAAATCGATAAAAGTTTAATGTTGTTTTATTAAAGGCTGTTATTACGGGTAAAGTGAATTATGAGGTGAACTCCACTGTTATAAGACACGTGTCAGAATATATTAAGTACTTGCTTGGCTTTCGGAAATTCAAGATTGACCAAAACCAAAATAAATTGTTTTGCCATTAGTTTAGTTTTTTATATAATTTTATCACGAATTTTTTTATTTTAATTTTGGCTAATCTTGAATTTTATCGCGCTTAAGTTAAACATACTTTAATGGACAATTTTCTTTTATCAACTAAAAATGAAAGAAAATTAAAAAACGAGAAATGACATTGAAACATCTCATATGTTTTTTTGTTTTAAAATTTTAATGAACAAATTAAGTGAATTGGAAGTCGAAGATGGACGATAGTTCATGATACTATAAAAAAAATACATAAAATCGACAAATGTCGGATGATGTTTTATTAGGGGCTGCTACTACGCGTAAAAAGGATTATGGGGTGAACTCTACTATTATAAGACACGGATCAGACTATATTAAGATATTGTTTGACTTTCGGAAATTCAAGATTGGTCAAAATCAAAATAAAAATAAAAGTTGATGACGAAATTAATAACATAATAAAAAATTGGTTCAAAGTCGAGCCAATAAGCGTATATTTTACCAAATTTTTGTTCAAAACCTTTTTGTTTTAATCGGGGCTAAGGATGTGTAAATCCGTGTCTGACTTGTTTTGTACGGTCTTAATCTTCATAACACATAACCCGATCCGTTTATTTACGTAAAAAACAAAACACAATACAATATTATACAAAAAATACTTTATTAAATTATAAGTTAATATATATCTTATTACTAAGATAGAGTAAATTTTATCGTTAAAATTTTTTTTAATTTTGATATAAAAATAAAACTTAATCATATCCACTGAAACAATAAGTAATGTTCCGAAAAAGTGTTTATTTATGTGTAAAAGAGAATATAATAATTCGAAATCGAACTTATGAAATTTGCCTCTGTTTACTAGTAAAAGAGAACTTTTAAAAGTATCATTTTTAAAAAATTCGAAATTATCAATATTATTAAAGAAATTATTTTCCACGTTACGCTAAAATGGTAAAAAGCTACTTAAACAATACCTTTAAATTACACCCGAGATGAGAAAACCCTTTTTATCATTGCTGTTGTTGCACATGAGTGTCTCCCGGGTCAGAGCCGAAATCTTTTACTTTACCCTACCATGTTTCTTTTTTTCTTTTTTTTCGGTAAGGTACCCTACCATGTTTGAAGACATGGGTTTGGGGGTAATTTTTTTTTTCAATTTAGGGTGGATAAATTTTATTTGGACTTTAGTGGGGGGTTGAAAGTCATGTCATGTCAATGCTCTAATGTTGAACAGGCAAAGGACTACTGGACCCCCCAATTTCTTGCTTTAGCCCTCTCCCTTCATTGTGTCTTTTCCCGCCTTGTGTGAATTCGGACAGCTGGGCGGTGTGTTGTGGTTGTGGTGTTGTGGACCTTTAGCCTGGTAGGCCACGTTTGATATTTTGTTCCATGATTTTTACGGAACGGTATCGATAGATGCGTTACGTGAGAAAATAATTTTTAAAATAGGTCAAATTATTAATTTTATTTCAAAGTTTGAGCTTTTTTTTTCGATTTATCTTAAATTTTTGAAAATATCATTACATGTTATAGCATTTGGCCGTTATATCAGTTTTAACCACCGATAAACGAATGCGTTGACGGAATCCTACGTGACGCACATGTAGTAAGTAACGCCGTCTGCCCACCGTTAAAGTACTGATTGGGCATGATTTGGCACCGACGTGGCATAACCCAAACCATGTTGATTTTTTCTGTGATTTTTTGGGGACCGGACTGTAATTGGACATAACATAAGAACCCGTAAATCAATAAACTGAAACCCTAATTAACGCTACTCTTTTTCCCTCTTCCATCACCGACCAACAATGGAGAAAATCCCGTCGTCGTTCCGATCGACGATCGCTACTTTCCTCGTTCCCAAGCCCGCTTCAGGAACTAAATCCGACCCATTTCCGCCCAAGAAGCCCTATCTCGGTTCTCGCACGAAAACGACGCAAAGTTCTAAAACCCAATCTCCCCAAAATCCTACTCATTTGCTCACCCTTAGATCCCAAAAGGCGCTCTTTGATTCGCTAGCCTATGGGATGCAAAGGCACTCTTTGATTCCCTCCTTGCTTCGCCCAAAAGTCCCATATTTGATTCCCTCTTTGCTTCGTCAAGTCACTGGTGTCAGTGGACCGGCTCGATTGTGCCGTTGAACTGATTTGGGGAAAGCTCGATTCTACTTTAATTTTTTGTTAGAATTATTTATTCGGTAGTTAACAAAAATTCTCAATAAGAAAATTTCGAATTAGTGTGGCATAAAAAACTCTTTTTAATCAAACTTATTTGTTTATTGAATTTTTTTTTACTTGAACAAATTTCCACCAACATTATAGGTGAATAAATAAATAGTAATAAGTAAAAATTGAAGCCATTCAGTCAGCACTTTAATGGTGGCAGACTACGTTACTTGCCATCTGTGCGCCACATAGGATTCCATCAACCCATTTGCTTAACGGTAGTTAAAACTGATATAACGGCCAAACGTTAGGATGTGTGATGATATTTTGAAAAGTTTAGGATATTTCGAAAAAAACAGCTAAACTTTAAAGTAGAATTAATCACTTGGTCTTTAAAATATGATAAATGATTTTAAAATAATATCTCAAAATAAAAGTTTGAGTCAAGGAAATCAAACTTATAAATTTCAAATTTTTTGGAAATATTGAATTGGATAAGGCAGAAAATTAATTGATTTTTTTAGGATTTATTAATTAATGTATCGGGGTATTCTTGTGTTGTGTGTGCATGTGCTGTGGGTGGTTGGAGTAATCAATGCAAATAGAAGGGGAAGCTCCGTGGAGAGTACCATTTTATCCAAAATTGTTCTTCCCTTCTTTTTTGTTCTTTCTCTGCCACCCCCCCACTATAAATTAATTGGCCTTCAACTTGATCTCCTCCTCCCTTCCTGTGTGTTGTATTAACATCACCCTCCAGCTGGTATTTCTCTAAGCGATGGCCGATCACACCGGCAGCTTCTCCTTGGACGTTAAGGACTCTAATTCCTCCTCCAAGTTGGCGAAGGACGATTGCTGCTTCTCCCTTCCCTTCTTCCAGAAGGTCTGTGACAGCACACTTGCTACTCCCCTGTTTAGGCGGGCTATTGATTTATTTGATCTTGATGTGTTTTGTTGTTGTTTTGCTTTGGTTCGTTTGGGGTGGCAGCTGATCGCGGAGACGCTCGGCACCTACTTCCTGATATTTGCCGGGTGCATGTCCATCTCAGTCAACCTCAGCCACGACAAGGTCGTGACCCTCCCCGGTATCTCGATCATCTGGGGCCTTGCTGTGATGGTGCTGGTGTATTCAGTCGGCCACATCTCCGGCGCCCACTTCAATCCGGCAGTCACCATTGCCTTCGCTACCTGCAATAGGTTCCCTTGGAAACAGGTGATTAATTTCTTGATCAAACTCTGACAAATCTCATTTAATCCCCCGCCTTGATTTTGTCCAACCACACGTAGGTTCCTGCCTATGTAGCCGTACAACTCCTCGGAGCGACCCTCGCGAGTGGCACCATACGGCTTCTGTTCACCGGGACCAAGAACCACTTCGTAGGGACGAGTCCCACAGGGTCATATACGCAGGCGTTCGTGATCGAGTTCATAATCACCTTCTACCTAATGTTCGTCATCTCCGGAGTCGCCACCGATAACAGAGCCGTATGCTTTCGCTGACCGGGACACGTAGACGCCGAAAGCGACCGGATTGTTTTGTCCTAATCCTTTTTTCTTTAATAATTTCCGTGCAGATCGGGGAATTGGCTGGTCTTGCTGTGGGTGCAACCGTGCTGCTAAACGTCTTGTTTTCCGGGTAAACACAATTAATTTATGTCCACATTACAACCTTTTTGACATATAAACAACGTTTAGGGTACCGTCTTAACGACAGCTTCCTCTGTTTTCTTTCACATTAAAGCAAATCAGTCACTAAGATGGCTGAGTTTCTTGTCCGGCATTGTCTGTACAGAGCGATCACGGGAGCGTCCATGAATCCGGCGAGGAGCCTGGGGCCGGCGCTCGTGTGGAACCATTACAAGGGGATCTCGATATACCTGCTGGCGCCGACCCTCGGGGCTATATCCGGCGCATGGATCTACAATACCATCCGGTGACTAACAAGCCCCTCCGCGAGATCACCAAGTGCTGGTCCTTCCTCAAGAGCGCGTAGAGGAACGGCTAGAACCGAAGGCAGGGGGAATAGCAGGGGAATAAATGATTCTAACACGATCATTTGTATGCAAGCCGAGTCCGAATGATAGTATTGGAATCATTATTCCCTTGCTATTCTACATACGAATTGCTAATTTTTTAGAAATGCTACTAGAAATAAATATCTCTATTACAAACGATTATTGAGCCGCATAATAACATTTATCCGTAAATTATTTCGCCACTAAACAAAACTAGAAGAAGAACGTCATCGACTTCGAAATCCGTCCCGCCAAAAATTGGTGGGACCAGGCCGAAGGCTTTAAATGTGTTATGTTCGGACAAACCTCATGATATTCTTTCTTACTTCTTCTTTTTGTATTTTATTTTTTGTTCACTTCAAAGGGAATAAGTAAAAAATTCCTTAAATTAATTCTTTTTGTTTGTTAAGGTCGAGACGATGTTGTCGTACCATGGAGCAAACTTTTGTCGACGCTGTCGTGGCTTTTTGCTCTTTTTTAATTTTTAGCATATCGAGAACACATACATACACCCCACCCTAATAGAAAAGCTAACGTCAAGGGCAGTGGGCACGTGGGGGCCACATATTGGTTGCTTGTTTAGTCGTTGAATTTGGGGCTTAATTAATAATGGGGTCAGCCTTAAATGTTAATAATTGTACACTCGAAGGACGAGCAGCAATTGATGCAAAAAAAGGTGATTCGAGAATTTAGACCGATGCTACGAGGAGGCCAGGGATGACATATATTATTAAAGTTTAGTAGTTGTTTCGTTTGAAAAATTTACTCTGTTGAACAAGATGTATGTAATTTATGAATTTTCTTTAATGTACTCTCACTTGCATGGATGGATTTAGAATATTGGGACAAATACTTTGTAATTTACGAGAAATTTTGATTTTTTTTTTAAATAAATTGTCATTTCTAAAAGAAATGTGTTTAACAAAAAATTCGTAAGCATGTTTATTACACCCTTATAATTATTTTGTACACCTTAGAAAATAAAATAATAACTTCTAGTTTACTTAAAGCAGATATATTCCTTGTGAAATATTAGTTTTTGCTTTTTGGTTGTTTTGTTGGTCGAAAATAAACCTTAATTTCGTAAAGCCAAAGAAATTCTCTGTAATATACAAATTTTATAAATTTCTAAAAATTTTTAAACTCAGTCTAAATGTCTCGTTAACTTCTTTTTTAACAAAGAAGACTTACAAGATCGGGTTAGATTTGCTCACTAAATAAATTTTGAAAAAATTCCCGCTATCTAAAAACTTAGTCATATTTTTTTTCAAAATATCAATATTTTCTCCAATTGATTTGCAAACTTTACGTTTTGAGATACAATTTGGCCTTATTTTAATTTTACTTTTTAATTTGGCAATGTTCGTAATGGCTGGCGTTTGCGATTTCGCCGTTAGCATTACGAATAGGGCCAAATTAAAAAGTAACTTTGAAATAAGGCCAAATTGAAAACTTTTGAAACGATACGTTAAAACAAAAATTTGGTAAATTCATTGAAAAAAATATCGATATTTTTCTTTTTTTCTTTTTTACAAAATTTATATTTTGTAGCCTGGCGATAATTCTCATGAAATAGGATTATGTGTTTAAATTGTAATCGTTGTATTAAAAAAATACACACGATACTACCGTGAATGATATTCTTCCGGGTTGTTGTGATGGTGGTGGTTGTAATAAAGCGAAGAAGAGGAAGGATAGTGGAGGAGACATGACATGTCATCCCAACATCTCAGTTTTTTGTCCTTGTCCCAACCGGGTTGGACTACATTACGTAACTCCTGTAAAAGTTGTATGTATATATGTCTCAAGCAAACTCGAACTTCTTCAATTTGAACAGTTTCTGCATTATCTTTTTTGACAAGTAGGTAATGATGTGAAAACTAGTTGGAGCAATTCGACCAAAAAAGAAAAGGGTGAATTCAATCGGGGATTGGAAGTTGTTTTGGAGTTACTCGGAAGTGGGGTTTTCCATTCCATTTCATGACAAGCCAACTCATGTTCCATGCAATGTCATCGTCATCATTGTCCCGGACTTACCATACCCTACTTACTACTCATGCTTTGAATATCCTATGGAAATGGAAGAAGAATCATTGAATTTGAGATGGGGTTGGACTTGATTTTCTTTTTAAGAAAAAAATAAAGCAGATTCCCACAAATCTTCTAACGTGGTGGAACAGACAGGCACAGCCACCCCCCCTCTGTTCTTACGAACAAGGGTTAAAAATTTTAAAAGAAGGAAACAGACAAGGAATGTGGGTCTGATGTAATAATTGCTGTTGTTGGAAATTTTGGGCTGGTCTGTCTTGGGTTTGGGCTTCTATTTAGAAAGTCCACCAAAGAGAGGGGAGGCGCCGATGGGAATGCCGTCGAGGAATGAGTAACCGGCACCGACGGACGGACGGGCTCTTCCCTCTCTGGATGATCTGCAGGTATGAATGAGCGTGAGGCTTCCGGCATGGGCCTTCTCCCATACAATTTGTCCAGAAGGTGTGAGAACAACTATGAGGCGCGAACGTATATGGTTCGACAACCTCCAGTTCATGGATGTGCCGCAGAGAAAGATGGAGGTTTCTGATTCATCCTCATCATTCCCTATCGATTGCTAATGGGGGATTATTTTTATTTTTGTTTTTCAAAAGGGACTTTAGCCCATGAGCCCACTTGGTCAGTGCACTTGTCCCACATTGGGTTGGAAAAGGCATCTCGAACTCTTTCAACTCTTATATAAAGAAGCTTTCTTTTACTTTTCTTCCATTTATCTTCCCTTGAGTTATAAAAAAAAAAACTATTTCTTGTTTTTTGTTTCAGAGAAAGTATGGTTGCAAAACACTATTAACTTATTATTACAAGGACCCCATGATTTAATTGGTTGGTTGACGGGACGACCAGACCTGGTTTCTTCCTCATCTTGGGCCACACCCCTCACCATCATGTCGTGTCACGGAATATTATGATTCGAGAAGATGGCATTTTGGCATTCCGGCCATCCCTCGGAGATCGATCCGACCTCCATCCCCGGTCGCTGTTGTAGTAAAGACACTGTACCGAGAGACTGCTCCCCCGGTTGCACCCAACACTCTCCCTCCTTTTTCCCCATATTCGAATATTACCCATCTTTTGCTTTTGCACTCGTAACGATCTCGATCGAAAATTTATGCTTCATGTTTTCTTTTATAAGTAGTTGGTGTTTCTTTTGGGTAATATACTAAATACCTAGCTGTTGTGAACTCTCCTCCTCCAGTCCATGATGCATAAGAAGAAAACCCCCAAGTAGTTGCCTTCCCCCGGTAAGGTCAGAATGGAAGTTGTAAAGTGATATTCCACTTCTTACAAAGAAAAAAACGTATATGTAAGAAAGAACCTCATCCCCGATCCTCCTCCTCCAACCATATATTGGAATTCTCTCCATTTTATACCCCCCCATTTCGCTTTTGTTTGCTTATATATTCTCGCCATTCCTAATAACTTAATATCGTGTCCTACTACTATTTACTTCTACTACTACCAGCAATGGCGAAGGTTCCCGTCGTCAGCAGCCTCCCTTGCTTCAGGTTTCTCTCTCCGTACCATCTCTTCATCCTCGGATTTTCTTTTGAACCGTCCGACCGCATTCACGTTTTCACGGAGCTTTCTAATTCATTTGCGTAAATCAGGACGTACGGAGCCGTTTCGGGGAACGTCCAGGCCGCGAGGTCGGCGGTGGTCAGGGCGGCAGGTTCTGGTTCGAGGACGGATGAAGAAACGTCGCCGACGTACTGGATGAGGGACCCGAGGACAGGGAACTGGGCACCCGAGACTCACTTCAACGGGGTCGACGCTGTCGACCTGAGGGAGAAACTCCTGGCCCCTAGGAAGGATAAGATGACTGGGAGGGACTAAAAATTAACAAGACTAATAATAAATAATCCCCGTACTAACGGGGGTGAGTCCCTCGTTGAATAAGACTTTATTGGGCTAAATATCAATCTTGAGATCGGCCCATTGGGCTTTCGTTGGTTTGGACCTGACATCAAAGCCCACGTTGACATGATGGCGTACTCGGCCGAGCATAACCAACCCCCGACCGGGATGTCTCGTAAAGACTAGTAGAAACACGCACGGTCGTGTGTGTATGAATTGCATATATTCGGACAATCTTTGCGTTAACGGTGTTATTGGATTGAATTCACATGTTGTCCTAGCGAAATTCAGTAGGACTATAAACAATATGGACAGAAGAAAAGTGAGCGCGATCCAATCCCAGTCACTGCTTGATCCCCACCCCACCCCATCCTTCAGTTGGAATTGTATATGTTCCAGTTGGATTGATCCTCGAGCTCGGGGAGTTCACCGCCGTTGGCGTGGTTGTCTGTCGGGTAGACATCTCTGTCGTCTACTAGCTGGATCCAGTTCCTCTGGAGGAGTCCGATGATCTTGGCTTCCCTGTGCCTCGAAAAGTCAGAACTCCGAGAACCGGGCAAGGGGATTAGTTAATTCCTAGAACCACAGAGTTCCCTGACTCACCCGACATGTCGATTGGGGGGTTCTCGCTGAACCCGAGGGCGTTCGTCGTCATACCCCTCGCACACCGTCTCCCCGGCGTCATCGACGTAACATACTATGCCCTCCGATTGATCCTCAAATACCTGCCACTGCAAGAGATATCGGAATCCAGCCCGATGCTCATCGGAGTCCAGAGTACAGATCGAGACAGGCTCGGACTCAGTAAGAAGGAAACTTGCCTTGTTGTCTGTCGTTGGAAGATTAATCCGGAGCGGGCGTGCTGTTCGTCCTCTCCTCCTTCCCGGACTCCCCCCACTCCCAATCATCTTCACCCCTCCTACCACCGCGTTCGGGGATGGCCGGGCGACTGAAAACGACAGGCGACGGACGGCACAGGGTGGTTCTGTACACGTCGCGGCCATTGACGCAACGAAAACAACACAGGGAGATGGGGAGCTGGGGGATTTGGATTGAGCGTCAATGGAGAAGTTGGAGATTAGAATAATACTTAAAGATTTTTTTGCTTTTTAATTTGGGGGGTTGAGGCAACTTTGTAATGATCTAAGCACAGCTTTGTTGCCGATAACCGCGTCATTATCGGATTGTTGTTTAATTAAATCCAAGTGGCCCAGCGATAACCCATTAACCACGAGGTAAATAATCATCAACACTCAGTAGGTGACAAAGCCGATGATGCCAAGTCTTCGTTGGAAAAGATTGTAATAAAGGATTGATTGTAAGAACATCAAAGAATAGGAGAAATCCATGATTCTTAAAAAATAAGGGTTTGATAAATTGGGAGGACTCTTTTTGGATAGTTTGTTCGAAAAATAAAGTCAGTATTTGTCATAATAAGGTAGTTAATTTCAAAAATCTTGTCCCAAAATCGAAAAGAGTTGGAATATTTATAATGTGATTAAATTCTTAAGAAAATCAAATTTAATTTCCTGCTATATTTTCAAAATCGAATATTTTAAGGGTAAAATTTAAAATCAAATTTATAAAATTCGATTTACTTAAGAATTATACGAATTTATAAATACTACTGTTACACATGCTGTGTGGTTGTTATATGTTGCAGGAGAGTCAAATTGATGTTATGTTATGCAATGAAAGAGCATCTCATAAAAAGGGCACGTCACTTGTCACAACACTGCCTGAATTTCCTCAACCAGGCTTGGATATGTGTTTTCTCTTTTCCATTTCTCGTCCCTATTTCTAATAATAATCAAGTTAAAAGTCTGATAACACAGACTCGAATTTGATTCCCAATAATAATATTAAAGCATGTGTGCGTATGATCTCTCCAGTAAACAGTGTCTATATGTGTATTTGATGTTGGGTTTTGGATGTAATCTAAAACAGGATGGTTGCAGGAATCCTCGGACCAAGAAAGTCTGTCTGAAAATGACATCTCCTCCTTCAAATTTTTCTTCTCTTAAAATAAGTAAAACCAAAATAAGGAACACCCTCCGCATAATTAATTGGAGTTTACCAATAATTGAACAAGAACAGACTGTGTTGTAATAAGGGAGCAGTAGCTTTTTCTTTTCTTTTTTGACCAATTATCATGAATATAGTTGTTGAATTATTATTATTATTATTCTCAAGTATTTAGATAGATCCAATGTACAATCAGGCGTGTGTGTTTCTGTGTCCCCTCCCTCCCTTCAATTGTCACTTCCAAACCCAACGACGACAAGGGGCAGCAGCAGCAGCAAACCCAAAGTATTAAACTAAATCTTCTTCTCATCCTCCTCCTCCTTCCTTCTCTCTTTTCATGCAAATGCAGCGCGCCCAGAGGATCCCTGTGATTCTTCCACTGTAAAAGACTTGTGTGTGTGTGTGAGTCATGTTATGTAACAGTCTCTGAAACCACCTCCACCTGGGAGCAATGGATCTCACGGCCAAATGGCTCCATGTCAATGACGTGAGTTTTTGTTTAATGTTTCCCCTTCTCCCCCGTGTTTGGTATTTTCTGTTGTTGGGTGGTGTTAAGTTCGTTTGGTTTTTCTCAGGTGCAAACGATGGACTCCACCACCGCGACCTCTGCCAGAAGGCCCTGCGGCTCCTACCCCTTGAGGAGCTCGTCGGGAAACCCGTTCCTTGATGCGTTCCCGGAACCTGACCCGCTGTGCAAACTTTACCTCAGGGAGACGTCGGAGTTTGTGGGGTCTCTCCCGATGGCCGCGAGGACTTCTGTTGACGGCGGCAGGGGTCTGCTCGAAATTACAATGAACAGGAGGCGGGACGGGGCCAGCTCCGTGACGCAGATCCGGGGTGCCGAGCCCCAGGGCCCTTGCACCCCTGGGAGGCCGATATTCGGCTTCAGCTCTGCGGCGGGCGGCAGCAGTGGCAGCACCAACCACCTCCTGCCTCAGCGGCGGAGCTTCCCTTCGAAGTGGGACGATGCGGAGAAATGGGTCATGGGCCCTGGCGGCGGGTCCTCCCACAGCTCTCCGGCGCATCCCTTGGTGAGGACGACGTCGAACTCGTCGATACTGAGGAAGCAGGCGTTGCTGCTCGCGGCAGCGGAGGAGGACGCGGTGTTCGCGGACAAGTCCAGGGTCACGGCAGAGGATGTGGCGGTGTCCAAGTCCAAAGTTGACGTCCCTAACCCCTTTGGAGTATCGCCCCTTGCTTCTGCGGAAGTACTCTTAAAAGGTAGTAATGATCACAACTCAAAGGTTAAGTCCTTTTGAGGGCTACACTCATGAAATCTCCCTGCTTTAGCCTTTCCCCATTTGAGATCTTGATTAAAGTTGCCATCTTTAAATCAATTCATTGAAAGAATTAGAAAAGAAATCAAATTGGGTTGATGATGGATGTGCTTTGCTGCAACTAGAAGGGCTTTTAAGAGGATGAAGGACTAGGAAGAAAAAAGACTTGTTGCATTGTGGTCATGCTTATAGGGGAAGTGTATGGCTTCTTGACATTAGATGAATAGGACAGTTTTCGGACAAGCACTGTCCATTTTCTTGGTCCTTTTTCTGGGAACAGGTCCTAAGCAGTTCAACTGGGTCAAAACTAAATGCAGATTCTCTCAACTTTTTGTTTTGTTTTTTCCTTTTTCTTTTGGGTTGATTTTTTCAAGTGTACTGGAGCTGAATGTTGTGGTTCTGAAGTGTGCCTGTTAATGTTGTTTTGCGCAGATAAGTTCACGGATGAAGTTCGGACTATACTTCCGAAATTCAGGTGCTCGGTTCCATCCTCCAAACAAGGGTTCCTGTTTGGTGGAACGGTCACGGAGCCCGTGAAGGACGAGGCCACCGATGAGACGCATCGCAGGGACATAGGCACAGAGATGACCCCGCTCGGGAGCTCCACGAACTCGAGGTGCCACACGCCATTCAAGAGCTCATCCCCTGCGAGGCACAACACGCCTGCCAGCAGGTCAGGGCCGTTAAGCCTTGAGGATTACCAGGACGGCAGCGGCAACGTTCACATCCCCACTATTGAAATTGGCCAGCTCAACGAGTGCCGCCACTTGGCTAAGCTGCAGCTTGGGGGTGGCGGGAGGAATCATCAGTATGATTCCATTGCTTCTAACTGGAGCTCCAGGGAAGAGGAGGAAGAAGAGGTGTCGAAAAGCTTGAGGCACTTTGAGAACACCAACGGCGGCCGAGTATGCCTGCAGAAGAGCGGCTCTCAGACTAGAGCTGCTGCTTGGGAGGAAGACGAGCAATCAAAGTGCTGCCTGAGGTGAATATTCTCTTCTCAAGATTAGTTATCATCTACTTGTTTCGCACCCATTTCTCCTGCACATTATACTTCAACATCCCCCCATCTTCTCACCATCAGATTTCTTGAATTCGAGTTGGGTTATTTCTTTTTCAGGTATCAGAGGGAAGAAGCGAAGATACAAGCCTGGGTGAACCTTGAAAGTGCAAAAGCAGAAGCTCAATCCAAGAAGCTGGAGGTATAACTCTCTTTTTGTTTTGTTTTATATTGCTTGGTTTGGTTTTGGGGTGAAGGGCTAATGCTTCCGGCTTAGGATGATTCTTAGGGCCTTGGGATTAAGAAATCCCAGTGCCAAAAAGCATTGCTGGGTTTTGGCTTGGCTTTGTGTCCCCAGCTGAGTCTCTGTTCAAACCTGTCAGACTCGAGACAGTGAGATAGAGAGAGAGAGAGAGGTATACATACAGACAACATCATTATCATGTTCGACTGTAGCAAACCAACCGGGATTCTTGTTTGTTCTCAAACGAAAGTGTCCCGAAACACGTGCCTGCCTGCCCTCGAGCCACTCGTAGATCCCAGTCGTTTCTTTTGTTTAATAAATCTTCTGGGCTTGGCTTGACTGGTCACACCTCTGGTTTAGTGCCTGCCACAATGACTCAAAAAATCCCTGTTATGGTCGACATCATTGTTTAATCCCTGCATGCTCGAACTCCTTGAAAAGGAGTAATCTTTTTCCACCCCCTTTTCCTTTTGAATATTGATCTGCTAATTTTGGCCTTACACTGTTAGCCCATGTGAAGAGGAATTGAAGGGGAGGATCCAAACCCAAAGATTCCTGGGGAATTGGAGACCCCACCCACCTTTTTCTTCCTTCAAAATAACATAACGGAGTTGGGTTGGCAGGTCAAGGTACAGAAGATGAGGTCAAAGTTGGAGGAGAAGCTGATGAGGAAGATGGCAGTTGTTCACAGGAAGGCGGAGGAATGGAGGGCAGAGGCCAGGCGACAGCACACTGACCAGCTCGACGAGACAACTGAACAGTCCAAGAAGATGTCCGGACGTCAACATCACCACCACCACCATGGTTCCTGTGGTTGTTTTCCTTGACAGAAACAAAAAACAGCATGTCTTTAGACCGCCTCACCTCCCTTGTCATTCCTTTCTTCCTGATAGTCAAATAGATGATGATCAACCTGTTGCTCTCTCTCTCAATTTAGATTTTCAAGAATCAAGTCACGAACCATAATATTAAACTACAACTACGTCTCATCATCCTCGAAGTAGTAAGTTATTACTCTTAATAAATGATAAAAGGCAAAATATCGATTTTTGGCCCCAAGTATCGGCAAACTTTTCGATTTTGCAAATCGTTTAAAAATTTTTCAATTTGGCCTTAAATCGATGACACTTTTGTATGAGGCCTTATTTGTGACGGACGTTAGATTTTCGCGACGTGTCAATTAGCCTCCGTTACCTTAGCCTACATGGCGTCCGACGTGTGAATTACTTAATTTGTTGGCCTACGTGGCAAGCGCTGGGAAATAAAAAAATTAGGAAAAAGAAAGGGGAAGAAATTGGGGATAGGGTTTGGGTTAGAAATCGGGGTTAGGTTTGGTTTGACCTGCCCGTCGGGAAGCTCGTAGTTCTTCTCGAGGGCGGAGCTGGTCATGGCGGTCTCCAGCTCCTGCTCGAAGTCTACCGCTACGTACCCAAGCTTCTCCTTGATGTCGCGGACGATTTCCCGCTCTGCACTCGTGGTGAACGAGTACCCCCTCTCGGTGAGTATCTTCATCAGAGCGTCAGTCAGGTCTCGCCCCGCGAGGTCGAGCCGGAGGATCGCGTGGGGGAGGGCGTACCCCTCGTAGATGGGCACAGTGTGAGACACCCCGTCGCCCGAATCGAGCACGATCCCGGTGGTCCGACCGCTGGCATAGAGCGACAGGACGGCCTGAATGGCGACGTACATCGCGGGGACATCAAAAGTCTCAAACATGATCTGGGTCATCTTCTCCCGATTCGCCTTGGGATTCAGGGGAGCCTCGGTGAGCAGCACGGGGTGGTCCTCGGGGGTGACTCGGAGCTCGTTGTAGAAGGTGTGGTGCCAGATCTTCTCCATGTCGTCCCAGTTGCTGACTATCCCATAATGTCAATGCCACGTAAATAATTCACCAACATTTCCGTCAAAAATCTAACGCCCGTCACAAATAAGGCCTCATACAAAAGTGTCATCGATTTAAGGCCAAATTGAAAAATTTTTAAATGATTTGCAAAATCGAAAAGTTTGCCAATACTTGGGGCCAAAAATCAATATTTTGCCATGATAAAAAGATATCAAGTTACTTATTTATTCAACCATATCTAAGATTACTCAGCTGCTCATGCCGATGAATGTATATACATACTCAGTCGCATACATTACTACACTTCCGCTTGACGGTGCGGAAAATATTAGTCGTAACATTAACGACTAAATAATTCTAAGAGCTTAGAATACACATCCCGACATTAAACTTACCTGTCATTGGGCTTGGGCCGGGCCGTAAAAAATAGCACTTTTTGGCCCGGTACAATGTGGCGGGAGAGAGTTTATTAATCAATCTTTTGAAATTTGGTCCATCAGCATAACTTTCCCTTCGTTTTGGCAAAATTTAATTCCCTCAGTTCTATTATTTGATTTATTGCAACATGGTTAATACTAAGAGAAATCCCACGTGCTTATAAATGATTATAGATAAGACCTCAACTTCTCCTTCTCCTCAAAAGGAATACAAGAATAACAATAGCCAGCTCCATCCACCAGTTTGCAGCCCTGTTTTGCCCAAGTTTGTGTCCGCTGGTGATATCGCCCACACGGTAGCCTGCGCCGATATTGTCGTTCTGGCCGCGAGGGACTCTATTGTCCCAGTAAGATAAACATGCTTCTCTTGTTTATATTGATGTTTGCGTTAGAATTTTATTTTAGTTTTTGAAAATTTTATTAGACTATAATTAATTAATAATTTAGTTTTTTTTTTAAACCGAGATTAGCCCATTCAAATTTGGGTGATTTTTTATTTGGGCTTTTGCGGCATCTCAGTTTATTATTGATATAGGCTAGATCACTTTAGGTGGAGGCTCGTGTTCATGAACCGTTATACTATATATTAACAAGTGCTATGTTGTTTTTCCCACTTACTCTAACCCTAACTGTGATCGACCGTCGGAAAGTTAGAGAGAGGAAGTCTCATATCACCGACTTCGCCCTTTGTTTTGCAGATCTCGTCGGACAATGTACTAAACGCTTATAATCGGGCTTAGGTATGTTAATGTCATGTAGGTAAATTTGTTTTTCGCTTTATTTATGTCCTAAATTCGATTAGGTTAATCCTGAATTGAGTGAGATTTTCTTACCATTTGGACATCTTTGAGTTTACCATTCTTTTTCACGGTACAAATGCCTTGGTTGTAGGGGGGGTCGTCCACACATCACAGCCCCTAACTCAGAGACGTCGGGGGGAAAGACAATCGCAACGACGACGAGGACGAACTTCCAGGAGAACTCCCATCGATGAACGGGTGTCTTTGCAAAGGGTGTCTTATACCTGGATCTAGTCGAGCTTATAGTGTCCACTATATACTCAAAATTCGATGTTCTCTCCGCAGTCCATCGATTTGTCCCTGTCCGCTTTCCTCGTATTTCTACGATCGGAGAATTCTTGACATCTTCGAACCTCTTTGCAGATGCTATGATCAGTTAACGTTCGGTTTCTGGCCGTAAATAAATTTTATTGAATTTGAATAGGATAAAATCTTTTTATCGTTAAAACACCATGCAAAACTTTTCTGCTAATAAGGAGAGAAACCAAAAAAAAAATCGAACTTCTTTACATTAATTCCATTACTTGAGATGAATGCCAAAACGAATCCGATCTGTACATAAACAAAATTTGGTATAGATCGTGAATCGTAATGGGATTAGGGCACTATGTAATTGCTGCCTCAACTGGGATGGCTTGTGTTTCGGCCACCTTCCTCGATGTCAATGGCAGCTAAGCTACCGGCGCTGTTTGGACTGCAGGGGCTCACCCTTCTTTCCCTACTCAACAACCTCCTGAACGACCTCAGCCTCCCCATGGCCGGTAACTTCATCTCATCTGGCGGACAGCCGCTCGTAGACGGCGATAAGGACGACTCCGTATCCTCGATCATCCGCCTTGGGATTTCAATCACCATTGCCTCCTCCCGCCCTGGCCTAATGCCACCTCCCAAAGAGGAGGATGACTCCTGCGAGACGCCCGGGGGAATGGGATGCTCGCAATTCGTTCCTCCCGTGGGTCCGTTCCTCGAACTGACCCGAGCCTCATCTCCCCAGAAGAGCTCGTTGACTGGGAAATGAGAAGCCACAGCATCCGACTCGGGAATCCCCTCCTCGTCCGACGAACCCTCCATGCCGACAGATCCTCCCCCAGTACCACTATCTGACACGTTGTACTCCGAGGTAACAGAGTTCCGGCACAGGGGGCAGGTCGTATGCGACTGAAACCACATGTCGATGCACTCGACGTGGAACCCGTGACTGCATTTCGGCAGGATCCTTGCCTTTTCCCCCTTGGCCACATCACAGAGGCAGACCGCGCATTCGAGGCCTTCCTCGAAATCTTCCTGCCTATAAACCACGACAGGGATCGAACGCAGCACGGCCGGGTCCAGTCCCCTCCTCACGAGGACGTCATTATCTTGACCAGGGACGAACACAAACCGACGCCGCCGACGCCGAAGGCTATGGTTGCGTTCCTGGAGAGACGGTTCCTCCACAACTCTCCACCAGAACCACCTGGCGTACAGGTGAAGGAAGAGGACCACAACGACGATGACGAAGAGGACAATGATGGCAATGACCATGATCTTGCCGGTAATCTGGATGGCCTTAGAGTTGTTTAAGGTGCTGGGAAACTCTGGCGAATCCGCCATCGGGAAGCTTTCGGAGAGGCCAGTCCGTCCCCGGAGAAGAGGAGAGCCAGAAACCAGGGGGACGATGAAAACGCAGGAGAGAAGGTGGAGGAAAGGGATGAAGACGAGGGAGAATTGTGGTTAAAAGAAGCAGAGGTTGAACTTGTCCGAGGAGGAGGATTTTCAAAAGGGCAAGAATTTCCGATGAGGAAATTTCCATGTAGTGTTTGATCAACTTAAGCACGCCAGAGACTTGGACTTTTTTTTTTTCTTTTTCTAAGCAAAAAAAAAAAATTAAAATTTATCAAATAATACTATAAAAATCGGAGTTATAAAACTCAAAATCTAGCTTTATTATTATTTTTTGATGGGTCATACAAGGAAGTCAAAGATTCAAAATTCCGATTTTAGTTATCGTCATTAAAAGAAATTAAAGTTAAAAAAATACGATTTACTTGAAAAAAGGTTTTCTAACTCTCATTATAAAACTACCATTTTATCAAATTTCATCAAATATTAGAAATAACCGAGATGATGCCCCAACTCGAGGGAAAGCACAGGCTGCTCGAAGGGGAGAAGAAGAAGCTTCCAATTTTTTTTTTTTTTTTTGTGGACTTGGTCAATGGCTTTTATTTATTTATTTATTTTGCTTTAATTTCAGCCGTCACGTGTTACGTCAGAGACGCCGTACATAAAAAGAGTTATCAAATACTTTGCACCAACCACCCACCCACGCACCCCTCTAATATGCTGTATATTTCGGAATTATTAATAATAACGTTATATGTTTATACTTACGTCATCAGCTGAGGTCAATTAAGAGAATTTTTTTTGGGTTTATTTTATTCACTAATATGTTAAAATCTCTAAAAGCTAGTGTAGGCCCAGTCCAGATGATACTGGTCCTCAAAATATTCTTATTATTATTTATCCCAAAGATCATGGGCCTAGGCCCATCTTCGGAGGCCCATTTAGTTAATTAAACACCCTCCGCTAACTCTCTTACATAATAAACAGGGGGGAGGAAAGAGCTCACCTTCTCTGCAAGAAACCTCCTCCCCTTTTACTCTCCCACTCAGCAGGTCGGTGGTGGTCGGAATCGTTTCTGAGGAAGGGATGGCGCCTGCGGCGGCAGATGCGGAAGACGATATCAAGGACGAGAAGAACCCTCGCCCCCTCGACGAGGATGACATCGCCCTCCTTAAGACCTACGTGCGTCCCCCCCGAGAACCCCTGCTGGTTTCTTGTTTTCTCGATTCGTTCTGTTTCTTGTTTAGAAGGGTTTTCTTGTAGCCGTCCCCCATTTCAATTTCAGGCCCCCGGAGACTGTTTATTCCTCTCCGTTCTGCGTTGCTACTGGTAGTTTCGGAGGTCGTGTGAATGGAGGGACGGTGTATTTGGTTCGGTTGAGAGTTTGTTCGATCTGGGTTCTGGGAAAGATGGGGTCCCTCCCCCAGTTTGATTTTCGGCTGTTTGTGGATGGAAGTGGTGAGTTGGTACGAGGAGATGATATGCAATCGGTGGATGCTGATACTGGTTATTGGGGATGTTAATTGTTATGCAGGGCCTGGGACCATACTCGACTAGCATAAAGGAAGTCGAGAAGGAGATCAAGGACATGGCGAAAAAGGTCAATGACTTGTGTGGTATGTTCATTTAAAATCTAAAATTTTTATTGTGTGTTGCGATGGCCCCGTTGACACTTGGGATTATGCATATGTGCAATTGATTTTCTTACGGCAGCAATAATATTCCTTTGTAGAGCAGTGACTGTAAGTAATGATTTTTGTCGGAAACATTGTATGTTGTTGATTGGTTTTGCATGGTATGGAGTTGATATTTTGATTGCTGTCGGAACTTTACTTGATACAATTGTATTATGTTCCTTTCCTTGGAAATGTCTAGGAATTAAGGAATCGGATACCGGTTTAGCTGCGCCTAGCCAGTGGGATCTTGTGTCTGACAAACAAATGATGCAGGAGGAGCAACCACTTCAGGTTTCTGTTTTCAAGTGTATTCTTTGTATTATTTTGTATATGTGGTGTTTCCATGTACTTGATAAGTGGACTGTTGGTGGTAACAGGTGGCTAGATGCACTAAAATTATCAGTCCCAATACCGAGGACGCCAAGTATGTTATAAACGTGAAGCAAATTGCAAAGGTTCATTGACTATTACAAAGTGTACAATGTACATGATTTTTTAGATGTTAATATTTTGTAATCTTGCCACTGTTCGAAATACACTTATTAAGTGTTGCTGTGATTTCCAAAATGAATGTTTTGTTTCATATAATTGATTTGACAGTTTGTTGTTGGACTTGGTGACAAAGTTTCTCCCACTGACATTGAGGAAGGCATGCGTGTCGGGTATGCCTATGCAATATTTTCATCTTTGTGGCAGAAAATTCTGAGACTTATATGTTGTGACCTACATATGACAGAGTTGATCGGAATAAGTATCAGATTCAGATTCCTTTGCCTCCGAAAATTGACCCTAGCGTGACAATGATGACGGTTGAAGAGAAGCCAGATGTGACATATAATGATGTCGGGGGTTGCAAGGAGCAAATAGAGAAGATGAGGGAGGTTCGTGGTGTCCAGCTTTCATGACTGTTCTATATTCTTATGATACATACTCCGTTCCATATGAGCTATCCAAATCCATCATGAGATTGGTTATTGTTTGTTTCTCTTCTGGCAGGTTGTCGAGTTACCCATGCTTCATCCTGAAAAGTTTGTGAAACTTGGGATTGATCCGCCCAAGGGTGTTCTCTGCTATGGACCACCTGGAACAGGAAAGACCCTTCTGGCAAGAGCTGTAGCTAACAGAACTGACGCATGTTTCATTCGTGTTATTGGGAGTGAACTTGTCCAGAAGTATGTTGGTGAGGGCGCACGAATGGTTCGAGAGTTGTTCCAGGTTTGTTCAGATTTCTCTTGTTTGTGTTGGTGGATTTCTATTCTATTTTACCGACTATCTTTGATAACTATGCATCTCGTATACTGTGAGCTGCAGATGGCACGATCCAAGAAAGCCTGCATTGTGTTTTTTGATGAAGTCGATGCTATTGGTGGTGCCCGATTTGATGATGGCGTGGGTGGAGACAATGAGGTCCAAAGGACAATGCTTGAAATTGTAAACCAGCTTGATGGTTTTGATGCTCGTGGTAACATCAAAGTCCTCATGGCAACCAATAGGTATGATTTTATTTTTGTTGAAAAAGGGTTGCAACCCACAATGGGGCAAACTCAAATCCAACATCGGGAAGAAAATTGACTACAGCCTAGTATATCTAGCCTAGCGGGCTACTCCCTCTACAGCCAATTGGTTTTAGAGTGGAACCTCGGCATATGGGTCGGTCCGGTGTAGCCCAGTATGGGGGTTTTAGAGTGGAACCCCGCTTCATTGATCTTCAAGATCGCTTCCTACTTGTCCTATAACATGTCATTGCGAATGATCTTGCAATTTTTTCCTTTTTTTTTGCCATATGTGACAGGCCAGATACCCTGGATCCGGCATTGTTACGTCCTGGACGACTTGATCGTAAAGTCGAATTTGGGCTTCCTGATTTGGAGAGCAGAACACAGATTTTCAAGATCCATACACGCACCATGAACTGTGAAAGAGACATTAGGTTCGAACTCCTAGCTCGCCTTTGCCCAAATTCAACAGGTAATTTTCGTTCACCAGTGGTACTCTATCCCATATATAATTGGAACAATTCACGGGATTGATAGACCTTTGCACTTGATCCTTTATGCTTTTATGTATGACATTTATGATTTTACTATTTTAGGAGCCGATATAAGGAGCGTGTGCACAGAGGCCGGCATGTATGCCATCAGAGCAAGGAGGAAGACTGTTACGGAGAAGGACTTCCTTGATGCCGTGAACAAGGTCATCAAAGGGTATCAGAAGTTCAGCGCAACGCCAAAGTACATGGTCTACAATTGATGCCCCCACAAAGCTGCGAAGAGTTCGCCATGCTCTTTTACTTTGGACGGACGATTTCTCTTTGGCAAGCTTTGGCTGATGACCCCTCAACTTGTGCTTAATAGACGAGGCACACAACAATGCTCTCATCCGTCATGTCCTTGGTCATCCTCTTATGATCGCTGGCGCTTATGATTTTCGTTGCTGTTTAAAAACGCATGTCTTACAAGATAATTATCATGCTGATGTGACTTGGACTTTGGAGACTGATTACTCCACTCGTGACCTTAGTTTGATCATTGATGAAGAGACCATGAAATGGGTTGCATTCCAAATTTGCAAGATTCTACTTTGCCTAATAATTGTAGTTTACTTGTTCTTCTTGCCTAGAACATTAAAAAAGGAGGGTAGACCGGCAGAATGGCAGGTTTCATCGCGGGGAGGTGCTCCTTATGCGGAGGCGCTTCCGGGTCTATTCTGCTCGTTGGCCTTTAGTTTATGCTAATTTCATTTAAAATTGGGCAGGGACATTCTTTGGAATTTGTTCCCAAAGAGGAAAGGGGCGATGAGCTTGCTGCAGAGACTGATGCAGTGGCAGTGCAACTCCTGTAAGCCCTTGATTTCTTTCTATAAATATCATATCTGGATATGGCTTTTGGCCTTTCTTTGCGTGTTGCTACATCAGTTGAAGGATATGCCGTGCTGTTTGAATCGGAATAGTCTTGTTGCAGAACACTATTATTATCTTACTATGCAAATCAATCGAGAATGTCTCGGGCTCAAAAAAAGCACAAACATGTCTATCCTCTCGCTGTTTCAGGAAAAAAATTGCAAGTACAAAAAGGAGTGGGAATTTTTTAGTTCAGGCATGCATCTGCAGGTGGGATATGAGTATATTCATGAAGATAGACCTATCCTCTCTTGCCTATCTTTGTTGGATTGATATTCTGCAACTCAGGAAAGTCCTAACATCCAAAAATGCAAGACCAACCACCTTTCCCGGAAAAAGCCAAGCGAAAAGACTGTAAGGGTCCGGGCATTCTTTGGTGGTTCGCTCATTCAAACTGTATGAGCTGATTGGATCTTGTTGAGGTCCAAGTTCTTGAGCCTGACCACTGATTCTACATGTCCTCTCATTGTGTGCAGCTCCCCTAGCCTGCAAATTTTAACCAGATGAGGTAAGTACAAATCTTTGTTTCTGGGAGTCTGAGGAGGTTTTACAAATGGTTGGTTACCTGGCGATCTCGGCGCGCCTCAGTGCCTGTTCTGAAAGCAAAGAAGATCGAGAACGGCGGCCACTGAATTCCAGATCTTCAGCAGACAGACCCTGTAGGCTTCTTTGCGACATCGCCCATTGAGCTGCCCTGTCCTCCTTTCCGTAGTCTTTCTTGGAAGAGAAAGCGGTCTGTTTTTCCAAGAGAAACAAAGGTTTGGTGCTTGTCTGCCGATTATCTGCAGGGTATTGACAAAAGTAGTTGTTTGCCTGACCTTTCTGTCAAACACTAGTCTCCATGCATCTCCACTCAGAGCATAACGGACTGCGAATTTGATAACGTCAAGGGGGACATAGAAAACCACGCTGTATAGCCAGATAACTCCTGCCCATCCCCACCCGATTCCGCTGATGTACGCAAAGCTGATGTGTGCGTAGACAGCAATCAGTGTCGCAACCTGTGGCGTGAAATGCCGTTGAGCGAGTTGCGTGGCTTTTTAAGCCTGGGGTCGAGTATTCACAAAGGGATTAAATGAAACTTACCAGCTGTGCAACAACGAATGCGCACATCAGAAGTGTGCCGGGCCTCTCAACGTATGACCAACTCTGGCTTCTGGTAACGAAAATCAGAGCCTGACTGATGATACTAACTTGCAGATATATGGCCGAGGAGACTTGCTCGCTGTTGCTTGATATTGAAGTCACTCCAAAATGATCCTGCACATGAGATAAACCTCTTCATCTTCCAATACTAGCATCTGAATCTGCGGAAGAAAAGGTTTCGAGACTCTACCTCGAAGAATGTGGTGTCGATCACGATCCAGTAGAATAAAACCGTAACAAGCGCCAGGTAAGTTCCAATGACGATGCCCGTGGCAAAAATCTCCTCCAGCTTCCAACTATCAGGCCTCGGGGACGGCTTTACTCGATCTTTTGAGATGGTCATTATAGTCCCTATAGAGAAGTTAGCACAGCAAGGAGAAGCAGCTGTCAGTTACGACAACATTGCCCGTAGGAGACGAAAGAAACCACCCGGTGCGCAGAACTTTTGTGAAATTACCGTCATTAAGGATGGCGATGATGAGAACCATGAAAGGTGGGAAATCATACTCCCATCCCAAGGCCAGGATCACAAAGCCAAGCTGCACTCATGGATGAGTTAACAAAATCAATCAAACTGGACGGATTCATTACAAACAGAGGAGGGCCGAGTATTTGATGGTAAATCCAACATACCACAATACGGATTGTGATGGAGACGGCGTATATCTGCGATATAGTCATTTAGTTATTGTTGTATCATTGACGATGAAGTAGAAGCAGGGTTACAGAATACGCAACAGGTATGTGAGAGGGCTCACCGTGTAGTTCTTCATTCTTTGGAATATAGCACGACTGGTTAAGACTGCGCTGACGATGACGCTGAGCCCAGGCTCAGTTAGGACGAGATCCGCAGCGCTCCTGGCTGCATCTGTTGCATCAGAAACTGCAATCCCTATGTCGGCCTTCTTTAATGCGGGGGCATCGTTCACTCCATCACCGGTCATTCCAACGACATGGTGCTTCTCTTGTAAGATCTTCACGATCTCATACTTGTGTTCTGAGTTTCATTTTCAAGGAAATAAAGAAGATTAATACCAGGTCGCACTGGAGTCAGGAATCATATGATGGTAAGATTCTGGGGAAGAGGTTTTTCATGTACCAGGGAATACGCCGGCGAATCCGTCTGCCTTTTCAATGAGCTCATCCACAGGGAGGGCTTCATGTTCGTCCTTGTTTCGGCCTAATAGCGACGAAGAGGGATACATGTTCGTTCCCATCCCGAGACGTCGACCAGTCTCCTTTGCAATAGCCAATTGATCGCCTGAATTGAGGCAAGATAAATATCGACCATTTTGGTTCCAATATATCCTCTTCAAAATCTGGAGGGAAGGCATACCTGTGATCATCTTGACATTGACTCCGAGGCTGAGTGCACGGCGGATTGTTTCAGCACTGTCATGCCTTGGTGGATCGAACAACGGCAAAAGCCCGCAAAATGTCCATGGTCCACCAGGACCGTCCTTACTTTTCTCCGGAACTTCCTGCAATGCAACTGCCAGAGATCGGAGGCCTCTTTCGGCATACTTATCAATGATGGAGTGCACTTTCACTGCGATCTCGTCTCTCTCTTTGCTCATGTTAAGGATCTGTTCAGGAGCGCCCTTGCTGGCACGGTACCAGTTCCCCTCAGAGTCAATGTAAGTGATCGCTGTGCGTTTGTCAACTGGGTTGAAGGGCAAGAAATGCACCTCCTTGATGTTCGCTCTCGCCTATACAGGGGAACCACTCCCTTTACATTACATTTGGCATGAGATTGTCCAGTGATCAGGATAACGCAAAATTCTTACCTCCCTAGGATCCGCAAGCATGTTAACTATAGCAGCGTCAATCGCATCCTGGTTCTCGAGTCTTGCTGCTCTGGCAGCTAGCAGGACAATGAAGTCCTTATCCATGGAGGTGTTAAATACCTTTAAGGCGAGGGTGGCAAAGATTAGGAATGATTTGTAGCATTTGGGCCCGGCGACAAAGGTTTCATCGATAATAACATTCCTACCTCAATGAGGTTTCGATCGACCGTGAGACGATTCAACGTGAGAGTGCCGGTTTTGTCACTGCAAAGGACATCCATTCCTGCCATTTCCTCAATGGCCGTCATCCTTTTCGTGATTGCACCCTGTCGAAGGAAAAGATGATTTTAGTTTCCATGCAAACACCAGACTTTGGCACGGGATGTCATCATTTGCTCACCTGCTGAGAGAGACGGTGAGAACCGATGGCCAACGTGACAGACAAGACTGTAGGCATGGCAATCGGGATTCCTCCGATCAAGAGTACAAGGAGATTGTTGATACCGTTTCTGTAAGAACGGTGTTGGACTGGGAACATAACTATGATCTCAAGCACCATCCCGACAGCAATGGAGCAAATGCAGAAGTTCCCGATCGCGGTAAGCACCTAACAGAACATCCATAGGCAAACGGTAACGACATGATCTGATCACAAGTCACTGGCAAAAAGTGTTTCCGTGATATTTACCTTCTGGAAATGTCCGACGACTTCGGTCGAATCAACTAAATGCGCAGCTTTCCCAAAGAAGGAGTGGACACCGGTCGCGATAACCACTGCCTCAATTTCTCCCTGCTTGCAAGTCGACCCCGAGTAGACTTCATCCCCAGTTCTCTTCGTCACCGGAAGGGACTCACCGGTCAGAGCAGACTGGTCAATCTTTAATGGGTCTCCTTCAAGGAGACGAGCATCTGCAGGGATGATGTCACCCAGCTTGATGCTGACGATGTCTCCCGGAACCAGAATAGCTGCATCTTTTTCCTGCCATTGCCCGTCTCGGAGAACCTTTGTCTTCGGAGCTAGACGGGCCATAAGTGCTGCTGCTGCATTGCCCGCGTTGTTTTCTTCGATGAAGCTGATCGTCGAGTTGATCAACAGCAAGCAAACAATCCCAACGAAATCTTGCCAGTCGGGACCCTCGCCCTACAAAAAAGAATGAATCAGTTAGAGCGGATTAATTAAGGTCTGTCGTGCAAGTAAATCTCCGATATTCTACTTACCCCGCCATTTGCGAGGACAATGGCCATAACAGCGGCTGCTTCCATAACCCACGACAGCGGATTCCACATGAAGGTCAGAAACTTGAGGAACTTATTTTCCTGCATTCATGTCCGGAACTTATTTAAGGTTCTTCGACGCAAACATCGGAAACATAAGATATTAAAGAATTCTTCCGGGACTCTAACGGGCTTCTCTTCGAGCTTGTTCGGGCCGAAGATAACAAGACGAGCTTCAGCATCCTCGGATGTCAGCCCCTCTTTGGAAGTCCTCAGCTGCTCAAAGACTTCTACCAAGGGCAAGCGTTCCTGGTTTCATTAATTTGCAGTCAGCTCGTTACTAAAACTAATGAACCCGATTCACGAACTGTCTTTGACGTAAACAGTAGTGCATTTTCGTCTACTAACCAAATCGATCCCCTCCCGGTGGAAGTCATTGGGATTCAGCAAGGGCCTGTCCAATTCTTCCGCCATGGTCTAGTCTCTCAGTCACCTGCATACAAAATATTTTTTCCTTAAATATGAAGAAAGGACTAAAACAGACCGACCAAAGCTCAAACATCAGCACAGTTAGACTAGATCTTAGATCGAGAACTGCTCGCAGTGATGTTCACGATATATTACACATAAATCCCGGCAAGACCATTAAATCACTCATTCCTATTATTTCCCCGAGAACCAAGTCTCGAGAAAGGACAGAAAACTCATGCTCCAAACTCCACACACAGCAAGCATCCATTCTCCAAGCACGGCAGAGAAGTAAGATCCGACAACAACTAGAGCTCGATCGTGCAAGACTCCCTGCCACTCCCCTCAAAGCAACACAATTCGCACGCCTGCACACGCACGTGCACACACACACTAGTGATTCACGGCATTCTTACTTTCGAACCAAGCTTGCCCCCGAGTTAGTGCATCCAAGAACACACCCTCTTCCTCCGGAGCACAACCCTGGAGGAGTAGGAAAAGGGGTTAGGGATGAATGTTTGGACACAGGACACGGACAAGATTTAGGGGTGGGGTGGGGGGAAGGGGATGGAAACTGGAAGGGGGTGCTGTGTATGTCCATCCCTCTGTCTGACCGGTGGTTGAAGACCCGAACAGCAGAGCGACGCGGTCATTACGTTAAGGAGTGGATTGAGTTACATCTGTAGGGGAGAGACGAAGGAAGGGAAACCAACGAAGACCGTTTGGAACCCAACTACCATTCAAAAAAAAAAAAAAAAATTCTCCCTCCCGCCACGCCACGGTCTGTTCCGGTTCGGTTCGGTTCTTTTCTTGTTCTTACGTCATCAGACCGACTTCTGGACGATGTAGGGGGTTCGGGAATTGTGATGGATTATGGGGATGATAAAAAATTGAGACGCGTGTCTGATTATTTTTTGTCTTTTGTGGACCAACCGGTCTGTTTACTCAATAACTCAATTTATTTGATGCGTCAAGGTTTTATCAGTGATTGGCGGGCGGGATGGTCGAGATCGGACACACATAATTTTATATTATTTATTTATTTATTCCCCCCCCCCCAGGCACATAACATGTGAACGTCACGTGACTCCTAATTAAATTCCCATCTTTGCACTTAAAAAAAAAAGATACCTTACTTGGGTCGGGCCGCATCGGCCCATTAAAAAGCCTAAATCTTTTTTATTGACCTTTTTCTTTTCCTCTAGCTCTCCGGGCCGAATGAGGAGGGAGAGGGGGGGCGGTGTTGAAGTTCGAGCATCATTCAATAATAATAAAATAATTCTGAAATTATGATTTGTTACGTAACGAGGTGGAGATGTAATTCTAGTTGAATGATGAGGAATGGATGCTGGAAAATGACCTGTGGGTAAGTAATATGAGGGGGAGGTGGGGTGGGGCCTGTTCATGAACAAGAGGGTGGGTGAGTTTGTGTGTGTGTGGAAGAAAGCATGCAACATGTTTTTTTTGGGGGGGGGTAGAGAGGGAGAGGGAGAGAGATGATCATCGTTACCAGCAAAAGTTGTTCCCACCTTCCCTCCTAAAGTCTTCAGTTCCTTACTATCCTAAGACTAAGACACTTTGAATGTCCGGTCGCTTTGATTTGTATACTCTTTTAGATCTAAGCTTAGCCACTATCCCATCTCTCTCCCTGTAAAAATAATCCCATCAATGACTCGATCAATATTTGGGTAATTAAAGGTTTGAGCCCCCCTCCCCTCCTCTTTATGTTTATGTTGTGGCGTCGATCGTTTTTATTTTAGGTCTTTTTTTTACACATATCCCGGAATGAAAAGTGAAAACGAAACTTAACATCGCCGCGAGTGTGTGATTTGATCCTCTCCTGGTACGCATTTACATCGTACACTTCCATTGGAGGACAGATAACAAAGTCGAAGGAGTCGATATTATTATTATTCCTATTATTAGGATTAGGATCGAGAGACAAGGACAACTCCCCAAATCTTGGACAAGATCTCCTAATCTTAAACACCCAAAAAAAGAGAGATCATTTTAAAGTCAGGGTGATTTGTTGATAAAGCATGTCGGGGTTCTACCCCTCCAACCATTACAAGCAGATGTGGACTTGGGTGTGCGTATTCTCGCATCTTTTTATGTGGATTTCATCCTATTGAATTGTGCATTATTTGGGTGGGACAACCTGCGGCCACGTTCATCTCTTTGGACGCACAATCATCGACGTGTCCCCGACATCACTGCATCCTTGAAACGTGATAGAATCCTGACTGAATCCGCTTTAAGATCTTCCGATGCCATTATCACTATGATTACATGGCTCTGGTTAAGCCAATCAGGAGAAAAAAATTAATCGGAATTTAACTTGAAATCCCAGTTCATAGAACGTATATCATGAGTATATTTTAGTATTTCCTCTTGTAGAGAAATCACATTGATTTTGAAAAATTCTAATTTAATGATACATGAGACAATTCTATTTTGAAAATTACGTATTTAGTAAACAAAAAAAAAAAAGAGGAACCTTTACGTGAAATTCAGACTTGTTTAACTCCATTTATCTTTTCATACAACAACAATGCACAAACGTTGTGTTTTGACCATGTGGTCGATAAAAAAATATGTGATCGGAGAAGGGGCAACTATTGTTCATCGAATGAGATATTCGCGATGCGATACGAAAGATTATACCAACTCCAATTAATTGAACGCGTCACGTTGCCATTACAAGCCCGCATGAAAGTTGACTTTGGGACATAAAATATCCCCCCCCCCACCCCCCCCCCACCCCCCCCAAGCTTCTTCACAAGTTCCAAACTCAACTTCAATGCAAGAACGTAAAGTGGAAGTACATGCACATACCACAAACACATACATGTTATATGTGGAATATTATTATTACCTTGGTTGTCGGTACCATGTTCGGTGGTAGTTATTACTCCTCATCCCCATAATTAAATCCCGCCCTGTCTCGTCCTCTCGAAGCAAACACTCCGCTCCTCCCCACACGCAGTTTCCCCACTTTCCCAAACCAATCCAGCTCAAACTCAAACCCATCTCGACCCTATACGGTAGAAGAAAACATTACTTTATTATTTGATCCATTCATAATTCTTAGCTGTTCGTAAAGTTTGGGCGTCCCCCTGATAATAACGTGTAAATTTCGTGCTGGCGAACGTCTGCTTTATTTGCTTCGTGCATGGATTCGGATTTCTTACTTACTTCCGGCGGTTTCGGACTATTCTACGTTTGTTTCCCGTGAATAAGACGGCGAAGAAGACGGACACCGAAGTCTCGACGTGATCCGAGCGCGTGCCCTAAAAGTCGACTGGGGACGGTGGTCTCGACCATCTAAGGAAGTAATAATGTAGGGGCAAATCTGAATGAACCTTGGTAGTAAGATTAGCTTAGCCTTTTCCTTGAAGGGATCAGTAACATTTCCTGTTTATTTTAACTTTATCTTTTGTTGGTAACTTCAATTAACATGACCACATTCACTTCACCTGCACGCAGAGATTCATCCTGAATGAAATTCACATCTCAAATGTACAATTTAATCTACAGGTCAACATTTGGTTATTTTACGAAGGTTTGTAATCTATCATCAATCCTACTCCCTTTATATTACTTTTCTGTATAAAAACTTCAGAATTTGGTCTTTACTTCATCTTCAATCATCTATTTCCAAGTTGCCCTAATCCTCCCCGACTATAAATACCCATGTATTTCCTGAAACTTTCGGCTCAAGCTCAGCGTCGAGCTTTTTTTTTTTTATCCCGAAAGATCTCGACGGCGACCGAAACTGTTGGTCGCAGCTAAACCTTTGTTATATCATCTTTTCTTTTTCCGTTTTGATTATTTGGTGGTTGCTTTGGTTTTTGTTTGATTGAGTATAAATGGCCGTGGTCGAGAGATTCCGAATCCGTGATGGTAAGTCCACGTCACACAATGCGAAGGTACCAAAGGGAAAGGGCAACTGCAACGGCAACGGCCTAACGAGGAAGTGTGTCGCGCTGGTTAAGGAACAACGGGCTCGTATTTATATCCTCCGCCGGTGCGCCACCATGCTCCTCTGCTGGTACATCCAAGCAGACGAATAAGATAAAATAAAATAAAATAAGGCCCCAGTGTTCATAATAAGAGCGGCACCAACGCCTGCCCCAAACAGGTCAAGAACTTCGCCGTCCGTCGGAGGCCGAGGCGATCAGTGTTTCGGCTACAATGGCAAGAGCACGTCGACGAGTATCAGTCTCCTCCTCCGTTCAAAGCATCCCGCTAGAAACTTCTTTTTCACCCGTGGTTCGGCGGAAGCCAATTAAGGTTCCTTTTTTTTTTTGGCGGTGGCGCAAAAGGGGGAGGTCTGGATCGATACGACTCGAGCTTTTTACCAGGGATCGGGCACAAGCTCTTGATCAAACTTCATGTGTTAGAAGTTGAAGCATGTCTTCTTCTGTTCTTGGGCCAAATAAACCAAAAGTGACATGTCCTGTTTTTTTAAACTAAATTTTAATTTAGCGTTTTTTTACCTCGGGAGGAAGGCAGTAAAGTATATTTCATGCGGTTTATTTTTTTCGGAAAATTAAAAACTGTAAATCAGTGTAAAATCGAACCGGCAATTCTCCCCCCACCCTCCCAAAAAAAGAATAGCTTGATCCAACCAACTTTCCTGACACCCCCAGGAACAAAAGGAGTTGTTCTTCCAAACTTTTGTTGAAGTAATCTCGCGATTTTTATTTTATTTTTTATCTTTCAGGCAGACGACGTTCTTGTTGTTCTTACACAACCTCGCGGGCCGTCAAAGGAAACCGGTAATAAGATGCATAGATCCGCTAGCTACAGTAGAGTTTCCGACGAGGACTACTCGTTCGCCCCGCCCATGGCTTCGCACATCCTGAGGACGGCTTCCTACCATTCGGGGGACCACGATCACCAGCTGCCGACCTTCGAACCCCATCCTGGACGTTGTGAGGAAGGATAAGCCTCGTGCCAGGTTTTGCGGAGAATGCCGTCCCATGCGATCCCCTTGGTTCTTCTCCTGTGCGCAATCCTGCTTTGGTTCTTCTCTGGTGCTGTGTAAGGAATGAAAATATGTAGGGTCGGGATCTTTGAACAGGATACGGGATAGACGGTTTTTTCCTATGATGATTGCAGTTAACCGACGTGGGTTGGACAAGGATTCGATTGCGTTCAGGATAGAAGGGATGACGATCGAAAGGGGACTTTGACACAGAAGTCGATGGCACCTCGCAGACGGGATTACATGCCTCTGTTGGATGCAAGGGACGACGATGGCATCGAAACAATTGGGTGGTTCCAATAATCCCAGACGATCCAAGAAATGATCATTCCTGGATGAGGAAGAGAATCCAACCGAGCAGAACAGCGGGGCATCTCAATCCTAGGATTTTTCGGTCATTCACACGCTCCATCCAACAGCTCGAGGCAATGTTTTTGTTTTTTGTTGTCATTGCAAGCAGCCTAACCATCTGCAGCTGCTGATAAAAACATTTTTGAGTTACCAGAATCACGTCGTGGAAGTCGGGTTTTTGCCTAATCTGATGATCTTTGTTGAGTGTGCCAGCAAAATTATAAACACTCATCCCCCTATACATCGTCGCAGAAGATCACCGCCGCCAAAAAAACCTTGATACATACACGTACTTTTGGTGTCCGGGGGTTAGCCGTTCGCCAAATTTCCCTCAACCTTTCGACAATTTCATTAATAGTCGGCCTCTTGAAAGGGTTGTGATTCACGCACCAGCAGGCCACGTCGAGAAACTGCAGCATCTGATCCTCATTACCCTTTCCCTCTCCCAGAAGAGGATCGAAGAATTTCCTGTTTCTTTCCCATCCTTCCCTCACATTTTGTACCACACCCCACGAGCTCCTCGAGTGCTTCGGCATCGATACATCTACAGAGGACTCCTCCCAGAAAGGAGCATCTGAGCATTACGAACCCCGAAACTGTACACATCACCCCTCAAGGTGGCTATCCCGGAGTGAGCGTACTCAAGGAGGGATGTAGCCCAATGTCCCCACAAAGCTCCATCATTACGTTGGGATGTGTATGGTAAGGAACGGATAAGACCGGCCACATGGGCCTTGAACTCGTCGTTGAGAAAGATGTTGCTGGATTTGATGTCTCGATGGACTTCACTCCGATCGGCCAATCTAACGCGGGTCCCAATCACCCGGATCTTTGTCCGGGGTGGGGCGTCCTCGTTCGGAATCTTTATCCGACGGGACGAATTTAGCTACGATACTATGTGGAAATTGTGGTCGAGTTTCCCGTCACCTAAAATTTAGTCATTAAGTGAAGGGTACCAATCATATATAAGCCCTTGGCCTAGGCCTTTTCTAGGCAATGTGGGATTATATCCTCAACACCTCCCCCTTAATTCGTCGTCCACACAAACGAACAAAGATCCGATGTGGGATTAAGGGGAGGTGTTGCGAAATAATCCTACATTGCTTCGAAAAGGCATAGCCAAGGGCGTATATATGGTTGGGACCCTTCACCTAATGGCTAGCGTTTAGGTGATGGGAAACTCGACACATAATTTTCACATAGTATCAGAGCCAGATTCGTCCCGTCGGATAAAGATTCCGAACGGGTATGCCGCACATTGGATCCTTCCCGAATTTTATGGGTGTTACGGCAAAAACACGACGGTAAGTACTCCATGGATCCTACCCGAATTTCCGCAAGTGAGAGGTCTCACGCAGCATTTCGCCCGTCGCCTTCAAGGACTGGAGACGGTTAGTGACCACGCCTCGCAAATCCACAAGGGAACCAAGGGAGGATTCAACCGCGATGCACCTTTATCCGCAGCGTCCGACGCTCGAAGTTCGCGACGTCGTACCGGTTGATGAGCTATCGGGGATTGCGGAGCTCGGATCCTGCGTGTCGCTGGTAGAAGCAGCACGCGTGTATAGCCGGAGGGCGCGCGTACAAATAGGAGATCTCCCGAATTCAACCCGCTATGATTTTTCCGACTTTAAATTAGACTTTTAAAAAAATTAAAGTCGGTGGCGACTCCGTGATAGATTTAAATGTAGGTTAAACAAGAACACTATATTTTACGGAGCCATTTAGGGATGGGTAATGGCGGAGATGAGCAGCTCCCTGATATCCTTCCTAAAATTCTCAATTGAGGCCTTACAGTAGCCTTTTGCCCGTTGCCATCATAGGGAATTGGAAAACTGGAGTACGATTATCAAAATGTCTCTGACCCCAAGGCCTCATTCAGATAATCAGGTAGAGAGAGTGCTCAAACCGATACCCTTCCGCAGCAGTCCGAACGCTTCGATTGGGTCCGTATCTTCAGAGGTGTGTTCGAAATCGCCAAAAGCGTTAGTCTGTGCTGGCCGGGAGAGTGCGAAGTACAGTGACGCATAAGTCCCTTATTCCCCAACTAAGCTGAGATAGCGGAGATACGTATTGAAACTGACCACACTCTGTTGGTATCAGGACCATCTGAGGTGTGTGTTGTATTGCAACGCTAAATGACGACAACATAGAAATGTTGACCTCCGAGACGGTGCAGGGAACATTCCGGTGAAGTGTTGTTCGACAAGAGCTCCAACTGTCTCCAGGTGTATTTAAGTCGAATAAACTGCTCTGGGATCCTCACCGGAAAACTTGTTGGCGTGCTCAAATCGAGCTGGTGGAGGGACTTACAGCTGGCCAATTTGAGGGGGAATGCTGCCCGCTACCAGGCTCGTTGTTGAACAAATATAATAGGCATGGTGGGGGGGTTGGCAAGGAAAGAAAGTTGGTTCTACACTGTTGATCGGCCCATACTTCATGCATTGTTGGGCATCACAAACACCGGCAACTCCAGATACGTTCTGATTAACACGATCTTGGCTCAGAGATCCCGACAAGAGGGCTGGGCAAGCTCGGAGGTGAACGCCATTGGAAACCTCCAGAGAGGAAATTACTCGACATGTTCGATGTAGGAACAAGTAGTGTTATGACGAGCTGAACCACACAGGGGATCGTTCCTGTGATCTGCATCCTGGGACAAATCCAACACTTGTAAATTGTTATCAACTCGGCTTATCACGTTAAAAATTTTATATCAATCCTCGAAATAGCATGATCCTTTTTGTCACTTTGTTCTGTCCAGAGTGTAATAGGTATTAACCTTACTTAGAACTTATCACCATCTAGCGAAAATCTACTTAATCATCAAAGGCCTGGTGCCATCATTAAGGACCCTGACGTTGCTCTTGCCCAAATATGTTGGATCTTACCGACCGGGGGGGCGCGACCTGGGAGTTGAAATACGGAGGATCCATCGAGCTGTAGCCGCCAAGAGTGTGTTTGAGTTAAATTAAATTACGACGTTGGAGCTTTATTTTGTTCGAATGTCAATATTTACTATTGACTTAAACGATGCCATGACCAACAGTTGTCGGATCACGACAGCGTCCACGGGACATTTTTTACTAAGCAATTTCCATTCCCCAACGTAGTTGTCTACACACGTGATGATTGAAAGTTCATTGTCCTCGAAAAAAATGCGGGTACGTTAAATGTTTTCCTTGTATTTTCTTGTGATACTATGGATCTGGTTATTGTCCCTAACCCGACCACTAAATTGTCTGCACCTTATTATAAAGAATTCCCGATGGAGGAGAATTCAAAAGGATGTTCTTGTGGGACAGCACCTGGAGCCCTTTCATTTTCTTTCGGTTGTGGTTTTATGTTGTTGATCTTTTGTCAAGACAACGGAAGAAATGCAATGAGATGGAACAACAGGGTCCTGCTGACCGATAAGAAGAGTTGCTACCCCTGAAGAGGGCTCAATGGCTTCAGAGGGCTGCGATCCTCGGAGCCATCGACGGCCTCCCTCTCTCGACCACTTCCTTGAATTCTCGGGATCTGGCGCCGCGCAAGGACAGTTCCGCCAGTCCAATGGTCCTGTCGGGGATCGCAGGGGGCCATTGCGGCGGGGTGCTTTCCAGCCTGGCTGTCGGCGAGTTCGTATATGTCTCTCCACCCAAGCGTTAGACATTGAGATGTCCACAAGGATGGAGGAGGACGACCGAGGGGATGGCGTTGAAGGTGAAAAACATAACAACGATTACAGCGAGTTGGGTCAGGGCACGGCCAATGATAATTGGCTAAGCTCGAACTCCGTGGTTATGGCCGGAAAACCAAAAGGTGGGAAGCTCGGTGGGGAGGTCAATGGCAACACCTTACACGGCGTCGGTCGGCATCGGACTTTCTCATTTCCTCTGGCGGGGGCCATAGTCCCGATATGGTTGCCGGGGCGTTGCGCGGTACGGACGAACATCGAGATGTGGGTGGCGGCAGTGTTGAAGTTCGAGAATCCAATTTAAAAATAAAATAATAAATTAATTCTGAAAAATTATGAATTGTTACGTAACGAGGTGGAGATATGTAATTCTAGTTTTGAATGATGAGGAATGGATGCTGGGAATATGACCTGTGGGTAACTAATATGTGGGGGAGGTGGGTGGTGGGGACTGTTCAATGAACAATGTGGGTGTGTTTGTGGTGTGTGTGGAAGAATGCATGCAACATGGTTTTGGGGTTGGACAAGGATTCGATTGTCGGTCAGAGGTTGGGGTGTGTGACTACGGTCAGTATAGACGGAGAACTGACGATCGAGGGTGGACTGTTGATACAGAAGTCGAGTGGCACCGGGGGTCGCAGACGGGGATCTACTGCATCAGTTGGATGCATGGGTCGACGATGCATTTCGAAACGATTGGGGTGGTTCCAATAATCCCAGACGATTCCAAAGAGATAATGATCCATATCCATGTATGAGGAGGAAGAGAATCAACCCGAGCGAGCAGAACAGGGGCATTCTTCCAATCCTTAGTGATTTTTTGGTCATTCCTCCACACTCTATTATCCAACGAGCTTGAGGCAATGTTTTGTTTTTCGTTGTCCATTGCAAGCAGCACTAACCATCTGCAAGCTGCTGATAAAACATTTTTGACTGTTACCAGAATCACAGTCGTTGGAAGTCGGGGGTTTTTGAGGCCTAATCTGATGATCTTTGTTGAGTTGCAGCAAAATTATAAAACACTCGTCTCCCGCCTATAGCATCGTCGCAGAAGGATCACTCTCCTGCCAAAAAAAACTTGATTCATACACGTACTTTACGGTGTCGGGGTTATTAGCCGTCGCCATATTTCCCTCAACCTTTCGATACCTCCTTAATAGTCAGGTGCCTCATTAAAAAGGTTGTGATTAACTAGCACCAGCAGGCACACGTCGAGAAACTGCAGTCATCTGATCCCATCATATCATTTCACTCGCAGGAAGAGGATCGACAGATTTTCTTTTTCTTTCCCATCCTTCCTCACATATTGTAGTACCCACCCCAGGGAGCTCCCTCGACTTGCTTCGGCACTGATACATCTACAAGGCCTCCTCCATCAGAAAGGAGTCTCAGTAGCATTATCGACCCCTCGGAACGAAACTGATACACGATCACGCACTCAAGGTGGCTATCCAGGGAGTGTGGCGTACTCAGGAGTGGATGTAGCCCAATGTCCCTCACAAGCTCCATCGTTTCGTGGGGGTATGTGTAAGCGAAGGATATAAGAACTGTTGCCTACATGGGCGCTGTGAACTCGGTCGTCGAGATGGAGTGTTGATGGATTTGATTTCTCGGTGTGGACTTCAGTGCTGATTCGGGTATCGGCGACCGACCAAACTAACTAACGTGGGGGTACTCCCCAACGCATAACATTGGATCTTTGTCCGGGAGTGGGCATCCTCGTTCGGAATCTTTGTCCGCGTGATATCCCTCCCTCGCCTGGGGAAATTCGGGGAGGATTCATAGGAGACTGCTCGTGTTGCCTAGTCATATCCATAAAAAAAAGGCTCCCGTTTGTAAAAATGTGTTGTTGTGTTAACCTAGGTAAACTATTACGGAGTCGGCCAGGACTAGACTTTTATTTTTAAAACTGTTGAAGTTCGGCCCAAAACAGCTGTTATTCGGGGATTTTTACTTACTAGTCCTTAACACTCTTACCAGCATGACGAAGAGTGTGACGTTTTGCTCCAAAAGGAGTTTCTTGGCTTGTGTTTAACGGGCGTTTGAAACCAATATGGGCATGACTCCGGTAACTCATTTCACTGTTTTAACGGGCGTTGTGGACTCGATTCGAGCCTTTTCGGGCGCTCGAACTCATCGTGTATTTTGGCAAACAAACATGCAATGATGATAACCTATACGCGGGCTCTAACGCATTGGCGCGAAAAATCACATACCAATTATTGCGATCAAGAGGGAGCGATGAAAGGGCGGTGAGTCGTGAGCCTATGCATTACTTGGGGCTCACGGACCATATGTTACATATGGAAATAAAGAAAAGAGCGGGATGCCCGGCAACTTCCCTCATGGTACCTAAGGTGACGTGTTGATGACGGTTGAATGTCGCCTTTCTTCGGGTCCGGACGGTTTTTTAAGCCATGTGTAGATCCCACGCGCTGCGATTTGTTGACACGCGCCTTACTAAGCTTTTCAGTCTTCGAAAATTATCGGCTTTTGTTGAGTTTCCACGGAAGCTCAGTTGATTTTTTTTTCATGCAAAATTATAAACAAACACACCACAGAGATGACAGATAGTCAGAAAATTCTCAAAATATATGAGGGGATACATTTTGGAATTAAACTGGTTAGTAATAATGATACAACAACTACCACGCAGGCATTGTGTGGCATGTTGATGTGTGATCCTTTATGATGTTGCTAGATGATATTCTATCGTTGTTTTAACATGCAAAAACATAAGAAGGAGAGAGGCAAAGCCTAGAGCCGGTGAGTAACGATTAAATCGGACGTATATTTAATTATACCGGAAAAGTAAGGCATGACTTACCGTTTTATTGAAGTGGTTGAATATGATTTGGTGGGAATTTTTGTAGCCCGTTTGACTGTCGAGTCTTTCCAATATTGTACACTTGGAGTTATTGACTCGGCTTCGAAGGGGGGGAAGCATTCGTCCCTAACAAGAGGAAGAGCACACGCGGGGCGTAACCTCCGGCCCGAGGGAGTAGTGGCGACAGGCGGCCGCATGGGCCGCGAGAAGGAAAAGGGGCTCCGGTCGCACGAAGGGGAGGGGCTTTACCGCAGTGCGGGGTGGTGGGCTGGTCACGCCCGTGCGGCGCGGGACCGTATACTGTCCGCAGATCTGCGGTCAGGGAGTCCGGCGAAGGTGAAGGTGAGCCATCACGACCCGGATCAGGGAGAAACTGGCCTTGAAGGGGGTTGGCGAGGTCCGGTATACTGGAACGGCGAGGAAAAGTAAGAGGGAGGACGGGGTGAATGAGACGGGCGCAGTGGCAGGGGGTTCCAGCCTTTGGCGCTTGCGTGGATTAGCCGAAGCGGGGGGATGATCCGGTGGCGCTGCTTTTGTGGCTGACCGGTCCGCCTACAGGACGCGGCTGAGGCGAGGGAGTTTTGGTCGGTTTGCGTGAGGCCGGGGAGGAGGAGGGAGGAGGAGGTTCGGACGGGGATGGGAGGTCCACCGTGCGTCGCGGCCCGGATCGAAGTTTGTAGCAGGGGCAGGCCGCTTTGGGGCTACCGGTTATGGTCGCCGGGGAGGGGTTCGCTGCATTGGGGCGTTGAGGGCGTGGCTGCGGGGTGGCGGGCATTGCGGAGGAAATTCTGAAGTGGGGCTTAGGTTCGGGGAGTAGGGGCTGAAACCGGTGGGAGAGATTGGAAGGAGGCTGCACGCAGAGGGCGATGGTTGGAAGAAGGGCTGTAGCGGTCGGACACGTCGAGCTCGCAAGGTCGGGAAAGAGAAGCCGTCTCTTCCATGTACCATGTATGTCTAAAGGGGAAGCTGATCAGAGTAAACAGGGGGGAAGCATTCAGTCTCCAAAAGAGGACAAGCCACGCGGGGCATAACCTCAGGCCTCGAGGCAGAGGCGACAGGCGAGAGGGCCGCGGAAGGAGGAGGCGGCTCCGGCGCACGAAGGGGAGGCTTTACCGCATGCGGGAGGTGGGCTGGTCACGCTGGGGGATGCACCAGGACCTCTTACCGTCGCAGATATGGGTCGGGGAGTCCGAGGTGGCCTGCCGTCCGCGACCAGATCTGGAGAAAAACGGCCTTGAAAGGGCGTTGGGCGAGACTAGATCTTGACGCGAGGGAAGAAGAGGAGGGCAGGGCTTGAGACAAGCGCGGGCGGGGGGTTCCGCTTTTGGCGATGCGTGGGGGATTAGCCGAAGCGGGAGATTGATCCGGGCGGCGAGCTGTGGCTGGTCGGTCCGCCTCAAGACCGGCGAGAGGCGAGGGGGGGTTTGGTCAGGTTGCCGTGGCCGGGGAGGAATAGGGAGGAGGAGTTTCTGCACGGGGATGGGAGGTCCAATGTGCGTCGCGGGCCGGATCGAAGTTTGAGCAGGGAGGGCGGCCGCTTTGGGACTCTGCTGCCGGATATGGACGCCGGGAAGGGGTTCGCTGACGTTGGGGCGTTGTTGATGGGCGAGGCTGCGGGAGTAGGCGGGGACAGCGGAAAGAAATCTGAAGTGGGCTTTAGGTTCGGGGAAGCAGAGGCATGATACCGGGAGGGACAGAGGTCGGTAAGGAGGCTTCTGCAGCAGAGGGCGATGGTGGAGAAGGGCTGTAGTGTTTTATTTGTGTGATTTGTTGTGTAGCGGTTCGGACACGTCGCGCTCGCATGGTCGGAAAAGAGGACGCCGTATCTTCCACTGTACCGGTTTGTCAAAAGGGGAAGCGATCAGTGTAAAACAAGGGGGAAGCATTCGTCCACAAAAAGAGGAAGCCACGCGAGGGCGTACCCTCCGGCCGGAGGGAGAGGCGACGGGCGGCGGCCGAAGGGGCCGCGGAAGGAGGAGGGGACTACGGCGCACGAATGGGAGGCTTTTACCGCAATGCGGGGGGAGGTGGGCTGGTCACGCCGCGCTGGGACTTCTACCGTCGCAGACTCTGGGTCGGGTAGTCCGGGGTGGCTGCCATCGCGACTGGATCTGGGAGAAACGGCCTTGAAGGGGGGTTGGCGGAGTTTCGGATATGGACGCAGGCAGGGAAAAAGAGGAGCACGGGGGTTGAGAGGAGCGCGGGCGGGGGGTTCCGCCTTTGGCGCTGCATTGGATTAGGCCGAAGAGGGGTATGATACGGCGACGGCTGGGTTGGATTTGCCGGTCCACCTCAGGACCGGCGAGGGCGAGGGGGGTTTGGTCCGGTTGCGTGGCCCGGGAGGAGAGGGAGAAGGAGGAGGAGGTTCAGCCGGGGAGGGGAGGTCCACCGTGAGTCGTGGCCGGATCGATGTGTTTGAGCAGGGAGCGGGGGCCGCTTTGGGGCTGCCAGGATCTGGTCGCCGGGGGGAAGCGGTTCGCCAGTGTTGGGGCGTTGAGGGTGAGGCTGCGGGAGTGGCGGGGGGGGGAGGGGGCGGGGGGACGGGGACAGCGAAGGAAATCTGAAGTGGGCTTAGGTTCGTGGAGCAGGTGCTGAAACCGGAGGGAGAGGTCGGAAGGAGGCTTGCTGCAGAGGGCGATGGTGGAGATCGGGCTATAGCGGCTTGGACACGTCGCGGCTCACAAGGTCGGGAAGGAGAATGCCGTCTCTTCCATGTAACAGTATGTCAAAAGGGGACGCGATCAGAGTAAACAGGGGGCTCCTCGCGGCGCAGATGCGCGTTTGCGAGAAGCTCTGGGCGCAGTTCTCCGCCACAGGTAGCAGGGCTTTCGGGGCCCCGCCTAGAGTGGAGGGGACAGTTGGGTCTGTCGAGATGGAGTCTCGCCTCAGTCGTGTGCCGTAGCTCTGCTTCGCCACATCCGAAAGGAGGATGAAAAATCTGCCGCAGCCGGAGGTACGTTTCTCTGCTATGTTGCTCGAGTGCTTCCCTTTTTGGGGTTGTTCGCGAGGGGATTCAGTCTAGACACTGATCTCCGCTAACACTTGTGCAGAATTGATCAAGAGGGGGGGGGGTGTAAGCTGATCATCCGGGTCTGAGGATGAGTACGGAGGAAGAGCTTGCTCTTTTCACAGGGGGAATTCTCAAGGAAGAAAAAGGACGGGATGAGCTGAAGAAGAACTCTGTCCTTTCTTCTGTTCTGTCTTCCGCTCTTTTATAGACGGATTTCTCCCTAGCCACCGCCTTGGAAGCGTACGTTGCTACTCGCATCAAGGCACTGAGAATGCTGCGGCTAGATGAGTTTGTCACGAGCTTTTTAGGGGGGGAAGGAGGTGGTAAGAGAAAAGACGCAGTCGTGAGAAGGGGTATCGAAGGGCACCGCATATCATACCACTGATTGTTTTTCGTCGGGACACTGGTAAGCACCTGTTGCTATTTGCTTGGTCTCATCTGTTGCAGGGGGACTTGTGGCTGGGAGAGGGGTGTCGGGGAGGTGAAGGCGGGACAAGTCAGGTGAGGAGAAATAGGGTTGTGGTTCCCAAAGTGGGTCTGCCCATCACAGAGCAAGTGGAGGTCCAATCTCAAGGATGAGCAAGGGCGAGTGGAGCCTGTACGCGCGCCCTCCGGCCTAGCACGCGCGCTGCGGCTCTGGCAACACGAGGATCCGGGCCCGCTCCCCGAGGCCCAGTCCGGTCGGCGTCGCGACTCGAACGTCGGACGCTGCGGAAGGGCATCGGGTTGAATCCTCCCTTGGTTCCCGAGCGGATCTGCGGAGCGTTTCGCCGACCGTCTCCAGTCCTTGAAGGCGACGGGCGAAAGGCTGCGTTAAGACCTCGCTTGGGAAATTCCGGGAGGATCCAGGGAGCGGCTCGTGTCGCCGTCACCCATCCAAAATGGCTCCGTTTGTAAAATGTGTTGTTGTTTAACCTAGGTAAACTATTACGGAGTCGCCACCGACTTTTTTTATGTTTAAAACTGCTTAAGTCGGAAAAAAACAGATTGGTTCGGGGAATTTCTACTTACTATTCTTTACACTAAACACATGCGAAGGAGGTGGGTTGGGGTGGCTGGCTGTTTGCTCCAAAAGAGTTTGGCTTTTGATTAACGGGCGTTGGACCCGATCCGGGCATGACATCCGAACTCATGTCACTGTTTTTACAGGGTTTGGACGCGATTCGAGCTTTTTGGGCTCGTACTCATGTGTATTTAGCAAATAGCATGCGACGATAAACCTACCGCCTAAAAGCATGCGAACAACCACAACCAATTCTTGAGATCAAAGAGGTGAGCGGGATCAAGGGCGGGTGATCGTGAGCCTGATGCACTTGGGCTCCCGACCCGTTTACATGTGGAAATAAAGAAAAGACGGGAAGCCCGCACTTCCCTCCTGTACTAGAGATTGACGGTTGTTGATGCCGCTTCTCTTGGAAACCAGACGGTTTTTTAGGCAGCGGTTAGATCCAAACCCGCGCGGTTTGTTACACGCGCCTTCAAGCTTTCTGTCAACGAAACATCGCCTTGTCAGAAATTCCAATGAAGCTCGGTTGATTTTTTATGCAAAATTAAAACACCACATAAAAGACGATAGTCAGAAAATTCCAAAATATATTGAATATCCGGAATTAACTGGTGGAGTAATAACGATACTCACCGGGCGTTGTGTGGCCCGTTGAATGTTGATCCTTCACGATGTTGAAAGATGATATTTCGAAGTGGTTGGGTGGGATTTTGGAAATCTGCCGTCGGTCTCCCAGGATTATACCGCTAGCATGCTTGACTTCGCAGTTGCTCGTGAATTGTTCGCCCAAAATTCCCGCGGTGTTTTTATGTAAAGACAACGAAACAAGCATTAGTGATGTAAGTTAGGAGAAATAAGGACTTTATTGAAAAAATAAAAAAAATTAAGCACATGGTGGTCACGCTCCCTTAGAATTATATATATATATATATAGAATATATATATTATATCTATATCTATATATATATATTTATATATATTTTTATTATTTTTATTTATCATTAAAATAATAATAAAAGAAAATAAAAATAAAACATTCGTGTGCCCCACCCCTTTTGGCCGTTTGCGGCCCTTCTTTTCTTTTAATTATTTTTAATTATTTATTATAATTATTATTAAAATAATAAAAATAAAAATAATAATAAAAATGGAAAGAATGAGACAGAGAAAGAAGGACTTTACCTTTTCACGGGGAAGGATCGTCTGGTCTTCAAATTGGGATGGCAACCATGTGGAGGTGGTCCTTCGACTGCTAGACGGGGGGATGGACGGCCGGGCGGCCGGAGCTGCGGGCACCGCCTAAACGGCTGGGACTTCGCGGATCTATACGACGAGGCCGTGCGAGGAAGCGAGGAAAGGCGCGCGAAAGAAGAGGGAGACTCCGCCATATGGGAGGGAAGAGCCACCGTTGGTTGCGGGGGAGGGAGTTGAGCCGCGTGTGGTCTCGGTGGTCCGAGATCCGGTCAGGGGGAAGGTCGGCGTCACAGATCTGGGTTTTGGGGGGAAGAGGAAACCGCTGGGGCTCGGAGCCGGGGAGGAGAAGGCTTCGTCCGTTTGCGGGCTGGGCATGGGCGAGCGAGCGCTGGCTGCGGTCAAGAGACCCTCTTCGC
>JARUPY010000269.1:0-95013 GCA_029817715.1 Melastoma dodecandrum
TACATGATTTCTGAAAAAGTATTGCAAAGAAGATGGTGGAAGAGTATAAGTCACGTGAGATATGTTTTTGATAAATTAATCGGAATTGCTTATAGAACTCATGAAAAAGGTAGGAATTAAGATATCTCTCACTACTGTTATCAGTTAGTCTTGACTAATTACAGTTAATAATAATACTCCCCAGTCGTCCTAAAAGAAATGGTTATTTGTTTACTCACTAACAGCTAGCAAGGGAGACTTTGTACATTCCTGGGTGAAAGCATTCTCCGAAGATACAAGCAAAGAGATTGGAAAATTTCGGAGTTATACAGTTTAGAACCTGGAGGGTATAGCTGTTGTTACCAATTTATTTAAGTGCTATTATTTCTTATCTCTTAGCATAATTGATTTCTTAGAATTTGTGCAGTGTACAATTCTAAGAATCCACGAGTAATACTAAGCAGCGAAAAACATGGCAATCAAAAATCCCACCAGCGTTTTTTGGTAGAATCATGCCTTAAATACTGAAATGTCGCTATTATTACGTTTAATTATCTATCAAACATATGAATCATTATTTAATATTTTGTAGTGCCTTCCTCACTCCAAGAAAACCAAAGTAGACCATCCTTCTGGGCCATTTTTGTGTCCTAATTATCATATAAAATTATTATTCATATTAATTTCGATTCTTGTAGGGGAATATCATGGAAATAACCCAGAGATGTCAAAGGTTGTTTGCATCAAAGCTGTTCGCCAAAAGAGTCCTGAGCGCTTATTTCCAGTGTATCAACAGCACTTAGCCCACCGTCCGGTCAATGTTGAGCAATTCTGACTAAATGCCATCAAGTCTTGCAGGATGTATGGAATGGGTTGGCTATGTCCAATGACCTTGCAATCTTGTGTTTTTCCTTACCTACCTAGGTTCTTCGTGATCTTCTTGAGTTTCCAAAGTGATCGAGCCCCAATTCCTGTTGGTAAGGTTGAATCTGCAGCTTCCATCGTGCAGCGGTTTTACACACTGGGGGTAATCCCTCGGGGCAATATCAAGAGAGACTCATGAAGCAATTGCAATTGCCAATGAATAAGGATTGGAGGAAAATCCAATTCTGGGGAAGGCGGCGAGGTAGCTTCTAAATTTCCTATAATATGGATAGTCCTTTACCCATATAAGTTTCACCATACCTTTTTTGTACCATTTGAATAATGAAAATAAGATGAACTTGTAAATCATGCAGGCTCCTGTCCGTTGGAGCCCCCCTTAAGAGATGTTGTGGAGGGGTTTTATTCTCCGACACTTCCACATCTAAAAGGACTTACAGAATGGGGAAACTGCTACTCAGTGGCTATCAAGCAGGTTACTTCACATTAAAACTGTCACTGTAATTTCAAGAAATCAAAAGCTGAAAGAGCCTTGCCTAATCTGGGCAATGTGAGTAACAACCTTATCGTTGGGTTTTCCAGGTTGCATCAGGACGTTTTGGGGTGACTCCAACTTTTCCTCGTGAATGCCGACCAATTGGAGATAAAAATTGCACAAGGGTGCAAATCCTGGTGAAGGGTGGCCAATTGCCCGGGAAAAAAGTCAGTCGCATACATAGCGAAGCTCCGTAACTCCAAACCTGGTGTTCCCATCTAATATCCCCACCCCCACCACCATGGATATTTACTCGACTTGAAGGACCTTGCCACAGTTGATTTTTGACCTTCATTCAGGTGATAACCTCTGTATTTCAAATGCCTTTTGATTACTAGTAAAGTTTCTGTTTACAATTACAAATCTAATGCATGTTGTCTGTTTTTTTTTTTTTTTTTAAAAAAAAAGGTTAATCCCAAAGCGAAGGTCCTCTGTCAAGCTCGTTGCAGAAGCTGGAATTGGCACGGTGGCTTCTGGGGTTGCATAGGGGAATGCAGATATTATACAGGTTAGATGCCATTAAACATATTCAGACGAATGGTATTCTAAAATCTTTGGTTTGGATTGCTCACCCTGATCACTCACTCTCATGTAAGACCTTGCACTAACTTTGGATTTTCTATGCAGATATCTGGCATGATGGAGGAACTGGGGCTAGTCCCATAAGTTCTATCAAGCACGCTGGTGGCCCATGGGAACTTGGGCTGACAGAATCACATCAGGTGGCCAATTTATAGAGAAATTTTCAAGAGTGAATATATTGCTAGATATTCTGCTTAGTCAACTTAAAGCATGTACAATAATTCTTTGTCTCACAGACTCTTATTGCGAATGGTCTCCGCGAACGAGTAATCCTACGGGTCGATGGCGGCTTCAAAAGTGGATTTGATGTTCTAATGGCAGCAGTAATGGGTGCTGACGAGTATGGCTTTGGTTCTGTGGCAATGATTGCCACTGGCTGTGTTATGGCCCGCATATGCCATACAAACAATTGCCCTGTTGGTGTTGCTAGTCAGGTAGTTCGATAAGTATATATCTCCCTTTCCTGTTTTGTGCAGAGACTGACTATTCTAATACTTTGTGTAACTACTGAACTTTGTTTCTAAATCAGAGAGAGGAGCTCCGTGCTCGGTTTCCTGGCGTGCCTGGGGATCTGGTCAACTACTTCTTATATGTTGCAGAGGAGGTGATTCTTTGGCTAATTCAGCTTCGCCATTTATTGTGTTCTGTCATTCGGCAACGTTAAATTGTCTGCTGCTTTTGTGAATTTTATTCTTGTATTCGGTTTGAATATGTTATCTTTTCCTTTTTAGGTGAGAGGGCATGTTAGCACAGTATGGGCTATGATAAATTAGATAGATGTAATTGGGAGAACAGAAATTATTAAAGCCCCGAGATATCTCTCTTGTGAAGAAACAGCACCTTGATTTGGGATACTTTCATTCCGTACTTTCTTTTTAAACTTTTTATTTCACATTCTTAGTGGTTCCATCCTGCCTTCTGGATCATACTCCACCTGTGTTTATTGTACTCTGCTCCATCAGTTATGCTGAAGTAGTAGCTCTTTTCAGAGTGTAGGTTTTGCCTAAATTGAGCAGCACTGAAATAAGAAACCCAGATGGTCCACACCAATGGTCCTGTTTTGGATGTATGCAATATCTTGAGTGATCCAAAGGTAACTATTCTGCTTTAAATTGCTTTTTTTTTCGTTTTCTGATTGTGGAGTGCTATCTAATCTATCCCATGCTACACCAAAATATATTTGTCAGCTTTTAAAGCTCTCCTTTTTTTAGTTCATAGAACTATATAAGTTAACGTTATTCTCACAGATATATGGTTTGGGCCTCTATTGCTACTTAAACAAAGATAACTATGATACTCTTCTAACAACATTCATTGATTTTCTGTTGCTGTAGCCTGTATTGCTTTCAGAGTGAAAGTCTCCTGTATTTCCTTTATAAAGAAATACTTATTTTTATAGTTCAATGATGTGCATATACCTTTGCCATGAATAGATGTGTATATATAAGTCTTTCCTGCCCCACTCTTCCCATTGGAAAAGCTTTGCGTAAAATTAAGGATCTCTCCCTCAGAGATATATGTGTAACAAGTGTGGCGTGAGATGGCTATAGTAGTTTATACCTTGTTGCCCCTGTACGAAGAGGTGAGTTTGTGTTAACGCCACAACATAGTACTCATTGCCTTCCAGAGGATTCTTTGTGGCATATAGTATCTTAAGAAACATACAGTAGCTTCAATATAACCCTTATAATGGACACCAGTCCATCACTTACCAGATGGTGTCCTGTGAAGTGTTCTATATCATTTTGGAGGTGGTAAGGTTACTAATCTGGCATGTGGACTACTAATTTCCTCACAGATAGCAGATGCAATTGAGAATTAAAAGGTTGGTGTAGAAAAGTGTAAAAATCTAAAATGTGGATCGAGCTGTATGCCGGGCGTATAGCAGGTGTCATTGCTAAGACATACGGAGACACTGGATTTGCTGGACAACTCAATTTTACGTGAGGCTTTCTCCTTCATCAATAATTACTAAACCAGTCACTTCTCTCCACGAAAATGCCTAAATTTCTTAATTTGCACAGGTTTAATGGGAGTGCTGGACAGTCATTTTTGCTTGCTTTTTAACGCCTGGAATGAACGTCCGTCTGGTAGGAGAGGGTAATGATTATGTGGGGAAGGTATGCATTATTTTCTTGAATCTCGACCTTTTTTAAACTTAAATAATCCTTATCAGGTACTATATTTATTGGATTAATTTTACTGTGAGTTAAGCTAATCTCATTAATGAAAATATACATGGAAAAAAAGTTGAAAACAGAAGAGCGTTGCAATTGTGTTCACAGATTCATAGATTGCAAATTACTGACTTTCGACAGAAAATTGACTTCTACCAGGGCATGGGCGGGAAGGTGAGCTGGTTGTAACTCCTGTTGAAGAGACCGTTTTATTTACCCCTGAGGATGCCACAATAGTCGGGAATACATGCTTGTATGGAGCGACAAAGGGGGTCGAATGGTCTTTGTCAGAGGTAAAGCTGGTGAACGTTTTGCTGTGAGAAATTCTCTTGCGCAGGCTGGTTGTGGAAGGTACTGGCGACCATTGTTGTGAGTACGATTACTGGAGGTTGTTCCTTTGTGCTTGGAAAGTGAGTATTCTACCGTTTTATTGTAAAATACGAGTTTATAAAGAAAACGCGAATAGATGGTTGAATGAAATCTTTTGAATATGGATCTGCAGAGTTGGTAGAAATGTAGCGGCTGGCATGACAGGTGGGTTAGCATACATCCTAGATGAAAGACGATTCTTTTATCCCTAAGGTATGTTTAAAAATCTTGCATAATTCCATTTTGCCCGCAACCTTTTGCGCTAATGATTTTTTGACTTTGGAGACACGTGGTGCCTAAACGTCATGTGACATTGCCTTTTTGGTTAATGTCATTTACCCAGCTCTGTCCATTTTGCTGGCGGAATTGTCTTCCAATATTACTTATTTTTAAAAGACCGGTCAATATTGGTTGGCCAAATGAAGAATAATATGCACACTTCGTGTGTTGGAACAATAGGGCTCTACATGACTGGCACTGCTTTCCAATTTTTAAAACCAGTCAATTTTGTTGGCTAAATGAAAGATAAATATACATACTTCTGGTTGTTGGGAACAAGTAGGGCTTTTTGCGTACAGGCACTGTTCTTCAATTGACAAGCCAGGAATATGAAGTTCAAATTTAATGTACTTATATCCCAAAGTGAAAAGCATCATGGCTGAACTTTCATCCCCGAAGTTCTTTTTGTGGTTGTTCTTGTAATTTTTGCTGTGGGCATTAGAACACCTATAATTACTAACGTTAACTAATGCGTTCTCTCTTTATTTATTTTTTATCAAGTACTTCCTGGTAAATATGCATTCATCCTGAGAAGTCACGCCATAAAAATTTGGCCCTTGCAGGGTTAACAAGAAGAGATTGTAAAAGATTTAAACAGAGAGTGACTAGCACCTGGTAGCGTACAGATTGCAAGCTGAAGAATCTTATCGTAGACACAATAGTTGGTTAAGAGTTTGAGCTTCTTTCTTTTTATAAAGGAAAAATACATGACTATAATCGTTGTGATATGTTGAGGTTAAATCACAATTCACAACGTTTACTTGTGGCATATCTTCTGGTCTTTAGACGTTAGGTAGGAGTGGCCTCTAAAATTACTGATCTGTTCTGTCTAGGTAGATTTGACAAAGGGGACTATTTCCATTGAGGTTTTGTCCGTTTTTGCGCTAAATTTCCCTCCTTATCCTTTGCTAGCCACGGAAGTTTACTCTAATCAAATTGTCACCCTCGGTCCAACTATGCAATGCCCCTACTGCCTCATGTATATATAATGAAGCATTTTTATCGTTTTTTTAAGCAAATTTTCTTCTCCTCGTGTTTTATGTCAGGAAATAAAACGGGCAGCGGGAAGAAAGGGATTCTGAAATTCTGAAGGAGTGGGACAAGGTACCTGCCACTCTTTCTGGCAGCTTCGATACCTCTCCTAGTGTAAGAAGACACTTCCTGAGGCTTGCGCCCCGGAACGGAGTTTTTGAGACCAACGCCCAACTGGCCAAACCGCATTGCAATTCCGCATTTGAAGGCACTGAAATAAGCAACAGCGACAAATATACGATGATGGAAGTTCCACCAGAATCGGTGAAGCGGGGTCTCTCCAGGTAAGTAGTATGATATGTGGCCAAAACACTATTTTTTACATCTGAGGCTTGGCAACCATCGCAGAATGTTTGGGGGTTTTGGTGATAGAAGGCTCGGATTTGATTTCACACCTTATTCAATAAAAATTAGCACAAAAACTGCATGCCTTTTAAGCAGGTTCTTGTAACAGATAACACGCGGCAATAATTGGTTGCTACAGGGTGTTGAATTGCTCATACGCCTGGCAAATATCTCATTATACCCGGATACAGGCTGGAATAAGTGTGTTATATAAACACGTTACGCATAAAAAACCCCCTCCCCCAGTGGTTACATCTGTGGGGAAGCAGCTTATTTTACTTTGGTCAGTCGGGTCTGCGTGCAGTGCAATCTTTGGGTTAATGATTTTGTTGTATGGAGGTTTAGGCTTGTTGGTTCTGTAGAAAGATGTTCAAGTTCTGCGGAAGCTCCACAGTCTTGTGGTTTTTTAATTCCTTGGTTTGGTTTACAGAAATCGATCCTTGGCCGTTGTGTGGCCTTGCATTTGAGTGAGCCGAACCGAAATTTTTTTCCATGACTTTTTTGTTCTCATCTTCATCAGATGCGACTGCATGGGCCGACCCTCGCGAGGGGGGGCTTACTGATTTTTTTTACCTCCACTTTAGTCACCAACCACGAGCTTTTAGAGAAACTAAATTTAAACGACAACAACTTTGTTTCTTTGCTTGGAGAGATCGCAAAATTTAACAGTTTTTGCATTCCACTACTCAAGCAAGGAGACAGAACCAGTGTTTCCGATTTTACTCCCAAGGAACGCGTTATATAACAACAAGGACTACGGTCGGGAGCGTAGCAAGCCATTGTGAATCTCGATGCTCCAGCTAAGGCAAGCCGATAAAAGGAAAGAGCAACTGATAATGACGGGGAAAGGAGCAGAATCACCACAGGTGGGAGGAGGTAATGGTGGTTTTTTTAAAACAAGCCGGCAGCCACCAAGCAGGACCAAGCCAAACAAGAATCAGGAACTTCCAACCCGAAGTATCTGGGCATATATGCAATCTGGGTTCATGACATCCCAATTCTCTCCTTACGATGGGATGGTGAAGCAAAGCGGATGAAGTGGAAAGTTGAAGCGAGCCGGGAGGGAAGTTCCACTGTTTAAGCTGTGGAGGGGGGGGGGGGGGGGGGGGGGGGGGGGGGGGTGGGGGGGGAGGGGGGGGGTTGTTTTATGGGAGAGGGAATTACAAGGGCCGAAGAATGGGTTTTCATCTTCACCCCTCCTAAGTTGGGGACAAAGATATTGACCTATACATATGGTTTTCTTACTTACACACACACATATATAGAATAGAAATTAGGTTAAAGATTCACATTTGTCCGAGGTAACATTTTTCAAAGAAGGGGACAGGATGAAATGGGGTGAAGTTGGGGGGGGGGGGGGTGGGGGGGGGGGGGGGGAGTGATGGGGGGGGGGGGGGGGGGGGGGGGGGGGGGTGGGGGGGGGGGGGGTGGGGGGGAGGGAGATTATTCTTATCTGTTCATCAATTTGTCTTTGGGGGATAATAATTGGATTAATATGGGAGGCAAGCAGCAAAAAGGCAACATTGAATCGCGACATTTTAACTCTTAGTCCAATTACTATTTATTAGTCCTTAATCATGAGGCAAGGAAATTTCTCTCGATCAGGTTTAATAAAACTCGCTGATTTCCATATAAATCTTGCTTGGGATAGTAACCAAATGTTACCCAACTTCGAATCATCATGAAAAAAGGGGCGAGTAACTAATGAATCAAACATCCCGCCCTTTCCCTCGTTTTTCAATGAGGGATAAAAAAAGCTACACAATTTGAATGATTGTTACGTAAAAAACCAGCTGCCATTCGACGAGTCGGTTTTTGTTCCACTGGATGGAACGTTCAATTTGGCGAAGTAGTTTCGCCAATATGACGTAATCTTTGGGGGGGGGGGAAATAAATTGTGGCCAAGTAACCCACCCAAGTCGGCCTTACACAAAGGCCGGGACTTTCCCTCTGCTATTTTTTTTTTTTAAAGTGAGTGTGAAAGTCCGGCTCCTTTGTCAAGGTCCGACTTTGCCCAGACCCGCACTGATGAAGTCGGCCTTACAAAGGCAGGACGGGACTTCACACTAACTAAAAAAAAAAGAAAATTGGCACGAGGGGAAGTCCGGCCAATTGTAAGGCCAACTTCAGTTGTTCGAAGTGACAGAGTCTGAGCCAAAAGTCGGCCTTACAACAAAGGCCTAGAACTTCCACTACACTTAAAAAAAAAAAATAGACAGAGGGAATAGGAATGTTCCGGCCTCTTGTAAGGCACCACTTTGTTTAGGTTTTTTAAAAAAAAAAAAACAAACTCGGGGAGGTAACATGAACTTCCCCGTAGTTAGAAGTGCCGCCAAGCCCCTCCGCCCCCCGCCGCCCCTCCAAGCCGATTGCAGCCCCCTCGTCCTCGGTTGTTCCGGGTCTCCGAGCCCGTGGCTTTCCGGTCCCCACGTCCCCTGAGGGAGCCGCGTCGTATTCCAGTCCCCCGTTCCCCACGGTCCTCTTTGGAGGGCCCATCCCGTTTCCCCGACCGTCGCCTTCCGATCCCCTAAATGGTAATAGCGTAAATTTTATGTTTTTTTTAATAGTTTAATTAACACGTATATTTAGTTTGAATTAATTCGTTATTTATGATTAAGAAATTAATTAATTAGTGTTGTTAATGTTTATCGTATGGGAATAAATTTATGGTAAGATGTGGTTTTATAAAGGTTAGGAAAGTGCTTTTAATTGACATTTTCGAATCTAATTACCTATAAAAGTGTTTAATTGACCGTTCAATTGATTTAGGTGTTGTATTCCAATGTCGCTAAAGTGTTTAATTGACCGTTCAATTGATTTAGGTGTTGTATTCCAATGTCGTCGATTGAACTATTGATCTTTTATAACGGAAATACCGTCAATGGAGCTGATGGAGTTGGTTATGAAAATGGTTCAATATCAAGAACAGAAATTCCTAAATTTGTCAATTACGAGAATTTTGAACGGTTGATATGCGAAGCTATCGGTTTGCAATCGGCAATTTCATTGCAGATAGCGCATTAGGTATCCCGTTCTGGCGTTAAATAATATTGGCGTACAATTCTTGTTCCTATTAAAGTGGATAAAGATGTGAAGTTGCTAGTTAAGTTTGCTATTGCAAATCCACGGAATATGTAACAAATATATGTGTTGTCTGATGTATCGGTGCCGGATGTTCAAGCTAGAAGGGTGGATGTTGAGCGTAATGTGGAACGGCATCGTCATATGGGTGTTCGTCGTCAAACTGAAATTGTAAAGGCTAGGATGCTTGCCGTACAGACTAATGTGGAAGTGGATCGTACTGTGGTTGAGGAGGAAGTGCAGCGTTGTTTTTCGGGCGAACATTGTTATAATATTCCGATGGAAGTTGATCATAGTATGGAAGTTGTAGCTGGAAACGAAATTGTCGTTACTAAAGTAGAGAGTAATGATGCTGTTGGAGAATGTTCTAATCCTCTGATGGAAGATGAAGGCAATGTGAATGAAGATGTGATGAATTCTAACCCAGATGTTGACACTGATGCAGAGTTTTTTAACGATGTGAATGCCGGCAATGAGATGTCGGATGATGAGAATGTGGACAATGATATTGTTATAGTTGTTGAATCTGGTGAAGGGTCCAGTTCGCGAAGTCGGTCGAAGGAGAAGGAGAAAGCTCTGTCCTTTTATAGTGAATATCTGGATGACGTACATGAGAGAGTTGAGGAGTGGGATTTCCATCCTCTTGTGGACTTTTCTGACCTTATTGATGAATTTCAAAAGGGAATGCATTTCAAGGATAAGAAAATGCTTATCCAGACGGTGAACAACTTTCATATTTTTACGGCATTGCAATTATGAGGTTGTCAAATCCACGAAGACCTTGTGGAATATATGTTGTTCAGAATTTGAGAAGGGCTGTTAAGTGGAGGTTACGGGCAATACAACCAAAAGAGGAATGACGAGTTTGAGGTGAGAATAGTTGGTGAAACCTCATAGTTGCGGTAAATCCCGTATTATCGCAGTGATCATGAACGTCTGGATTCAAATTTCATGGAACCTATGTTCAGGACGTTTGTAAGTGATAGTCCGGAAATTAAAGTTCAAGTTCTTCGCAACTTAGTGAAGGAGAAATATGGGATACGACGTGCCAAGGAGAAGGGTGTGGGATGCGAAAAGGAAAGCTATTGCGTGGTGTTATGGCTCGTGGGATGAATCATACAACGAGTTGCCACATTTGCTGAACGCAATTCGTGCCTCTAATCCTAATAGTTGCGTTGACTGGGGAGGTTTCATACATGGTTGGTGATTCGCAGTTTGTTTTCCAGAGAGTATTTTGGTGTTTTGGTCCCTCAAGTAACGGCATTCTGATATTGTCGCCCCGTAGTTAGTATTGACGGGACTTTCTTGTACGGAAAATACAAGTATAAGTTATTGATTGCTTGTAGTTTGGATGGCAGCAACCACATAGTGCCTCTAGCATTTGCAATCGTAGATGAGGAAAGCTACCAGTCGTGGTGATGGTTTTTGAAATGCCTTAAACGGTTACGTGGTTGGCGATGATTGTCCGGGATTATGTTTGATTTCAGATAGGCATTTTGGTATAATTCTAGCGGCGGTAAACGATGTTGAAGTAGGTTGGACGCCACCTTTTGCACAGTGGAGGTTTTGTATACGGCATGTAGCTAGCAACTTCATACACGAGATACAAGAATGTACGTGGAAAGAAATTGCTTGCTATTGCTGCAAGGAAATGTATGCCTCCGAAGATGAAACAATATTTGCGTTACATTCTCAGAACTATTCCAGAATCATCCGAGTTTTTCGACGAGATGGATAAAGTTCACAATGGACTCTCAGTAACGATGGGAGCCACCGTTGGGGTATAATGACGACAAATTTAAGCGAGAGCTACAATGCTGTTCTAAGGGGTGCTCGATCGCTTCCGGTATCTGCTTTAGTGAGGAAGACCTTCTACAATTGTTGTGCTTATTAGATCAGTTAGAAATGATGAAGCTGAGTGCGGCGATAAGGAAGGATGAGAAATTCACTAAAGTTACCATGAATCGTTTTCAAAGAGGAATCAGGAAAGCCAGAAATCACCAAGTCACTCTTTTAGATTCGAAGTGAAGGTTACGTTCGTTGTCACGACCCGGGGGAATTATATAGACAAAGAACGTCTTCCTACGACACCATAGGTGCACCTGCAAGAAATGGCAAACCTATCGGATACCATGTTCTCATTGCCCTTGCGTATTTCGACTATGTTAACGTGGATGGCTCGGGATTCCATTCACAATATTTACACTTGGGCTAATCAACAAGGCGATTTACTCATCCACATGGCATTCATTTGATTGTAAAGAAGATTGGGATGCATATACATTTCCAAATGTCGTTCCGAATCCAGAAATGGCACGATAGAAAGGGAGGACCCAGATCTACTAGAATTTCACAATGAAATGGATGTGAGGGAACGGAAGAAGAAGTTGACTTGCGGTCTTTGTAAACTTGAGGGACATAATTGCCGTAGTTGCCCAAATAAATGAAACTGTAAGGTTATATGTAGGTTATCTTTCATTATACTTGATATGTTTCATTTCTACGTTTATTTATATGGACGTTATACTATGGAACCGGGACTTGATATGTTTCATTTGTCTTGTACAGAGGTATGGAGCCAGGACCGCATGTCCCGACTATACTGCACTCCCGAGCAGCAGCATCGTTCTTCTACTGTATGGGATTCATCTTATACTGAGGTATGGAGGTCTTACTGTTGGATCGTTCAGGAACACTAAGAGGGGGTGAATTAGTGTTTATAACTTTTTCGCCCTTTCTCAGTGGTCAGCGGAAGCGTACTGTATCACATGCAGAACGTTTCTCAGAATGAGAACTGCTTTGCTGTAACCGTTACGAATTAATCGTTGGATTCTCGTACTAGTGTTTACGCGATCGTAAGGGATACAAGTAGTTTTATAGTGGTTCGGCCTTAATCGACCTACGTCCACTTTCCACCGTAGAGGTGATTCCACTATTTGAAAATAATGGGTGCAAAGAGCCCTTGCACTAGGCGTAAGTTTTTCTCACAAAGTGAGATTTAGGAATCCCGTACAACAGATGTTCACTCCTGGCAAACGGTCAGCTCCTCACACAGTGGACGTCTGTTCGTGTCCAGCAAATGATGCTCACGCTCAGCAGTTGATTGCTCAAAGGATTCGCACACAGCTCGTTGTCGCTTAATATAAACCTGACTATCAAAGCACAAAAACAACGTTAGGTCAGCTTATAAATCCTCACAGATAATTCCTTACAGTGAAGAATGGCTTTTCAGAGAGCAGCTCATTTCTGATTTATAGCGAAGGAATGCTACGGCACTTGTTTGCTCAGAAGATGATTTCCACAAAGATTTCGTCCCTTCTCCGGATGATCCTGTCTATAAGCGCAAGAGAGACAACCACAAAGTTGATCAAATAGATCACCACAAAGATCACGAAGAGAACAACCACAAAGACCACAAAGAGAACCACAAAGACCACTTAGAAGGTATCCATCCTACACTCAGTTCGGACGTGCACGGTTACCACAGCCGTGACTCACTGCACTGCACACCCAGTACCTAGGGTGGAATTTTCCGATCCGTTGGCTTCCACGCGACCTGCTTTACTAACCCTCTGTATCAGGCGTTCAAGACTTTTGCATAGCACCCCTGTGCTCGGGAGGACCTCTTTCCACTCTGGCGGCGTTCCCAACTCTTGCTCTACCCTGCAGGCATGAGACTTCTTGTATGCACCCGCAAGTGCGTGTATAACCACTCAAACTCTGTAGGTTCGAAACTTCCCTGTAAAAGACACGACAAGAACGGCATCTTGCCGATGGGTCTGCAACTGGTTACTACAATCAGCACAGGTATTCAATTAGCTTCCCTCAGACGATTCGCCGGCTGCTCGTTGAACGCACCGAGGACACCTAGTCCCTCTCACGACGATCAAGGAATCTGAACTCAGCCCCTTGACACCCTCGCACGCAGTTTGCGAGCAATAAGAACCAGGAGACACTTAGCACCTTCTGCTCTCCATCGACCACTTAGACCACTCAGCCCACTTAGAAATCGTTTGAAAACGTCCAGCGGTTATGTGAGGGTCGTCTGGTATAAAAAGGAACGAAACAAATAATCGATTTCCCAAAAACGAATAATTTGTTTCCTAAAATCAGAATACAGGAAGCTGTAATCGTGGATCAGCAACAGGATGCTCAACGGTCATAATGACCAAGAAGGGAAGGAAATCTTTGATGATATTCCTTGCACGTACAATCTTATCAGATTAAATAATGATTATCAGAATCAGATAATATATTTAATCATTAAATATAATTAGACTGCAATAAGCAAATCTGGAATAATAATTATTCTTTCATCAGCGCAATAACGCAGAATAGTTTTGCTGTAATGCAGCAAGGTCTTTCTTAAGTGTAACGACACATTGCTTAGGTTGCAGCGTAACATTGCTGCAGGATAACATTGCTGCAGGATATCCAAGAAATATTTTGTTTTCCAAAATTAAACTTGGAAAGCTAATCTCGCAATATTTAAATGCCTAAACATTTATAATGAGATCATTAAGCTAGATTAAATGAACTTGGACACTCAGACGAATATTCTGAATTAGCCCAAAATAAAATGTGAATATTAGAAAATATGTTTCCATATTTTCAATGTTTGTGCGTAAAATCACAGTAACATTTTACTGTAACGCAGCAAACTGTAATTGTTGCTTGCTGTGATTCAGCAACACATTTCTCAAGCTCATCACTAAGAATAAGCGAAGTGTTTCAGCGACTAGCTTCTCAAGCTCATCATCAAAACCAGGACTAACACTTACTAAATATTTTGTATATTTTGAGTTATGTTACTAATCATTGTGAAATTTCTTTTTCATGCAGAACAATGTTTTGAAATGTCGCCATCATGAAAGTAGTGTAAAGAAGATCATTCGAGACATGGATAGATACCTACGACAGGCTGGCTTCTTTGGAGTTGCGAAGCTACCATTCATTCAGCTAGATCATGCGCTAATCACGACATTAGTGGAGCGATGGAGGCCGGAGACTCACACTTTCCACATGGCGCATGGAGAGATGACCGTGACATTGCAGGACGTGGCGATTCAGCTAGGATTGCCCATTGAGGGTGACCCCGTCATCTCCTACAGCAGCTTCGACTTCGAAGCGGTTTGCGCTCATCTACTAGGGGACGTCCCGGGAAGAAGTCAGATGAAGGCGGGAAGGGTGAAGATGAGTTGGTTGGCATCCCGTTTCGACGATTTGGATCCACATGCACCGGAAGAGCAGGTACGTATGCATACCAGGGCATACATGCTGCAGCTTATAGGATCGATGATTTTTCCAAATAAGTCGGACAACCTAGTGCATCTGATGTGGTTGCCGCTGTTGGAGGACTTCGAGTTATGTGGTTCTTACATCTGTGGATCAGCTTGTCTAGCATAGCTATACAGACAGTTATGTCGAGCAGCAGACAAGAAAACATCTCAGATTGCTGGTTGTTTAGTGTTGCTGCAGACGTGGGCGTGGGACAGATTCCCACACTTATCTCCCCTAAGACGTCGGAGCAGACAGAGGCAAGGAATGCCTCTTGCATATCGATGGGGAGCATCTCTTGATACGACTGCTGTGGCTACGCATGTCTTATCCGTTATCAGAGAAGCACTTGATAGGCAGAGTTCCGATCAGGTATTTCCCTTCGACTTAATGTTGATTCAACTTCTTGTGATTGTCGTTGGTTGGTTAGTTATGTTTGTTCGTTTCGCAGGTCGTTTGGCATCCATACACGGATGATGTCCGTGCCAGACTTCCTGATTATTGCTTGGACGGTGAAGAAAGCTGGCGAGCACGTGTGCCGCTGATCTGCTTCTCAATTGTCGAATGGCACTACCCGGATAGAGTCATTCGACAATTTGGAGACGAGCAAATAATTCCTGGGCAATGCGACGCTGAGACACGCCTCCACCGGATCGACATGCGTGGCAAGTCATCGGACAATTGGATGCACATCCACGCGGACTACATCCAGCTGTGGCATCACCGGGGTAGCCACGTCGTTCCTTTACATTGGGAACAAGACGGGGAGTATACAACATGGTACATGCGCCACTCCCATCCACACTTATCTCACACGGGCGTAATGCTGAGTGTAGTGGTAAGTACAATAACTATTTACCTTCATTAATGTATAAATCATTGTAGTGATATACTTTCCTCGCAGACGCAACAAATGAGGGACATCTCTATCCGATCCGCGAGAGGTGACCCTTCTGAGTTAGAGCACATCGCCGGTATTTCTCGCAGGGGCCATAACTTCTTGCGAGAATTTACCCCGATGCGCTTGTATGGACGTGCTGAAGCGCCAGCGGCTGACGACGAGCTTGAAGCTGAGCCAGCCAATGAACCTCACTCAGCCGACTTCAGTGCGGTCTGAGCAAAGTCGGCCTTACAAAGGCCGACTTCCACTAACTAAAAAAAAAAAAAAAAAAATTGGCAGAGAAAGGCCGACTTCCTTGGGAACCAAAGTCAGCCTTACAAAGGCCGACTTTGGTGGGTTACTTGCCCAATTATTTTCAAATTCGCCAAATGACGTCGTCGTGGAACAAAACTCGCCAACGACGTGTTGTTTCTTTTTTTTTTGGGGGGAGGGAAGGGGAATGGGAATGGTTCCGGCCACATTCGATCACTTTCACCCTCGTTAATCACTTGTTTATCTCCCCTTAATCAAATACGGGTTTACATTACTCCTGATGCGACAACCGCGGGGGGGGGGGGGCTATCCTCTCCCTTGAAATGACCACTTCTTCAACCACTTGTAGATGTAGTGCTCATCGTCAATTAGTACAGCAATTACAATTGCAATTACGTACTATTATTACAAAGGGACAAACTCCCGTCCTGGGGATTTGAAATCACGGAATATGAGTGGAGTTGCAGTCGGACAGTAGAAACAAATAGCAGGTGAAAGTGTGTTTTCTTTTGAGGATAAACACTGAGTGTGGGTCGAACGAAGGGATCACTGAGGAAGAGTTTTGTTCTTTTAATAACGTTAGTAACGACAAAATTTACCAAATAGAGATTTCAGTTTTAAAATTTATTAAATAATATTTTAAAATCGATTTTTATTTTTTTGTTTTTTTTTTTTAATTTAACTTTTTTTATTTTTAAATTTAAAAATTACTTTCTTGTAAGAATAATAGCGATTTTATGACATTAATTAACGAATTTAAAAATTAAGGACATATTTAGCAAATTTATTTTTGTTAGATTAACGTTATTAACGAGCTCCGGAAAGGGCAGGTTGACAATGTCAAAGAGCGTAATAACATATGAATTATCCAAAAGAAAAAGAACTAAAAACTAATTGAAGTGGTAGAGGAAGAGGCTAACGCAGATTCCCAAGAGGGCACCGGCGGCGACCTCCACCTCCGTGTGACCAACCCCTTCCTTCATCTCCTCCTCTTCCTCCACCTCCACCTCCTCCTCTACTACCGTCCAAGCAGATACAGTCCGTGCCCGTCTTCCTCTCCCGGCTGATCCATCCGAACTCATCGTCCGTCTCTTGTTAAGCACCTTCGCGTGCTTCCCGACTTCTCTTCTCACCCCTTGGGCGTCGTACATTACAAGCGCCGCGTAGACCACCGACAGCCCGAAGATCGAGTCCGCGAATCCCCTCTCCAGCAGGAGGGAGGTTGCGGTCGCCGTCACCGCCGAGGAGTGGGTTGAAGGGAATCCCCCTGATTCGACGGCTGCTCGCAGGTCAAAGGCCGTCTCCTTCTTCCTCTTCCTCCTCTCCCCCTCGTTATTCCCGTTCAGGAATACCCTGGTGAACGGCTTCGCCAGCTGTCCGATCGCCCCTGAGACTGCCGCTGCCACCAGGACCTTGTTGTGTGCGATCTCCATCACGTCCTCCACTCGAACTTGGGAGCGCACGATTAGATTGGCGCGCAGGAACCGACCGCAAGGAGGAGGAGGAGAATAAGCCGAGGGCGACGCGGTCCTTGGGTTCAGTGCGCGGCACGAGATGTCGCAGCATCCTAAGGCCACCATCGTCACGTCTGCAAGTCAACAATCGATTGGAGATCCCCGGATATCTCTACATGCGCTGACGACCATTTACCGCAATAAGATACGCTTCGAGGAATGACGGAGGTCTAATCTTGCAGGTGTTTTTGGTCAACGGTAGGTGATTGGAGGGTTCCGGAGGCGTTGACTTGAGCCCGGGGAGATAGGCCGTGGTGGTGATGTCGGGGATGGTTCGCCGGCGGCGTCGTCGTGTTTAGTCTTGGGGTGGGGGGATTGAAGGAGATGTAGTATGTGAGGAGGTGGTTTGCATGGGCCTCTAGCCATGCTTTTATGGGCCTGGACCTGATCAGCCCACTATATGGAAAATGGCCCCGGATGTGTTTATGTCATGATATTTTTGTCTTCAAATATAAACAAACTCAACTCCCTTGGCTACACGTGTGGTGGGAGCTTTGTTTGATAATAATGTTAGTCAGTAAAAAAATTTTGTGAAATAAAGTTTTAGCTTCAAAATTTGTTGACTAATGCCCTAAATCGGTTTTTGTAAGGCCGATTTCCAAATTTAAACGGCCTTTCAAATATCGACTTTCCTATTTTATAAGGAAATCAATCTTTTAAAGGCCTACTTCCCTAATTTAAATTTGAAAGTGGGTATTTCAAAGGCCGATTTCCTTAAGGTACAAAATCGGCCTTATAAAAGCCGATTTTAGAGCATTAGTCAATAAATTTTAAAATTAAGGACCCAATTTCACAAATTTTTTACGGACTAACCTTATTAACAAAACTCCCTTGGTGGGTAGAAGTAAGGCAATTTCTTCTTCGTCTTTTGTGTTGTTGCAACATATTCATTGAAGTCTCTTCTACATTGTAAGCAGTTTCGACGTTTCTGAACTGGGCATCTAACCAACTTGATGTGACCTCGACGACCCTTCAGTTGTACGAAGGTGTAGGTCATGGAATATCTTCCCTCCTGATGACTTGAAGCTCTGAGGCATTCATCAGTGATAGCCCATTCACTTCCATCTCGAGCAGCATCCTTGAAAGACCATAAACCGAACAACTCCCTTGGCTTATCTGTACCAAAGCCTCGTTCTCGCTGAGCCAACTCGTCGACACGACCTTTGGCCCAGCGATCTCCCTCTGAACGTTTCTCTGCTATTAAGTGTCATCACCGACACATTGGAGTTCATCGCAAGTGCACGACAAGAAGCGTTCCTTCTCTTGGGTGAGCTGTCATATCTACACCTGCAGCTCCGGAATATAATCAAATACTCAGTAGATCATGGCAGGAATGCTCAACTTCTTCTGTATTTAAAATGAGCAACCATATTTTTGTTACTAAGGCAACGCGACTCCCGATCCTGACAGGAAGAATTTGGGTACGCACCGCTTGATCAGGCTGTGGGAGCAGAGAGCGGAGGGAGGAGTACAAGGAATTGATCTTCTTCCTCCGGTCCCGCTCCGTGGCGTTGTGATTGACCTTCTTGACCTTGAATCCCACGTTGCACCCGCTAGTTGATGCCAGCCGTGGCTGCCTATAATCGGACTGAGTGCCTATTGTTCCCGTAGGAATGACTGGGTGATCGGAAGAGAAGTTGCAGTTCATGATGTTAAGTAAACGGGGAGAGGGAAAGAGTTAAGAACAAATGGTTTAGGTACGAACAGTCGACTGGACCCGACAAAATGTATTTACATTATGCCCGAAATCGGACCATTTTAGCTCTAACAATTGTGAGCTTTGTTCCGATTTAAATTTGGCGACGAAAATATTTTGCGATAGTTTTAAAATTTTTGATTTCTTGGCATTATTTCGGAGCTGAAAATCCGATTTCGTGATATTATTTCAAATTTGAAAACATCAACCCGAATATTTTTGCCAGCAACATTAACAAAGCTCTAACAATTGGGCCGGTAAGCATGGGACAATTAATCTTTTAGGAGGATTTGGGAGATTAACTATGTTGCAGGGGGTTGCATATGGTGGGAGCGTGCATCGCCCATGTTCCCTCGTGCACATCAGAATTTTGTTCTTAAATAACGTTGGTCCGAAAACTATTTCGTCAAATTGGCCTTACAAAGGCCGACTCCATGCCATCCATCCCACCCGCATAAAGCCGGCCTTTGTAAGGCCGACTCCTAAACACTAAAAAAAAACAAAGAAAATACCACTGAACTCGGTCATACAAAGGTCGACTTCTAAACACTTAAAAAAAACATCTGAAGGAGTCGGCCTTTGTAAGTCCGACTTTCTTCACACCTCATTGAAGTCAGCTTTACAAAAGCCGACTGTTTCGGAATTTTTTTTTTTTAAATTTAACTTCTGATATCCCACCTGTAATGCATACTACACAAAAGACGCAATTTAGGTAATCTAACCAGTCTTTCTCAAAAAGTTAACATCGAAAAGTAGTGTACTATGGAAAGTTAACAACAAAAGTTAATACAAAGGAATCCATCTAATTTCCTCGCCGAGAAGTGCTTCTGCACGAGTAGAAGCGTCCAAACAGCTGAGAGTCCATTTGTGTGAGCTGAGAGATCTGGGAGTTATCTGCATCACCTACGGGCGATCAATCCTTCTTGGTCTTCCTTGGAGCCACGGGAGTGGATGAGGTAGAGGCATGTGCTAATGGAGTCCGGAAGGCATCTACGTCAGTCGGATCAAGTACAAAAGAGGGGTACACCTCATCATCTTACGATTGCATAATAAACTGATAATATATTTGGACAACTTCGCTTATTATGTCATTCCCTTTTACAAATTCCACAAGTTAACTTAGTTTTGCATTCTCTCACATCCATTCATTGTGGATGCGAGAAGATCTTGGTCTCCCTTTTGGTCATGCCCTTTCAGGGTTTGGAACGACAGTTGGGAATGAATACTCACCCCAATCTTCTTTACCATCAAACGATACCCATGTAGATGAGTATATGGCCTTTTGATTAGCCCAGCTGTAAATATTATGTATACTATCCGACCCATCCATGTTCACAAATGCGAAACAAGCAAGCGTGTGTGAACATGGTAACCGATAGGTTTGTCATTTCTTGCAGGAGCACCTCTTGTATCGCATGAATGCGTTCTTTGTCTTATGATTCCCTCTGGTTGCGACAACAAACGTACCCTCACCGCGATCTATAAGTGTGACTTGATGGTTTTATAGCATTCTTTATTCCATTATTGAAACGCTCCATGGCAACTTTAGTGAATTTATCTCTTCTATTTATCGTCGAGTCAACCCCATCTCTTCTATTATTCCAATATGCAACACAATTGTAGAACGTCTTTCTCACTAAAGCAGATATCGGAAGCGATAGTGCACCCCTTAGCACAGCATTGTAGCTCTCGCTTAAATTCGTCGTCATTATCCCCCAATGGTAGTACCCATCGAAATTGAGAGTCCATTGGCTCTTATCCATCTCATCAAAAAAATCTGATGACTCCAGAATAGTTTCAAAATATGACGCAAATATTGCTTCATCGTTGGTGCCGTATATTTCCTTGTAGCAAATAGCTAGTCTTTTTTTCCCATGGAGATTCTTATACCTCGTGTTGAAGTTGCTGGCTACGTGACATATACAGAACCTCCATTGTGCAAATGGTGGCGTCCAACCTACTTCGACATCGTTTACTGCCGCTAGAATACCAGAATGCATATCTAAAATCAAGCATATGCCCTGATACTCATCGCCAATGGCATAACGTTTCAGGCATTTTAGAAACCACCCCCACGACTGATATCTTTCTTCATCAATGATTGAAAATGCGAGAGAAACGATATGATTGCTGCAATCTAAACTATAAGCAATTAATAACTTATGCTTGTATTTACCGTACATAAATGTTCCGTCAATACTGACCACATGGTGACAATAACGAAATGTTGTTGCTGTACGACCAAAGCACCATTACACCCTTTGAAAAACAAACTGTGAATCACCAACAATGTAAGAAACGCAAGTATTGGGGTTAGAAGCACAAATCGCATTCAACAAATGAGGGAACTCATTGTATGATTAATCTCAATTGCCATATATCCACAAAATTGATTTTCTTTTCTCATCACACACCCTTCTCTCATAGGGACTTAGTATCCATATTTCTCCTTAACGACATTGTGAAGGATCCATGTCGCACATGATCCATAAACTTCAACTTTCGGAGTTTCACTTACAAAGCTTTTGAACATCGGATCCATAACATTTGAATCCCATCGCACATGATCACGTGATAACATGGGATTGACCCAACTATGAGGTTGTTCAACTATTGTCACCTCAAACTCATCTTCATATACTCTTTGTATCGCCTTTAATCTCCACTTACAACCCTTATCGAATTCTGAACAACAAATATTCCACAATTTCTTCGTAGATTCAACAACCTCATAATTGCAGTGCCTTAGTATATGAAAATTATTCAATGCATATATGAGTTGTTTCTTATTCCCGAATCTCATTCCCTTACAAAATTCATCAATAAGGTCACTTGCATCGAGTGGGTGGAAATCACACTCCGCAACTCTCTCGTGTACGTCTTCGAGATATTCATTATAAAATGGCTGAGCTTTCTCCTTTCTGGCACTAGACCCTTCACTCGATTCCACAACCATGATCATCCGATTGTTGACATTCTCATCATCTGGCATCCCATTGGCGGCATTCACATCATTAAACAACTCAACATCAGTATCGACATCTACATCAGAATTCATGATATCATCACAGATATTGCATTCATCTTCTACTGGAGGATTAGAACATTCTCCAACCGGATAACACTTCTCTACTCCAGCCAATACAATTTTATTTTCAAGTACAACTTCCATATGACGTTCAACTTCTACCGTTTTAGAAGAACATTGTCTGATCGGATAACACCACTCCACTTCCGCCTCAACATTTTCAATTTGCCGCCCAACAACCATACGACGATCCACTTTCATATTAGGCTCTATCTCCACCATTCTAGACTCACATACTGACATTGGATGTTGCACATCATGCGGCACCGTTACATAAGATAAAGCCAAAACATATACTTGTTGAATATGTCTTGGATTCCAAGAGCAAACTTCATCAGCAATCTAACATCTTTATCCATCTTAATAGGCACCAGATAATACTTCACATCAACATTATTGAACTCCACAACTGAATACCTATGCACAATCTGTAATGAAATTGCTGATTGCAAACCGATAGCATTGCATATAATGCGCTGCAAATTATCATAATTCACGAATTTAGGGACTTATATTCTTGTTATGAACCTCTATCATAACTAATTGTCTGGTCCATTAACAATATTTCCATTGAAAAAGATCAATAGCTCAATCGACGACATTGGAACATGATACATGTTACAATTGAGCGACCAAATTAGAACAATATGGTTTCACAATTCATCTAACAATATTTCAAAATTAGAACAATAAAGCTAATATGCAATTAGGTGCTACTTAGCTTAATTAGCTTAAAAAAATTTCAATTAACTTAATAACATTTTTATTAGCTTAAATAAATGTTAATTAGCTTGAATTAAAGGTTAATTAACTTACTTAGATTTTAATTAGCTTAATTACAATCCTTATTACAAAATTAGCTCAATTCCTAAAGCATTAATCAAATAAACCCTAATTAACCCTAATCAATCACATAAACCCTAATTAGTAAAAAAACCCTAATTAAACAAAACCTAATTAAACATTCACCTTAACGGCGGTAAAAGACGGAAGGGCAACTATGGGCATCGGGGCGTCAGGACTTCGGGGTCGGGAAACCTTGGGATGCTTGGGCGTCGGGGCTTCCGAGAGGGCTGGGGCTCAAAGGGTCGGGACTTTCTGTCCCGAAATGAGATTTTTTTTTAAACCCTCCAAAGGAGTCGGCCTTTGTAAGACCGAGTTCCTTCACGCCTCATGGAAATCAGCCTACCGACTTCTTCAGGAGGACACCATTTGGTTCAGTGCCAAACCAAAGTCGACCTTTGTAAGGCCGACTTCCATGAGGCGTGAAGGAAGTCGACTTTACAAAAGCCGACACATTCGGAAGTTTTTTTTTAAGTATTTAGAAGTCGGCTTTTGTAAGGCCGACTTTCGTGGTGTTTTTTTTTAAGTGTTCAAAAGTCGATCTTATAAAGGCCGACTTCATGCTGGTGGGACGGATGTCATGAAGTCGGCTTTTGTAAAGACGATTTCACCACATCAGTTGAAGAACTTCCAAAGTTGCGACCTTATTTGGCGAAATAATTTTCGAGCCAACGTTATATAGGAACAAAACTCGTGCACATCACGCCCTCCTGTTTCTGAATCTTTTTTTTTTAAATAGAAAAGTTACAATTCAATCGTCAGCCGATACATTATCACATCCGTCCGGAGAGTAAGACTCGGGAATGAATGAAGTGGACAGCCCAAATTACGTGAAGATTATCTAATTATCATGTTCCTAAACTTGTGGAACTCGGCACAGAACAATCAGTTTACTATATTGCACTGGATTTGTTGTCTGTCTAATAAAATTTGGTAGGATTTTCACATTGTGAGGAAAAAAAAATGGATAGCCATTGTTATTGGTAAAATATTTACATTTAATATTTTTTTTCAAATCAATACATTTCATATCCAATCACACCCACTCTTATATGTATATATAAAAATCTTAGCTTAATTTTAAATACATCCGCTGTCACCGCTTTAAAATTTTATTAATTACGTCATCAACGTATATATATATATATATATAACTGGGATTAAGGAAGCAATGCACGAGCAGACCCGAAGTGGGGCATTTTGCCATGTCATTTCACGTATATCGTTAAGGTTCAAACCGAGCTAGCACTGACTGGAATGCCCTCACTTTCTTAATCTGTTTAAACAAATACATTTATCATATAAGACCCTAATCATCCCCACCCCCTCCCCTAAGAGCCGTTTACCATCAAATTATTTATCCTCCTCGGTATTATTGGCCTGCACACCCCATGCAGTCGTTTTCCCACGTCATCATCGAGTTTTTTGTATTTGGAAAACCAACCCTTTTTGCTTATGGGACGACAGTTCTCCTTTCAAAACGATGCATGCTTCCCCACTCCCACACAATTCGTTTCATCTAAATTACAAAACCAAAAGGATACATCATCTACATGCATTCCGACCCCAGCAGAACAACGTTCCTAGTCTAATGTACATCGGTTCCTAATTTTGGATCCTCGGCTTCTGTCGCTCTAAGCCACCAGAGTTCCGTGATCATCTCCCTGCCTGCCTGTCAGCGCCTTTGTGGCAGTATATCAGCATGGTTGTAACGACTCAGAACCTCACTACCTCTCCCATCCTTAAACAAACACTTAAACATGATTCCCATCCATCTTTGCCTTCTCCATTAGGTACACTCCTCTGCTTCCTTTACTTATTGGGATGCGCTGCTGTTGGTTAGTGTACGTGCTGCCTAATCCTAGTTCCTAGGTGGAGACATCGTGCCCCCTTAAAGAAGCAATCTCCTTCCTCAGGTTTAGGTTCTCGGTCCCACAGGCTCTTAATCGATCCTTCAGCTCACGGGATGCCTCCTCGAATTTCCTGTGCATGAGGTCCTGCTTGACAACTGCTTCGGTGAGCCTGTTCCTTGTGGAATCTAGTTTCGCTTGAGTCCAGTGAAGTCTCATGCGAAGCTTTGCCTTTTCTTTTCCTTTATTCACTTCGTCCTGTCAATTGCCATTAAAATGCCAACAACAGATAACCAGGAAGGTCAAATGATCGTCAATAACTATGAATGCACCCAAATTTGTTCACTTGATGATGCAACAATTAATATTGCCCCACAGGATGCTGCTAATGGTTTCACTATTATATTGTGTACAAATTTCCAAACATTCTAGTGATTCTAAGAACTCATGTTCACTTGTCATATACACTGAGCCATAGTTTTGGACATCTGACATGATACCATTATCCTTTTCTTTTTCTGGATGAAAACCCAACATGAGATCTAAATATTCTACATGTCAACATCTTCATTCAATGTATGATACTGTGAGAGAATATCTGCACTGCTAAATTACGAAATTTTGAAAAGAACCTTACATCATATCCTACTGTTTGTTTTGAAAAGTCAGATCTACATCTTGAATACTAACCACCAATTAACTAAGGAGAATGAAACCAGTTATCAGAAAAGAAGAAGATATTTGCCTTTTCTTGGATTCAAACCAAGTATGAGGCTAGAAAAAAAGAACATCTTAATATAGCTAGAAATGTTTCAAGAGCACTTTAATCTTCAAAATCTCAACCATCATCTGTAATCTCAGAATTAAGTAATGCATTGCCTTCTCTATTCTGTTATCTCAGACAAAATGGGGATCTGTCTGTTCAATTCCTTCTTGACAAAATGATATCATGGAATACAATATCAGAGGGATCTTCATAAGCATTCAAGCATTTGAAAGATTGCTTTCAGAAAGAATCTCATGTCGCCTTGAGATGAGAAGAACAAAAGCTTAACAAAAGGAGGTTATGTGTCGCAAAATATCCCATTTTATAAGATTAAGAGGAATGAAAAGAACTTACACGATGCGACCTTACTTCTATAGCAGAAATCTGGCTCAATAGATTATGCACTTCAGTCCTGGCATCAGAGAACTGCAAGTGAAGAATGTCCAATCAAGTTGAGATTATTACTCTCATGATCTAAACAGGTTGCTGGTGCTCATAATATTTGTAGAAAAACTTTTGTGGCACTTACTTTCATTTCAAGCTCAATGGAGGACTTCTGCAGCTTCTCTGATTGAGCATTCAATTCAACACGTTCATTTGTCAAATTACAGATCTCCTAATAAAGACATAAAAATTGAGAATTAAGGTCCTATTGCAATGATCTCACGCAGACCTCATCTTTTTTATAGCTTTGAATGTGCATTGAATGAAACGTGCCACATCCTTTTAAACTTGCTAATTCTTAACCGGCCATTGAATGAAGTTTCCTCCAACGCAAATAACAAGCATTTATTAGCCTCATATATCTTTAGGAATGAGATCTATACCAACTGTGAACTAATTAGAACTGTACTGCATTTAACAGTTAGATACACAATCCAAAAGTCAACAAACGTGCAACCTCTGAAAATTACCTTCCTTAATGAGGTAATCTCGAGATTATATAGTTTATCATTCTCTGCCATGGCTCCTGTACATGCTTTCTCTTTAGTTAACCATAGAGCTCTTTCCTCCTCCATTTGCAGCAGCGAATTTGCAAGTTGCTACAGAAGAACATTGGAAGATAAGTAAATATCATGCAGTCACATAAAAAAGATCTTGGGTTCTCTCTAAAATTTTCTCTCTCAAAAATCCTCCCTCCCAAAAACACAATGGCTAACAAACACTCCCTATGGAACTACCCCAAACCTCCACCAAATCACAAACCAAACCAGCAGCCTACCCCCATTACCTTTGAAACCCACCTAAATCCCCCTTGCCTGTCAGTTTTTGTACAAGGAATCTCTTCTAAATCAAAGGAAGCAAGAGGATCCAATGATAGGAAAGCTGGAAACCAAGCAGGCAATAACAACTCCGCCTCTGGATGAAGACCCACACACAGTCACCTTCATTGACGAAGAGCTGGCCCATCAGTATGAGAAGTGGAGGAATGCGGTGATAATTAAGCCACTGGGAGCGATCATCGATCCGGAGTCAATTTGCAGAAACTAAGGAAGCTTATGAAAGAATGCCTTGCATTTTACCTCACACCCACTAGGATTAAGGTTTCTACTGGTGAGATTCTTTTATGCTAAAGATAGAGATTACGTTTTCCATGCAGGTCCATGGTTCTACAACAACATCCTAATCACAGTAAGGAAATGGGAGCCCATGTTTAACCCCAAGAATGCAAAGCTAGGAAACACCATGGCCTGGATCAGACTCCCTAATCTACCAGTGGAGTTTTACAGCAAAGGAAGTCTCTGGAAAATAGGAGAGGTCATAGGGAAACCAGCCAAGATTGATGGCAAAACCTACAATCTAGAAAAACTCACCTAGCTCGACTATGCATTCAGATCAACCTGGATAATCCTTTACCAAAGACCCTGAAGCTGAAGCTCATATCAGGCATCGCGATCGACCAGCAAGTTCAATACGAGGGACTAGAGTTTATTTTGCCCAGAATGCAACAGATTCACCGTTGGCCAACACAATTGTGCAACTTCAATGAAAGACGCTGCCGATCAGAGCCCCAAGCCGGCGAAGCTCAACTCCGGTGAATAGCGCACAGTCAAGTCAAAAAAGGAAAGGTTTTAAAATTTCAAAAAGATCGCATATCCCAGAAAAGGAATAGTAAGTGTGGAAACTACACCAGAGAACAGAGAGGAACAGGGGCCGGGGCAACATGCATCCCCATCCAAGATTGAGTATCAAACAGAACAACAACAGAGGGTTACACAAACCAAAATGCTACACCAAGAAGATCAACAAACAGCGGCGTCAGGACAGAGCCCCCCAAGCACCAAAATAGACCAGAGGAAAAGTCATCATTACAGTCAAACGTCAGGGAAAATGCAGTCGCAAGTAACAAACAGGTGGACTAGGAAATAAACATAGTAAAAAAGGAAGAACTTTACAACTTCAAGGAACACAATCAGGGAAAGGAAAAGTCAGCTCTCAAATAGTCAAACCCCACAACGGGCAAAAAGAGTGAAATCCCCGAATCATATGTAAAACACCTACCTAGATGCCACTCAGACCACATGCCTCTTCTACTACAACTAAAACAGCCAACCATAAATTATCTCCACAGACCCTTTGGATTCCAAACGGCATGGTTAAAACATCAGGATCTACCAGACGTAGTGAAATAAGCATGGACAGATGGGCAACATAAATACGAAGCAACCACCACTTTTTTAAGGAAAAGGTGGAAATTTGGAATAGAGAAACCTTCGAGAACATAACAAAGAAGAATAGGAGAATACAAGCTCGATTACAAGGAATACAAAACTTTCTAGAAAGCAGAAACTCAGTCTTCCTCATAAACCTAGAGAAAAGCCTAATTCAGGAATACAACACAATTCTAGAAGAAGAGGAACAACTATGGTTTATGAAGTCTAGAACAAACTGGATACTAGAGGGAGAGAGAAACACGAGATTTTTCCATACAACCACAATTGCCAGGCGAAGAACAAATCGAATCCTAGGATTCAAAATTGACAACACTTGGATCGAGGACCAGACAGTGATTGGTGATCACATTAGATCAACCTTCCAGGAAAGATACTCATCAACACTAGCAAACAACTCCTCTCTGCCCACCCATCTAAAACCCTCTCTACCTGGCATCTCAGCAGTGAACCCCTTGACCCATGAAAAATTAGATAGCATATGTGATGAAATGGAAATAAAAAAGGCCCTATTCTCTCTAAACCCAATCCAAGCGCCAGGTCCTGATGGATTACACCCCATATTTTTCCAGAAATTCTGGGGCACAGTTAGGTCATCTATCCCAACACGGATCAAGCATACCTTCAGCACAAGAAAAATCACGGGAGATATAGGCAACACGTCCATAGTTCTCATCCCCAAAACAAATAGCCAGAGAGTGTGGATCACCTGAGACCAATATCAATGCAACACAATATACAAAGTTGTCTATAAAATAATAGTGAACATTATAAGACCTTTAATGCAAGACTTGATATCACCCTTTCAGTGTAGTTTCTTACCTAGAAGAAGAACAACAGACAACTTCATAGTTGCTCAGGAATTACTGCACTCTTCAACACCATGAAAGGAAACAAAGGAGCCCTAGCCATCAAAGTGGACATGCAGAAAGCTTTTGACCTACTGGAATGGAACTATATAGGGGGAAGTTATGAAGATTTTCAATTTTCCGAAAGGAATGAAAATCCTAATCATGAGTTGTATATCAACCCCAACCTACAATATTCTATTTAATGGAGGAGACCTCAACCCTTTCAACCAAACAAGAGGGATAAGACAAGGAGATCCTCTATCTCTATACCTTTTTATCTTATGCCTCGAATACCTAGGTTATCTACTTGAAAATGAGTGTGACAAAGGAAACTGGAGGAAAGTAGCAGCAAGCAGAGGAGGCTCCTCCTTCTCCCACCTATTCTTCGCCGATGACCTCTTATTTGGGGAAGCTACCATGAAAATGTCAGGGCTGTCAAAAGGGCACTACGAGAATTATGTGACCTATCGAGACAACATGTGAACAACAACAAAAGTCACATCCTATTCTCACCAAAATTGCAAGTGAAACAGGCTTTAAGATCACAGAAAATCTAGGAAAATACCTAGAATTCCCTCTTAAAACAGGAATCGACAACGGCAATGCCTTCAACCCAGTCATAGAAAGAGTTAGGAAAAAAATGGCGGGATGGCAAACAAACTTTCTATCTAAAGCGGCCAGAGTAGTAGTGTTTAAATCAGTTGTTGAGGCGATTCCAGCATATATAATGTCATGCCTCAAATGGCCAAGAAAAGCGCAGGAGGAGCTGGACAGAATCAACAGAAATTTTCCTTAGGGATCAACAGAAGAAAGCAAAAAACTACACCTGCTTAACTGGCATCAAGTGACAAAAGGAAAGAGGAAGGGGGACTAGGTCTATTTAGAGCAAAGGATAGAAATACCGCTCTACTGAGTGGACTGGCCTGGAGATTGCGCTCGGAACAAAACACCCAGTGAGGACTGGTCATCATCCACAAATACGGGAAGCAACTAAAGAAAAGAAAGCAAGGCTCGTGTATCCTAAAAGCATTAAACTGGGTGAAGAACTGCTTAACCAAGGAACAAAGATGAATGTCCACAACGGTGCTCAAACTAGATTCTGGTATGACGACTGGTTAGGGTGCGACAGTATTAGGAATAAAATCATTGGAGCCCTTCATAAGGCGGAAATCGACAGGACAGTAGCCGACTACCACAATAAACAGGTATGGATGAAAATAGTATCGACAAACTTACCTCCCTACAGAGATTTGGGACCATATAACATCTTTATCCCTAAGTGATAGGACCACCTCAGCTAGAGACCAACTAACCTTGAAACCATCGGGTGATGGGGAATTCACTAATGCATCGGCCTATGCTCTTGCACATAAAAAGGAAGAAACCTACGAGGATGCTAAAGTAAAGTGGATCTGGAAATTACCAATCCTCCCCCAATCAAAAGATCTTTTCATGGTTCACCTGGTTCAAAAGACTTCCGACAAGAGACTTGCTCCATACTAGGAATATAACACAAGAAAAAAATATGTTGAGTCTCTGAATGGGAAACTGAGACCACACTCTATATATTAAGAGATTGTCCTATTCTCAGACCACTTGGGGCCTATTCCAACACCAGAAACCGCTTCAAGAGACTAGCATAACAACTATAACACAACAGTGGCTACAAGGGAACCTCAACACATCAAAATCCAGATCAACAACATACAGAGGAATACAATGGCCAATCCTATTCACCTCAGTAACATGGCACCTCTGGAAACATAAGAACAAGAATGTTTTTAGAGATGAGGCCGGCGACAGAGACCCCTACGCATAGATAATGGAAAATGCAACAGAATTACAAGCTCTACTAGAAAGAAGGAGCAAGACACAAACCCAACGCACATAAATCATCCAAGCAACAGTAAACACCAACCTCGAGGACAACATGGAAGCCCACAATAAACAACGATTGACACAAATCATATGGGAACCTAGTCCCGATATGCCCTTCATCCTGAACACAGATGCAGCTGCTAAGGAAGACGACCTAAATGTGGGTCGAAGAGGAGTAATCAGAGAAAAAAAAAAGGAACATGGATTGGAGGTTTCTCTGTCAGAAAACCAAACACAAACTGCCTAATAGCCGAAGCTCAGGCTCTCCTAGAAGGAATCCGACTAGCTCAAGATTTAGGAATCAAGCACCTAGCGATACAAACAGGTGCATCCACCCTAGCAAACTATCTAAATGGTTCCCAGCAGCCAACCACTTTCATAACCCCTCTCATGGCTGAATGCAGGTCGCTATTGTGTGAGCTCGAGGAGACTACAATACCACACATCACGAGGGGGCAAAACAGGGTTGTAGACAAGCTAGCTAAGGATACTCTCCACCAGAGGACTCCTACCACTTTTGCTTATCCTCCGGATTTCATTTTGGATTTGTTGCATGTGGACATTCCATGCAATACTAAATCTATAACCTAAAACCCTAGATGACTAATTAATGATATCTATCCTTCGCTACCAAGAAAAACATTGGAAGATAAGTCAATCAACAGCATAAATTCAATTTGCCGACAATTGGAACATACATTAGCCAACTCTTCGTTTTCTGTTATTTGTTTGTTAAGTGATGCTTCTATCTTTTCTTGTTTGGTCTTCGAAACATCCAATTGAACAGTCTGGAGAGAATAAAACAACAATGTAGTGAGACAATCAACTTTGCACCTAAAATACCAAAACATAAGGCAATAAAAAGTTGTAAAATCTTACGAGGCCAGTAACTTCCTCGCGCAATGTTGTCAGCTCCACATTTAGGCTATTAATTTTATCTGAATGACCTGCCAATTCCGAAGTCAGGCTTTCACATTTCTGCACAACTTCATCTGTTTCCTTGTGAGCAGCAGCTAACTCTTCCTCTAAAGAAGTAATAGTGGCTTCCATTTCAAACGCACGAAATTCCAGCCTATTGTAGTCGTCCTTCACCACAGTATAAATTTAATTTAATGTGAGGGCGAGGTCAGAAATCAAACCATTACTTACTAATTAAAAGAATAATTGGAGACAAAAGGGTGCATATCCTGCATATAAAAATGGAAGACCTTAAATGGGACAGAGTCTGATTTAGAAAGCAAAAATGAAGTACCAGAGTGAATAAGAGAGAGATCAAACAATATTAGCACACTTGATCAAGCAAAGACAACAAAACCACAAAAGAATATTAAAACTTATTGCCCCGTAAATAAACAAAAACTACAGAAATTATTAAATAACAAATAATGTCCATTAACCTCACAGAACAAAGAACTAGGTGCACCAACACAAAATCAAATTATCTAACTTCCCAAAGCCCACATATAATGTCCAGCAACTATACCACATGCTACACCAACCAGAAAATTTGGTTTCATTGACCTGAAAAGTTATATGCAATTACAGAAACATGAACACTGGATATAACAAAGAAAAAGAGAACCGAGCTAGTGAACACCTGCATGGTCTGGTCAACTGGAGCATGACTCTTTGGCCTTTTCAAATCAATCGCCAATGAATCACGTTGTCTGCTGGCAAGTGACTCCCTGCGATTGATATCACGTTCTAAACGTAAATTCTGGCCTTGCAGAAATTTCAGCTCTCTCTCGGTGGAGGCTTTCTCGCCCTATAAATGTATAAGGACAAAGCTGTTATACTTTGGGAATATTTGTAACTTCACTATCCTCTAAATAAAAAATAGTAAAACCTCTAGTTTAGTCTTTTCTTGAACGGCATTCTTGAGCTTGTTCTCCATCTCCTTTAACTTAGATTTTGCTTTCTCCAACTCTTTCCTCATACACTCCCTTTCTTTCAGCAATGCAGTGGATGAAAGGCTTGTCAATTCCTTTTCAAGTTCCTGTATATGAGCAAATAGTTCCATCTTTTCCTCCTCTGATTGTTCTTTCAGTGCCTTTGGATAAACGAAAAAAACATGCTAAAGAAAGTTAACCGAAAGACTGAACAACAAGTTTCTTTAGAAAACCACTCACCAATAATGCCCTCTCTGAGCTTGCAAAATTATCTTCCAAATCTAGTACGCGCTTTTGGAGATCAGTACAATCTTTACGTGCTTGATTCTACATTCGAAGAAGCTATATCTCATATTAGCAATAAAAAAAGAGAAGTGACAATACCACTGAACTTGACGCACCTTTTCTGTCTCCAAATTGGCAACTTTCTGATTCATGTGGTCACAAAACTTCCAAAAGCCACTAAAAATAAGTTTTTGCTGAAGAAGAACCTGAGTTGAAACTTCTCTACAATCCTGCAATGGGTTATTGAGAAACATAGAATTCTAGCAAATAGTGACAACAAATTTCTTTGACACCACTACTAACCATGAGAGTATTCGATACTGTGGATGGAAGGTGAAATAATTCATCCATCATGGAAAAGATTTCATCAAAGTAAGCTTTAGTAGCTTGAAGTTCCATTAAAATGTCTTTGACGTCTGATGAAAATTCAACCATGATGGTACTTAAAACTTCCTCCTGAAGAAACCAAGTAGCGAAAAATGTCATTCTTTGCTTGAAAAAGATGCCAAAAATTACTTTGAACAAGTTCTCCTAAATCTAGTGGAGCTGAATTTGAATGTAAATAATGTCATACAAATATTAAATGCATGAATAAACCTGATCTTTTAGTTGCTTGGGCATGTTATGAGCTTCTTGCTCGGTAGGACTTTCAGTGAAATCTTCTTGTTTTAGATGACAAACTTTAGTAGTTTCTGCGAGCTTCCTTACCAAGCAATCGATATGTATATCGCTGACTATCCTCTTCAAAATCCAACAACAGAAGAATATGGTTTAGCCTAGTGCCTCAAACCTCAAATTACAGAACAAGAAATAGTCAGGCTAAAGAATTACACAGGCTTCAAATTCCACTAGTAAATTCTCAATTTCTTCTTGTAAATCGTCAGATTTACCAAAGTCCTGAAACAAAAACACTTAAAAGTTGTGGATACTGCAAGGATATATCTCTGAATGGCACAACGAGTATTATGTTTAACCTGGGTTGAACTTTTCTGTTTGACCACAGCTTTTCGCCTGTTTGTCACATGCATTAAAGCGGAAGGATTTGGCAAATTGGAGCCTCCTAAAGCTCTGACACTAACTTCTTCATCCCTTTTCAATGATGGGTCAAGGCAACTTTCTGTGTCCTGAATTAGCTCTTTAAATTGGATTAGTGGACCAGTATTGCGCTTGGGTCTCACTGACTTCATGGGAGAAAGTGAAACACCTTCAGAAGCTGCAAGTGCCTAAAATTATAGGGACAACAGCAATTAAACTATAGGAGAAATATTAAGTTGCAGCTGTAAATCTATAAACTCCGTTGAAATTATAAAGATACAACGTTTCTAAAGGTTAGAAAAGCAGTAGTTTGTTTGAACTGATCCCTCAGTGAATCATTTTGTGATGATCACTCAGTTTCAAGATTGGAATTAGTTTTGCTTCTTGCATTTGGGATTTCAGCCAGAAATTTATTTCCAACACAGTATCCCTAGCAACTTCGCTCCCCAAAAAAGAATTAGAATGTAATCATATACAAAATACAAACAACCAAGAAATTTCTTTCAGTCATAAGTAAATAACTAGGAAGGATGGAATGGAATCTCCTGGGTTAATCAAGTGAAATGATTCACTGATTCCAAAGAAGACAACAGAAAAATTAAAATAAAAAGCCTATCTTACTGCTTAGGGAGAAAATGCCAAATACCCATCTGGACGAGAAGCAACCGTAAAAGAAATCTGCGCATGATGCAGTCTTACAGAATAAGATAATCGACATGTTAAACAAGGCCTTCTAAGCAGACCAAGATAGATACATCATGACCTTCCTATGAAAGTTTGATTTCAAAATACTTAGCCAAAAACATGCTCGTAATTTCTGAGCTACATTAAATAGAGCCATTCATGTCGGTGCAGCGAGTATCCAAAAGAATACCTTGCCCGTTGTCTTGTTCAAAAGAACTCCAGGGCACCATGTCTCACGCCTCCGATCCTGAGGAGACATCAGTTGTTTTCCATGAGCAACAATGTCAAATATAAATGATTGCAGGGAAGATCAAGCAACACCAAATGCTGGATAAATAACATAGTATGACACTCACTAAACAAGCATACTAATATGTTAGGATATACATAACATTCCAACTGGCAATATGAATCCAGTTGGTAACAATCAAATAATTCTCATAGTTTGAAGTCATGCCGGGAAATGCTTTACACCAAAAAAGAAAAGCAGCTTTTAGTTTTCACCTTAGCGACAAAAAGCTTCCTGGAAGGAGTTCTTGTGCAAACAAAATTATACACAAATGGACGCTCAAGAAATTTCAACGAAGAAGTCTTTTGTTCCAGCACAAAACAAATTTGCAGATCCCGATGCTGCCCATGGATATGCAGCGATAGATACCTTCTGAATGATATCTTGACACTCATTTCTAGATGAGTATAACACCATCGTACTTAAGTTTTCTATCTTCCTCGCTTGCTCTTTTAATCTCCTTTTGTCTTCTGCTTTTGCTTTCTTCTCCTCCTCCAACTCCAAAGCAATCCGTTCCCTCTCTAGCTCGGTCTAATGAGAAAATTTTAACAAATTTAAAACCTTGTTTCTCACTCCATTTTAGGGAAAAAAAAGGCCAAACAAGATTAAACCTGCAATAATGTGTTCCGTAGACTTAATATTTCTTCCTCCAAATGTTCAGAATGAGAACCCTGAAATTTACGGAACCATAAGTAACAAAAAACAAAACCACAAATGATCTTGTTTCATGATGGATACCAGCTAACCTGTAATTTAGCTCGTAGTTCCTCAATTTCTTTCTTTTGGCGCTTAAGCAGAGCTGCATCCGTCAAAATCTGTTCATTGGTGTACCAACAAGAATAATGTAGTAAAGGCAAATTAAAAATTACATTCATTGGCTATCTCACAAGTAAGATGAGAAAAGCTGGCATGTTTGGCATTCTTTCACATATGATGTTTATTGCTAGGAAAGAGTAAAACCTAACTCACTTAGACATCTTCAGTTTTCATAAAACAATCAGAACAAGAAAAAGCATAAAAAGATTGCAACATGAACTAAACTATACCTCATTGACGTGAGCAAAATTAGTGATACGAATTGCTCTACTAGCAAATTGAAGACTGCTTTTAGTTTCATCTGCATGGACCTGATATCAAAGAAGCATTTCAAAACACTAAGCTATCATCATATACACATACAGCATCTATGAACTCCAATAAAGTAGATTATCAAGATTCAATAATGGAAAGAGAAGGAAAGGAAAGTTTATATAGGTAACATTTAACAAAAAACGGAGCAAGAAATATCAACCCTAAATATAACAATATAGGTTGATAAGTTTGAATAACACACCTGAGCTAGTGTTATATTACAAATTATCGCTGTATTGGAATTTCCACCCAATGCAGGTTGCAAAATTCGTGTAAGCTTACTATCACGGTACGGAACGTGACCTCTACAAGAATAGCAAGTTTGTAAACCTCTGTACAAAAGAAATTGAATTAACTAAATCATGTTCTTGAAAGTTGAGATTTTTACCCCTGACTTTCAGCTCCTTCACTCAACTTCTTGATCACTGTTCCCAAGGTCATCAAACTCTTGTTTATATGGGAACCTTCCTTGAGACGGATACCCTCAGCACCAGTTTTTGCTGCACGCTCTGAACCAGCCAAGTCTACTAAATTCTGAAAGGAGAATATATAAGCTATGGAAGAACATATGCCGAAACTAGAGAGCATTAATGTAATTTAACCTACCAGAACAGACACACGGATGGCATCACAAATAGTGCCAGCCTCGTCATCACCAGTTCTATCCCGACTTTCAATTATCTAGGAAACATCACCAATTAGAAACTCCTAATACAAAAAAGCTCATCAACGATGTAGCAACCAAGAAAACTCTCAAAAGCTCACCATGCGGAAAATTGTGTGGGATCTACTGCTATGCAAATTCATGTTAGTCTCTCCAATATGCCTGTGAGCTGAACTTCCAAAACATGATACAGAACACAACAAAAACAATCCACTGCATTGAGTATTTTATTTGAACAGAGTAAATTTAATGAAGAGAAGTTGCAGCACTTGATAAGGTAGACTTCTCAAACAAGATCATCTCTAGAAATTCTCGTTAAACCAATCAAAGTATAAATTAAACTGTAAGTATTTTCAGCCTAAACGTGACAAGGCTACAACGAATGCAAAAATAGTTAGAATGTAAATATGAAAACTTGGAGGCCATTTTGAAGGCACCTTCTCCAAACTCCATGAGATCAAGAACCTGTTCAGGAGAGACGACGATTTCCTCACGTAATCCAGCAACAAAAATACCTCGCTGAAATGCAATAGCAATAAAATACAATATTGATGCTCTCGTGATACGATGCTTAAATAAAGGGTGCACCAAAAAATGTTACGCAGTTCGTGCCTCTGGATTTTCATGAATCTGCAGCTTCCTGTGCTCAGGAGCCAACAAATCATTTATTTCCTCATTGTATATTTCCATATATGACATCCGAAGTAAGAATTCCCTATCAGATTCCTATACAAAAGATACAATAAGGTAAATACGTCAAGAAGTGCTCTATTTTCCATTAATTTTGCAATAATAATCAATAAAAATTCCAAAAACATGTTCCATGCTCTTGAGTGACAAAATTTGCTAAAGACATATCATTGTAGCCAAATTGAATGGATGCCAATGAAGGGGCCCTTGTCATTACCTTCTGGATAGTCTCGAACAAATCTTGGACAGAAAGCGGAATGACACCGAGTTCAGCAGCCGAACCCCGCATTGTATGCGTCTTCCCGCTGTTTGTTTGTCCATATGCAAACACAGTTCCTATAACATGCCAAAATCCAAAATGCCAGAACGCTAGAATTTTCAGTGTATGCTAACGAGAAAAGACAAGAAGACAGCAAAGAAGAACTGGGGAGACAATCAAACCGTTGAATCCTTGAACGGCAGCTGCAACAATATCCCTTGTTCGTGCCTCGTAAACTTGCCTGGTGCCACACTTCTCATCGAATATCCGGTCTTTCAAAACATGACAACAGGAAAAAGAATTTGTCATCTTCCCACAAACACGAAAAAGAGACAAAAAAAACGGATTACAGCACAGACCAAATTCAAACTTGGAGTAATGGTTGGGGATAAAGATGGAGTTCCCAGATATCCGCCAGGGACTGCTCTGGGCGTCTTCCGCAGAGAGCGGCCTCGCTCGGACACTGACGTGTATCCTCTCCATCCTAGAATCGAGGTCGACTTCAAAGTTCAGCGAAAATCTCTCCAGCATTTTGTGGAACAACTAGTAAGCATGAGTAACCGTGACTTACGCCTGATTAGAACTTCCTGCACTTGATTGGTCGGAGAAAAGTAATTCCGCTTGAGAGATTTTAGGGTTTCCGCGAAGAAGAAGAAGAAGAAGAGAACCCCCCCCCCCCCCCCGGGGAATTTGAGGCGTTTGGACTCGTTCCATCTTTCCCGCCCATTTTCTGAATGAGTCGAATGCCATCAATCTCGTGTTTTATCAAACTTAGTCCTACTTTCATGAATCGTGTTCAAATTAGTCCAATTTTCTTTTTTACTTCGGGTGATTTTGTCAGTTTTAATGAAGCCGATGAACAAAATCCTTGGTAGCCTTAGAAAGCAAGGTTGTTTTAATCCCAGTTCTGCCGATTAAAAAAGTACCATCGTATCGTTCCACTGACCCTCGATTCTATTGATTCAAGATCAAAAGTCCAATCCCGATCGTGACAACCATGTTAGAAATAGCGTCGAATTGGTTCAGTTTACGTCCCATTCAATTCAAGTGCTTTCCTTCGTTTCTCTCTACAACGCCGGATTTTGGGTTCTTTCACATAGATAACCTAGTTTTCAGGCAAGACGAGAGTTCAAAACTACATGCAAGCCGGTGCTGTGTATCTCATCTCGCCCGTCGAGGATGCTGGGATCTCATCTACAGGTTTTCCAGTCCCAATAACTCCAAAGGATTATCCTGCCGTGCAGCAGTGGTAAGGACATGGTCATTCCATTCTTAGGTACACAGAGTCCGGGATAAGACTCAACTAACCTGACACATTTATGATAAAGGCACTGTCAATGTCACCATACCAGTACATGAGCAAGGTTCCATGCTATTAACACAGCTTGCAAACCATTCACCGCCCATTGAGAACTTTTCGTAGCTTGATCAGGTCAAGCCAAACCAACAGAACATTCTCAGAGAACAGAAGCACAGGAAACAAAACTGTACAAAAAGGATGAAGGGGTGGCTCATAATCTCAAGCGGGAAAATTTGTGTCGCTAAACCTGGACGCCTATCCTGTTAGCAACCTGCCAAACATCAGCAAGCCAAACGAAATAATCAGACATTTGTTAACTGGAAAGTCATGAAGATCCCCAGATTCTAATGAAAGTACCTCCTTGAAGGAGCAAACATCACTACCCCACAACCAAGCATCGCAGCCAGCATCCCTGGCACCCCATATATCGTTCCTACGATCATCCCCCACATGAACTGCATCTTCGGGATTAATGCTTAGTAATTCGCAAGCTTTCAGGAATATTGTTGGGTTGGGCTTCTCTGCTTCAACCTACATGAGAACAGTCACAGAGATGATGGTAATTAAAATTGGTTAACACGTAAAGGTTTACAGATAATGGTAAGCTTTCTCACTTCAGCTGAAACAGTTACTGCATCAAACCAATCATCACAATTGAGAGCTCGCAAAACAGTTCTTAGCCGAGTGTCGAAGTTAGAGACAATGGCCAGCTTGACACCAGCTTTTCTCAGAGCTGTAAACACTTTCTCAGCTTCTGGATCACATAAATGCCAAGCCTGAGGAAGAAACAGCATCCATGCCAAGAATTCAACGTCAAGATCCTTAATGTAGGGGGGTAAACTAGAGTAGTCAAACAATTCAATTAGTTTGCCTCCCAACCTTTTCAGTCATGTAATAGTCATAAAGCTCCTCAAAGTACTGTGAATCGGAACAGCCAGTTGACGAACTAACGATGAATTTCCAGAATGGTCTCCCATCATTGACGTATCTGCAGAGGCGCCAAACACAGAATACGGGCATGATGAGCCAATGTTTCAGCTATATTTTCTGTCAAGATATGAAGTTGTCCAGTTTTATAGCCTCATGAAACAACTCGGTACATTAGAATCTAAACTTCTGCAGCTGCTTTCACTTAGAATCGATCTAACTCCACATTTCTACTTGTGATTAAAATATAAGAATATCAGGAATTATATCAAACTTATTACACAAGCAAGAGAATCTAAAACTTGCTCACCCTCCCTCCAGAGGGAAAAAGTGAAGAGGGGCAATAATAGATTGATTTCAAAAAGCGAGGAGAGAACTTTCTTTGATTTTATAGGTCTGTGGACGAAAACAAAGGCAGCAGAATAGCAACTTATGGAAAAGGAGAGGGCATATCATGATCATCGTCATCATGATAAAGCCTCCGATGCCAGTAGTTGCAGCGGAAGTGGTCACCCCACCAATTTGTGCCTCATTCACTTTTTTGCAACAGAGAACAGATTCCACAGTTGCAAGCACGTGACACACTTTCCCACACCATTCCATCATATTCAAACTCAAATCATAAACATCAACTTAACATGGCGAATTGAACCGTAAAGAAAATGCAGGGAGGAATGAACAAACAGGAAATTTGAACGAAATCATGCCGCGCACAGAAAACAGGAGGGCGAGGAAATGATGAGCACCTGAGACGAGATCTGCCCCAAGGCTGTTCGTAAGCCCTCCGGTACCTGTTGAGTATCTCGTCCTCCGAGTACTCCACCCCGTACTTCTCTCCAATCTCCCTGTATATCTAAAGCCACGACACAAACACGACATCTTAAGGACGGAGAACATCAAGAAGACGGGAAAGGGAAGATTTAAAAAAAAAAAGAATGCGGAATTTGACCTGAGCCATGGGCTGAGAAGGCACGACGAGCGTCCCGACGGCGTCGACCATCAAGGCCTTGTGAGTGAGCACGCCATCGTACAAGGACCTCCTGTAGTCCAAGTAATCCTTCAACCCCCACATCTCCGGCCCTCTCCCCTCAATCACCGCCGCAGCCGCAGCCGCAGCCGCAGCAGCAGCACCTGAGTGCCACCTCCTCTGATCCCCATCCCTACAGGATATTACACCCCGAAGGACGCCGACGCACGGCGCCGCGTTCCTCCACCTAGCTGATGCCGACGCGATTACCGACATTTCAGGAGCCTCATTTGATCGGGGGCCCTCGAGTGGTCTCGCACGCAGGGGAAAATGAATCCAAGGCAGTCGTTTTGGTTATACGTTTTTTTGCGAGGTAAAGTATTACGGGGGCTGAGGTATTAATCGAAGGAGAGGTGGCTGCTGGATCGGCACGGCTCCCCGATTTTACGATTATGTCCCTACATGATAACGGATGGACCGGCGATCTCCCAACGGTATGGGGATGAAATTTTCATGGGGGCAAAAGAGTAAAATCAGGATCCCTTCGATGGAGGTGACGTGGGAGATGATAGGGGGACACGTCTACGATCCACATCAGAAGTTTTAGTTAGCGAGTAAAGCTTCTCATATTTGTTTAGCTCCGGAATCAGATTAATCCTTTACTTGATTTAATTAACCAATCTAGGGTTCAGCGATACACCAAAATTTGTAGATTGGGATTAATCTTAAATTTTTGGACCATTAATTTGGGTTGGGGAATAGAATAAGATGGTAGGTCCCCCCGAGAGACTGACCTGCTGCTTTTCCGCCATTTAAATAATAGCCAAGCGTTGTTGGTTAGTCTTTCTCCTCTCATGACAAGCAGCTCATTTGCATGGCCTGAATTTTTTTTGTCTTCTATTTTTATTATTATTATTATTTTATGGTGGCAGTTTGATATTGGAACAATGTGTCGCTGTAACATACGCCGTCTTCGTCCAAAACAAAAAAAAAAAAACCTTTAAGTCGTTATATAGGGACGAAATTTTCAAGCGTGACCTAATCGTGACGGTGACGGTCATTCAAGTCTCGAGAATCTCCTTGGATCGACTTTATGATGACGATCGTAAGCAAGCTATATCTGTGTTTGGATTTAATTTGGCTTCATCTCATCATCTGGCCTACATTTTTTTTCCCACGAAGTTGAAATGGAGCTATATTCCCAAACAGAGTTAGCGCCGAAAAAAAATTACGCACAAAATTAAAATTTATAAATTTAATTTCCAAAAAGTATTTCTAAGAAATTGAACAAGTTGGATTTCAAAAATGAAAATAAAAGAAAAATAAAAAGTCCGTGAGAAGTGGGTTTTCTAAAGTTAAACTGACTTCTTTCTTAAATAAATCAAATTTATAAAGTACTAAGGTTAGTGGGAAGATGATTCATGCCTGAGTTGGGTTTGATTATATTATAATTGGGGGTCGTTTTGTTGGATTCTCTTTTCCCATTCGTTTAGCTTAACAGCGAGATTAAAGATATGCTTAAATCTTAAGATTTTAACTATATTATATAGTTACTTATCAAAAAAACTATATTATATAGTGATTACGTGATTTGATGACCCAGAAAAAAAAATCTTGCTTTTGGTGGAGTGATCGTGTAATTGCTCTGGGCGAGAATTATTTGGGTGGGACAACTAATTACATTATTCTATGGCGATTTTATTGTTTTCAATCAAGATATATTTTGGTACAAAGATGTTTGTGTTACGTGATGTTGTAGACTCCCGCGAACGGCATCGTGACCGATCCAATCCACAACACCCCGTCCCTCTCCTCAACCTCGCTGATCGACTCCCACGTCATCCCCACCACCGCCTCGTCCAGCATCTCCGCCACGCCGCCTTCCTCACTTAGCCTCACTGCAACCCCCCTCCCTCGCCACCTCGTGTAAGCTGCTTCAACCTTCCTTATCACGTCCATAGGTAGTATCTCCAGCAAGGCCCGCCCGATCCTTGGATCGGACAGTATCCACCGAAGTAACCAGGTCCTCCTCGTGAACATCCCGACCCAGTAACCCCCCCTCGGGCTCCTCTTGATGTTGTCCGGGAATCCCGCGAGCTGCGCGAATACCTCGATGTTCCCCGCCTTGGGCGGTTTCAGCCAGTACCTCAATATTCTGCAGGCGGTCGTCTCTACGACCAGGAGGTAATCTCCATCTTCGCTGAAGGCTACGCCGTTTGCAAAACCAATGCCCTCCAGGAGGACAGTCATGACCGCTCTGTTGTTGCCATCCCGTTCGTACTTCAGTAGCCTTCCCGTCCGGTCCCCGCTTAACATTGCAGCCATATAGTCCCTGCAGGGCATTCCACCCATCAAAAAACTGTCACGATTGGGGCACGAGTGCTTTCTCGGCTCGCACCTCCTCCGGTATCGCGTGCTGCTGTCGGTGAAATAGACGACAGCGCTCTTTGACTCCACCTCCAAGCTGTTGGGCAGTAGGAGAGTCGACCCATCGATTTCGTTGGCGATCACTGCAGGCAGGCCTCCGCCGGGACCGACAACGAGCAGGCCCATGTACGCATCGGCTATGTATAGGTCGCCCGAGGTGAGGTTAAAGCACAAGCCGAGGGGGCGTCCGCAGATGTCCTCCGTCAACCAGGGATCACGCTTAGTATCATCACATCGTTGCCTGCCGACAGGAATGTCCTTTTTTGAGTTACGAAACTCTCATGTCCAAACTCCCAAGGCTTCAGTTGTCCGAAGCAAAATGGAACCATAAAAGAACGCTGTTAGGGATTCAAACGTGGGCCTACGGGTGAGAAGATGCCCGAAAAGCAAACATGGGCTTCTACCCAAAACAGAAAGGCATTTTCAAATAATTAAAGACGAGGAGGAATAAACCTATTCAATGCGAAAGATTCTGCTTCGCTCGTATTATAAAAGGAATCCCGAAATCAATGCCAACGAAAGAGTCTCGGATATCCCTCCCACTTGAAACAGTGTAAGAATAAGATCCTCGCTCGATCAATTTTCAAATTTAGGAGAAAGTGGTCGAGAATAATCGACCGGCACTGATTTCACCCACAGGACGCGCCACTGCAACATGCCCGGCCGACCCCAAATAAGGGAAAGAGATAACGACGTCGCGGCGGCGGGGCCCTATTACTACTACAAGACACGAATAAAATCCATGCAAAAAGACAATGATTGACCGACCGACCTTTCCGGTGAAGTGAAGGCGAAGTCCGACCAACGGCTCTCGTTCGCCAGCCACTTGACGATGCGGCCGTCCGATAGCCCCGTGTAGGGACCCCCTCCGCTGGGATCGAACGCGAAGCTCTCCGGCCCGAATGCCCCCTTGTCTATAGGGAGCAGGAGCGCTCCCTGCCCATGGGGCGACCCCGTCCGGTAATTCAGACCGATGAAGGTGGCGGATCCGAGGATGAGAAGAGCCGGGAAGGAAAGGAAGAATCTGGAATTCATGGGCGGAGTAAAGGAGGAAGGAAATCCGAGAGAAGGGAAAAGAGGCGTGATTTCTGTGTTTTTTTTTTTTTTGTTTCTCTTTTATGCATGATTGGAGTTTTTGTTTATGCGGTGTGAGGGTACGAAAGTCTTTGGCGATAGGGGGGCGGGGGGGATGAGGCTGTCGGAGGAGATAGGAAGCGACCAAAAAGATAAATTTCGCGAATATCGACAACGAGGTTGTCCCATCCCATTATCATCTAAATGCTCTTATTACTTTTAAAAATCATAATAATTGGCAAATTATAGAACTAATTTTTAACTTTATGACACTATCATAACATGCTTTCATTATCTGAGCAACGTTACAAATTGATTCTAATGTTACAAAAGCATTTCGTTAAGTAAAATTAAATAATTATTATAATTGCGATATAAAAGATTTAAAATATTAGACTAAGTTCAAAATTCAAATTAAAAGAATAATCGGCTAAATGATAAAGCGAGACACCGATATCTTAACTAATTTTAAATAGTTTTCTTTAAGAAAAATGTGAAAATGGTCATGTGTAAGGGGAAAAAGGAAAATCAACATTCAGTCACATGCCCGAGGGCCGAGGCTTAAAAAGAAAACCCTGACAATCTGTTGTGTCTACATCGAATATGATCCACTTTCGTGTATTTAATTTGAAATTTGTTTAAAATTTATTAAATAATTTAATATTTTTATTTATTTATAAAAAGTTAAAAAATCGATATTTCAAAATATACGAGTTATTTTTGAATTTGTTCTATTTAATTTCAGTTCAAATATGCGAAAAACTACTACAACTATAAATACGCGAGAAACTACTATTTAACTTGTATTGTTAAGAAGTGGGTGTAAAGAGTCGGTAGTAAGAAACTACTACGACTACTGCCACTTCACCCGATCAAACTACAACCACCACGTTGTGATTTTGGTTGCTTTTTGTTTGTTTGTCCACTCCCCTATATGTTTTCTTTATTTTTTTCACATTTACTTCTCTGGGTGAAATGTGATGGCCCTAGATACGAATTATTTCCATTGTGGGGTTGGGTGGGTTGGGCATTTTCTAGGTTCAACTTTAGTAAAAAATCAACGACAAGTGATAAAGCAAGGTGTTTTGACACAATTGGTGTTCTCCCGGTCCCCCACCTCAAAATAATTGTATCTAATATAAACCTAAACTTGAACTAATCCACCCACCACTCTCATTTTCCCGACGTCGCTCCTTCGTTGCATGATTTAGTTTTGTATGATCATACATCAATCCACGCTTCATTCCCATGACCACACACACACACATCATAAGGGGATTAAGAACTAAGACAGATGCGTCCGGTGTGGGTCTTTCCAGAAACGCTGTTCGCATTCATGCAATTTGTCAACTATCAGACGTTAAGCAATCTACCGAACCGGGAGGGGCAACCCCAAAATGTCCTCGCCCTTAATCATGCGCTCCTTCCATGCTTATCTCATGATTCAAAATTATGGATATTTGGAACAGGATTACTGTTTTCCCAGCGTAATCCACTCGGGAGTCGCCCCTGCCGCCCTTACGAAGAATACTTCCTGTCGAACACTCCGAGGAACGGAGTCATGACCGAACCCATCCACGGCTCGTCCCCCCACTCTCTCTTCGACTTCTCTTATCAACCTCAGGCTCTTCCCTTTCGCATCGTTCGCAACTTCCACGACTCCCACTTCCTCGTTCAGTTTTGTATGCTCTCACGTTGTGGAAACAAACCTGCTTTATTAGCATAAACTACAACGAAAACGAGGCGGGAAACGAAAATTTCTTTTACGGACGGAGGTCGAAGCAATACTTGATGAAAACGTAGACACACTTGAGCTAAAACTCTTTTACGATTAGACTCATAAAATGATTCTTACACCATAGAGTTTAAATATAAAAAATCAAAGAAAACACATTTAATCTAGACATTAACTCTGGATCACCACTAAGTCATTAAATGGTAGCCACTGCACCCCATTAAAGTCTCCACTAACGTCAACTCATTTATTCTTCACTCCTAGAACAAATCCAACAAACTCCTACTCGTATCAAGTGCTAATACACGTCCAAATATTCTCTGAGTTATCCAAACCTTCTCATTTGAAATGACTTGGTAAATATGTCGTTTAATTGAGCTTCTGTAGTACAATAGACCACCAGCTCCACTTCACCCATCTGTTGTAAATCTCTAAGATAGTAAGACTTCACCTTAAAGTGCTTTGTTTTCCAAAGAAAAACTGGGTTTTCGAAATTACTAACGCAACCTGTTTATCCACAGAGACTTTCATTTCCTTCTACATTAGGTAATCCCTGTAATTCAGAACCTTCACCAATAGGATAACTTGATCCACAGCTCTTGTTATTGCAATAAACTCAGTCTTGTGTGTGATTAAACTGGGTGTGATTTCATTGAGTTTTGACAATTGTGGTTAATTTCATTGCGAGGAGTATGCTTAAACTTTTTTTTTTCTGAAATAATGTGTACTTGTTTGCATTTCGTTTCTGTTTTCTACTTATCTTTTGACTGTAACATGATTTTTCTAATAAATTTCGTTTTACTTTCTTTTTTTGAAAATATTGTGCATTAAATTTTCATTTATGTTCTAGGAGTTAGGAATTTTCAAAGTTGTTCCATGTTCGTGTCGTATTTCCATGGACTGATCTGTTTAAAAAATGCATATTATTTTTCAAAGTTGTCCCCGCAAGATCCGACGCGCGGGGACCGTGGAGAAAATGCTTCACTAGAGCAGCCGCAACCTTCTACGTGGACCCTTTCCTAAAGTCCATCTCACTTCTTAATAGATTGGAGTTTTACATCGCCATTTTCATGGAAACACAACAGACTTTTTAAAACAGCATTTTTCTTTCCTTTTTCAATTGATCCACCTGATGGTGCATCTCATTCATCTTCTGAATGTACTGCCCCTGCATCTTAATCATTGCCTGCATGATCTCCGTCTGCTTCTTATACATCTCCTCCATCGCCGCCTCATGGATCAACTCCAACTCCTGCATTTGATCCAACACCTCCTTCAGTTTTGTCTCAGCCTTATCCGTGTACTGTCCCGTGTGTTGCCGAGCATCTTTCGAGCTCGACATTTTCAAACTTCCTGCTTCATTTGGATCCACTCTTATAATCTCGATCGAGGCAAAGTTCGTCGAGCTGGCCTGATATCCTTCGTTCGAATCTAACCAAAAGAAGAAGAACAAGAAGAAGAATTATTGTCTTCACGCAACCACTTTCCATACCAACAGTGCCTACCTTCTGATGATGAGAAATCATCACCCTCCCGTTGTAACTCATTTCTGTCGTGTCCTTTCTCTTCGGGTCCTTCCTCATTCATGTCAAACTCAAGAAGGCTGCCTATTCTCTCCTCATCATCCATGCTTCTGCATCCACGTCCTCTGACAGAAGTAAATATTGTCCAAGGAATCGAAACGCGAGAACCTGAGCCTAAACAAAAGGTTTCCGAACTTATTGAATCAAGATGTTACAAAAACCGATAACAGAAAACAACAAGCATGGCTAGAACATACAAATCAGCCGATCATTCGTTGCCCTTTTGGAATCGGCCGGTGACAGCCAGGTATAGTCGTAATTGTTCCACCTTTGCTTCAATGCAGTACTACTTCCTTCCATTATGGCTATCACTTCGGGCATGAGAGGCCGTTTTGCGGGATCATGTTGAACACAGATCAGACCTAACTGGATTAGCTTGAGGGCTTCACTTTCATCATACATGCCCAACATGGTCGGGTGCATAATTGTTGTCAAGTCTTCCTTTTCCTTGAAAAGTTTCTCAGCCCAATTAACGTCTTTTATTACAAAGAGGAGTGGCATGTTTGTAACTATCTGGATCAGAGTCACCCCAAAAGCATAAACATCAGACTTTCTCGAGCACCGACCTTCGCTAAGCATTTCTGGCGACATATACCCAAAACTACCACAGACTCGACTTAGACACCGACTTTCTACATCATCACGAAGCCCTGCAACATCATAGATGTTGCCAGACAGGGCCATGAATTTGGCAAGACCCAAGTCCCCAACACGAGCATCGAAATTTTCATCTAGCAGCACATTTTGGGGTTTGATATCACGGTGAACTACTCCGAGCTGGTGCAAACTATAAATCCCCCTCGCCACTGAAAGAGCGATCCTCTTTCATGTCGGCCAATCTGGTGGGGTTTGTGATGACCGAGGGGATCCAAAATAGTGACCTAAATCTCTGTTAGCCATGAAGGGATAAACAATGATCATGGCTTCCTCTAAGTGAGCATAGTGATAGCCCATTACCGGAACAAGGTTGGGATGGTAGCCGCGTGCAATTAAGCTTCCGAACCTTAACTCTGCTTTGAATTGCTCCAGAAGACCCCAGAGATGCGTCTTGCTGACCTTGATCGCAACGGAATTGCCATCAGGCAACCTCCCTTGATAGATCGTACCGAATCCTCCGTGACCAAGTAGCGTTTCCTGGTCAAAAAAGCCGGTAGCCTCCATCAGTTCCTTGAGGGTGAACTCCCTTAAGCTCACCTCTCCTCCACGTAGGAATCGTTCGATGTCGTCGACGGAGGCAGCAGCATCGCGGGGGAGTCTCTTTGTCTTTGAACAGTGGGCAAACTCCCTGGTTTTCACTGCGCGGGAGAAAGAAGCGCCGACTCGACAGGCGACAACTTTGGTGAAGCTGCAATCCACAATATCCTGACAATGATGAAGTGAAGGATCACACAACGCCATCTGGAGGAGCTTGACGTATCTGACAAGGAAGACTCCTTCTCCGGACTCAGGTAGTCAGAGCAACTATCCCTTATAGTTTTCCCTGGTAGTCGGACTGTTCTTAAAGTTGACTAATTTAGGCTTTGGTATTTCATTGATTGAAGAGATGAGTCAACTCGCGACCCCAGACACCAAAAAAAGACAACAAAGCCACATAATGCACCCGATTCCACGAAAGCTCGTCCTGGGAGCCCCCGAAGCCGGGGGGGAAGCTTCGCGTCATTTACACGAAAAATAACAACGCTGTGTTGGCGGGCTCTTCGACGATGACCTCGTTTCGACATGCCTTCGTGCTCAGCAGCCAACCATACCCCCTTCGTATGTGAAGGAGGAATGGTGCCGAAAGTTGAATGTATATTTTGCCCTTAAACGAGAAAACTTGTCTAACTCTAAACTGTTGTTTGTCACATGTAAGGACTGACTCATGCGCCTTGACTTGGCGTTGATGTCTTAGTTTGTAAGGCCCTGGGCTATTCACGTGGGACTTAGATGTCGACCGCAAGTCTGTCTTGGGTGTGCCCTCTCTCGCGTAATAAGTAAAGTCAAGTAAGAAAGCGTGTTGAGTTCATATTCATTGCAACTTCCATTCCCTCTTTTCCGAGATACTTCTTTCTTTCCTTTTGTCTTATCATGATCAAGTAAGTGGTCGTCCGTTCAAACGAATGATCGATCTACACTTTATTTCTTTGATTGGGTGGATTTTGGTCCCACGCGGATGATCAGTTGTTGGGTTTTCCTTTCACCTTGTTATTTCATCGTCTACGTTCGATCATTGCGTCTCTACACCTGGATTCGAATTCCTCCTTAAAATACTATACATATTTAAATGTTTATAAATATGGGCGGCGGGCCAATTTTTTGTAACAAGTCTACTCGATAACGTTATAAAAACGGTCTTTTTGGCGTTCTTAAGTTGGCGATGGGTAGAGATATTCCTATCATAAAATAATAAACTACGAATAAGGGAGGATGATGGTTTGAAAAAACAAATTCAATATAATTTAGGAAATTTCCGATTTACTGCCCCTATTGCGGTTCTGAACTACATTTTAGATTTTAATTAAAAAGACGCCGCGATATTCAATCACTCAACATAAAAAATTTCTTATGTTATCCAAAATTTTCCAAATGGTTGGATTACTTGGAAATATCTTCTTCTTTTTTTTTTATCTTTTTCTCAAAATCAAATTCGTCATTCTGAACTGCCACTTAGAGGCTATAAATAGGGAATTTTCGAAATTGTGACCATTTACTTAATTTCTTCTTTTTTCAAACCAAAAGCGTACGAACCTCTAAGTTAAGGCGTGCGTACGAGATAGCAGCACTCTCGGCTCGGTCATCATCCCTTGATCGAACCATCTCCGTTATGGACTACGCTTCCTGGGCCTGGATGAGCCCAATAAATACAGGCCCATTAAAATGCCTCATCGACCCAACCCACTATCAGATTGGAGAGGCCCACTATAATGTTTCCCTTCAACTCCGAGGCGGCGGAGGAGGGGGGGGATATCGAAATGACTTGTTTTACGTTTCTCTGTTGTAGTCACGACAAATGGACTGGATGGACCACTTACTCAGTATTTATTTTATTTTGTGTGCATTTCTCGTCTTCTTTTTCCTTTTAGGACTCGTAAGCTTTGGACTCTTTCCCCATCACGAGAGTTGGGAGCTGGAAGATTAGTTTCAAATTATGCTTGTTGTCAAAAATATTTTTTAAACTAGCTAATTATTTTAAAATTTTTAAAATAATGTTTTGAAATCGATTTTTATATCGCATTCTTTGACGAAATACGAATTTCAATATTTTAAATGCTAAGTTCAAATTACTTAAAAAGTTTTTAAGTTTTTTTTATTAAAACTACTTTTTAAAAATCGAATTCTTTAAGATAAAAGGAAACTGAGTTGGATGTGTTATCCGTGAAATTTTAAAACTAAATGCACTACGAGCAAATTATTTAATAACATAGATAGTTGTAAGATGATGGCCCCACCCCCACCCCCACAGAAGCATCATAGAACGGAGGGGGGGAAAGAGAGAACGAACATTCACTGGGGAAGTGGAGTTATTTATCATTTCATTACAAGCCACGAAATAGATAATCCTTCGTCTGACGAGGTGGGTCCCCCGTCCTACGTGTCATATGATCCACCCAAAAAAAAAACAAGAATAATGAAAAATGAAAAAAAAAAACCCAACAACATGCAAAGAAATCATCGAGAGCTGGGAATCGGAGCGACGCTTTTCCCCAGGAAAAGAGATAAAAGAAAACTACGCCTTTTGATCCCAAATCCAACGACCACTTGTCCCGCAGATCAATCGAATTTAATTCGGAGGGCTCCCCCCGATTCCCTTCTCCGCTGGTTTGGTTGGTTTTTCTAGGATTCCGCGATCGTTCTTGTTGCCCTGGTGATTTAGCTTGTTTTAGTGCGTGTCCTTTTTCCATTTTGGGGGTTTTGTTGTTCTTGTTGTTCCCTGCCGCTTTTGCGAATTGTTTATCGGGAGACTTCGCTTGTGGGATTGGATTCTTTCAGCTTCTTTCTTCGGGGGTTGATCGGGAAGCGGGGATATTCTTTTCGTGTTGTTGGAAATTGGGAGTGGAAACGTACCGTGTGTCGTGTCATCTGTTGTTTGTGCTGCTAGAAAGGATCTTGCGGAGGCATCAATTAGTTTGTGGAATCGATTTATTTGCCTGGATCACGCTCCTGATGGATGATGCATGCGGGTATCTAGCCTTTTTTCCTCGTTAGGATTTGGTTGAGCTTTGTGTAGTCCACCTGTGGCGGTTCTTGCATTCATGACTGGTTAAACTTAGCATGGACTCTATTCTGCAGGATCTCGTGCTCTTTGAGACAGAAGGATACTTTTTATTAGCATCCCGATCTTGTTGTTAAGATATTCCATGGAGCTCTCATCCGGTTAATCGACGTAAGCGAGGTACTTGTTTAGAAGACCTTATTTGCAAATCTCCATTGGAAACCTGTTAGAAATGTCAAGCGGAAGCGTCAGAAGGGTCTCGCGTCAGGACATACAGTTGGTAAGTCCGATTTTGTACTGGAGATTTACTTTTTACCAATTCAACTGCGTTTACTAATTTTTAATCAATCTGATTCTTGGCATATTGGATGGGTAAAAAAGATGGGCAAAAACAACGATCTTGATGTACTAAATATGTTGTTATTCACAGGTTCAAAATCTCATAGAACAATGTCTACAATTGTACATGAGCCAAAAGGAAGTGGTGGAAACACTTGTTGTAAAGGCAAAGATTGAGCCCGGGTTTACGGAACTTGGTATGCCCCTGTACTTTCTTTAACTATTTCAGATCTAGGAAGGATTTCCCAGTGAATTGTAAATTCCCCAGCACTGACTGCTGCTGTCAGACTAACCCCCGGCTGCCATAAGTGTGTGCCTTGCATACGGAGAGTAGTTATCTTAGGCAACTGTTTGGTGACACAACAAACTTCCCATGATCCATTTAAGGGAATAGACTCAAAGATTGTAAAGCTGTGAATGGGAAAGATGTGTTTTTTAGCCAATTGAGGAGAAGTTATCGTTTGGCTGGTTTATTCCTCTGGACTCGGGATATGTTGTCTCTAGACTTGTAGTTAAGTGGAAGGTAGGTTATTTTCATGTGGTGCCACTGCTTGCGGCCTCCTATTTCGTGTTATATTTCTTATAAAGGAATACATGCTAGATATGCTGCTTCAATATCCCCACTTGTAATTATGACCTGCCAAAGCCATACCCACGACGGATCAAAATACTAAAAAAAATGTTGCATTGTAACTTGTGGTTAGGCAATTAGCTATGCAGCTCCGAAAATGAATGGCTGAATGGAGATATGTGATGGTGAAATGTTGCTTTGAAGCTGGTTCTGCTTATTTATTTCATATGCTTTTGCATCTTCTTCTTGCCACCATTTCTTAGGTTATTCTCTTATGCATCTCTATGGCTTGATCTTTGCATTTAGGCATCAGTCCTCAATCAAGGATGTTCTCAGATCTTTCTCTCTCTCTCTCTCTCTCTCTCTCTTTTTTATTACACACCATAACTTGTTTGAAATTTTATGATGAACTATAAAATCACATGCCTTTATACTTTTTTCAAAATTTACAAATCTGTTCCCTTTTAGTGTGGCAAAAGCTCGAAGAAGAAAACCAGGAATTTTTCAAGGCTTATTATTTAAGGTTGACAGTGAAACACCAGATCATGGAGTTCAATAAGTTACTAGAGCAACAGGTACATTTGATGCGTCAGATGCATCCAGGTTCGGTCCCTGCATTCCCGAGTACAAACGGAACTCATGTTTCCCAACGTAATATTTCTATCCTTGGTCTCTATGATCAATTCTTTATTGTTTTCTGATCATGTATTGTTTCTTCATTCTTTCCGTTGTCCTTGTTTGTCCTTGAGAAAGCGTTGAGCTGAAGGACCCCAGGGGGGTTCTGTTTCTTTTACTGAGTTGTCTGGAGCTGGTAACTTTATCTCTATAAGGTGTCTTATTGCCAGTCAGTTGACAAAGATGCTCTCCTTCATACTAAAGCTGAATAGCATCACTTAGCTTCGATACCATGATTTCCTGTTTACTTGGTTCTTTGTTCATGGCTGTAGTATCCATTCATATCTTATAATTTAGTGCATAAATTAATTCTACTAGGCATACATCTTAGCTATATCCATTCAAATCCTTTTTTTCCCTGCCAGAGTCTGTGTGGATACCCTGTCCCAAAAAATTATTTATTTAGTACATAATTAATCCTTGTTTTGGGATTGTTGGATTGATCTTGAAGCTGCAGTCTGATAAAAGGTGAACAATGTTTCATCATGAGAATGGAGGGGCATCCTCAACCATATTACTTATGTCCTCAAACGTTTATCATGGGTTCACAATCGCTAACTAGTGATGACACCATTAGCTAAGTAGTACCCATCCATTTTAGCTGCAGCAAATGGAATAGCAATGATTTTAGTAAAAATCCATACTATGAGGAAATGAGCACTTGTCATTTGACATTGTGTTAATTACGAGCTAACCACAGAAATAGCTCCAGTTTGGCTTCCTCTGACGTTCTCGTCTTTGCATTACTTTATCTTAAGTTGCTTGGAAAATTTTCCTTGGGAATTATACCTGTCACTTAGCAGTTGTGAAATGTTTTAACAGTACGTAATAACTATTTGTGCTATTCTGCAGACCATTCTGGACCTGGTGTTATTGCCAAAAATATGCATCTGCCTGTTGGTGCCACCCTTGTACCTGGTACATTCACTAATTGTGGGGCTGCGCTGCCTGCTAGCTTGCACACTCCTATTGAAATGTCTGCCCACATTAATAGGATGGATGCTGCATCAAATATGCTGCATAATCAGTCCCAAAACATGGGCCTATTACCAGGAATGAATGGTGGCTGTATGATAAAAAACGAAGGCGGTGTCGGTATGATAAAAAACGAAGCTAGTTATTCAGGTGCTTCTTACATATTTGGTGCTGGTGGCAATGTCCTGGATGCACGTCCAACAATAGGCGGCCCATCAGTTCCATCTTTCAGTAGCGTTGATTCTACCCCACATCCCCTCAACGAGGCACTCTTGGACGCAGATAGTAGTTCGTTCGACCTTTTAGGTTCAATTCCTAGGAACTTCAGTCTGTCGGATCTAACGGCGGACTTCTCCCAAAGTTCTGGTAAGGTTTTCCCATTTTATGCCATGTTTGTTTTTTCCAAACTGCTCAAATAATAACAAATATCAATAGCAAGTCGAGGACTTCGAAATTAGCCTACAATGTGTATTGTTTGACATTTCAAACTACTTTTATCATGATGTAGTACCTAGATTGACATCCTTTCTTCTGAGAATTGATGTAGATATCTTGGAATATCCGAGATCACCGTTCTTAGGACATGATGTGGAACACTTTCTGGAATCTCGTGATAGAGGAGAACAAGGTCGGACCCTTCCCCATATTTGCTATTATTATAATTGTGGTGCTTATTATTTATTTGGGCATTCCATGGGATGCCTTTCTGACTGCCAGTCGGTCATGCAGGAGATGACAGAAGGCTCAATCCAATTACCGAGAACTTGAGTTACGACGATTTTGACAGCGAGTAGTAGAAAGAGGTAGATTCCCCTTTCCTTGTTAAATTGTTTTACCCCATTCGTCTGTTTTCAAGCGGCCAATTCTCTGCCACTGATCATAATCCTGTTTTGTCTTTTGGATAGGGACATCAGGTTGGTAGAAGAAAGGTGCATGTATATAATAACTATATAGGAATGGAGATGATTAAGGCTGTTAGTCTCAATTGGTTTGTAACGCTGGCTGTTGAAGAAGTAACAATGGGGATCTCAGGAGGCAGGGGATGGTACATTTGTTTGAAATAAGGATGGTATGAATAAGGATGAAGACAATGTGATGGCAATTAGAGTGGCAGTTTAAGTCGCCGTCATGAATCAAGTAAAGTGAATGTGTTGGGGCACTCCTCGAGATTTTCCCTAATAGCAGGCGTGTGTGAATAATGTGTGCGCAGTTTGAATTGACCTCGACATCATCTGACTCAACTGCTTGGTATTTGTTCATACTGTCAGGTAACTTTTGATTGATCAGAGCCCTCGCTTATCTTGATTTAGACGTACTCTATTTGTCTGTGGATTCTGTTCATGATTAGGGTGAGTCCGGCCCTGCTATATGAGTTTTTAACCTCCTATCACACCCAAGACAAGATTGACTAAAATGGAGTCATGTTAGGAAATTTTCCAAATAAATCCAAGTTGAAGCAAATTCAAAGGTTGCCTGAGGCACTCCCAACACATTCCTGGAACGAAAATCGAATGGCTAATCTCCAATATTACAATTACACGAGGGAGGGCAATTGAATCTTTTTGCGGTAGCTACCGTGGCCCAGTCCTGAATGCTACGTCTAAATCAGAGATGAGATCATCAACGTCCTCAATCCCTACTGAAATACGAACTAGATCCTCGGTTAGGCCGCGAGCTTCACGCACATCAGTGGGAATGCTTGCGTGAGACATGAAGCACGGCAGGCTAATCAGGGACTTGACACTTCCTGCGCAGATGATACAGAACACCGAATCAGAGGTGGAAACTTTAATTTGGACGCAAGATCTGTCCTTTTCATAGCAAATAGTAATTGTAAACTTGGACAAGAAGTAAAAGTAGATATTCAGTCAGTTAAGGAAGTCGTGGATTACCGAAACTAACGGTTATGCTGAAGTACTTGGTAGTCTCAACAACATGCTTGGATAATGCAACCGATCCTGTCAGAAAGCTAAGCACAGATCCAGCACCCTTAGCCTGAAAGGGTGAGGTATCGAATTTAATCAGGATTTATTTACTTGTCAAATCAAATCAAAACCAAGCATACCACAAAGCACCTGGCTGTAATGTAAATCACGTCCAGGATGACAGGGAAGACCAGGATAATTTATTTTCTTGACTTGGGGATGACTAGAGAGATATTCCGCAATCTTTTGAGCATTTTCCTGTCCACAAAGGCAAAAACTCCGGCATCAAGAACTCTGGCACTCTTATCCCTATTATTACACATCATAGTGCAGAAACCTCAGGTTCTCAGATAAATTATGGATAGCTTTGGGAGCTAGAAAATCAGATCATCAATTTTACTAACTCAAATTAACTAATACCAGAAATGGACTGGTACTGAAGAAGGCAACAAATGAACAAGGAAATGGCCCGATCATTTTGTAAAAGAATTCAATAGAAATTGATCAACCCGGAGTAAAGGACAAAGTGGTTGATCGATTTTAACTGTTTCAATCTAGTGTACCAAAGTAGATGCTTTACATATGTAACTGTTGTAAAGGGACTGAAATTCTTGTCTTTGATAGGATTTCATAGAAACACCCACAGTGATGAGACAAAAGTGACATGAAAAGTGATATGACAAAACCGATCATATAATGAGAATGAGGTTCACCTGTTGCTTCTCAACACGAAGGGCCATTGTCTTGATGCCTCGCAAACAAGTCCAGCAGTCAAAAGGAGCTAATCCAGACCCTTCTGCATTTTGTAGGAAGTATAGCTGCTTTGCCAAGCTGGTAATTATTAACACTGTCGGTGAATGGTAAAACAAATTTTATATAAAGAAACTGTTAAAGGGTTAACTCTTCAATTATGAATAAGTTCTTACAGATGTCAATGACTATGTAGAAAGCAGCGGCCAAAAATTGATAGAATACAACAACCCACTCAATGACTATATCCATCTTTCAATCAAAGGCAGTCCAAAGAGACCTTCTTGTTAAAATATCATGAATTCATGCTTACTTGAAAGAGTAGCAGCTATCACATAAAGAAGAGCCTAAACAAAGCAGAATTTCATCTTCTCTAGTACAGGTACAGAGTTCCAGTTATGACTGTCTACTAACCAGAAATAGAAAAAAAAAACTAGCGATGAAATAAATCCTTGGAAACCTTACCTTTCACCTTTCACTGCAAGAACACCAGCCATGAGATCGCTGTGCCCCGATATAAATTTAGTGGCTGAGTGCATAACAATATCTGAAATGGGACCATTAACCAATAAGGGTTGACCAAGTTGTCCATGATAAGAAGCACTTATAACTTCATTATACAGATCTTACCTGCTCCAAGTTCCAATGGCCGGGACAACACGGGTGACATAATACTATTATCCACCAAGACAAGAGAACCATTTTCATGCGCAATCGCTGCTATTTTCTGGAAAGAGATCGAGCAAAGAAGAGTAGTTCCAATGACTGATAGCAGTGAAGAGAGCACAGTAGTAAAACCAAGAAAAAGTAGAAGAATGACCAGATGACACAAATAAGCGAGCTGATTGAGTTTTTAGGTGCAGGTTTGGGCTTATTACAGGTATACTGCATCAACGTGAGCCGGTTGGTCCTACCCAAGGTATTCAACAATTCAAGAAAGAGTACAAGAACATTTGTCAACTCAAACATTAGAGGCTCAGAGAGCCGGAAAAGGTATGAGGTCATCAGACAACAGAGCGTGTCCCCCAAAATAAAAGACCCTTTTCATTTTTTTCTATTTAAATACTGCTGCCACGGCTGAGAAGATAGAAGACCATGGACATGAAACAGTATAGCTATCAAATTACAGGTATACTGCATCAACGTGAGCCGGTTGGTCCTACCCAAGGTATTCAACAATTCAAGAAAGAGTACAAGAACATTTGTCAACTCAAACATTAGAGGCTCAGAGAGCCGGAAAAGGTATGAGGTCATCAGACAACAGAGCGTGTCCCCCAAAATAAAAGACCCTTTTCATTTTTTTCTATTTAAATACTGCTGCCACGGCTGAGAAGATAGAAGACCATGGACATGAAACAGTATAGCTATCAAGCCACAGGCTTCCAGTGGCCGCGCATTTCTGTGATACTCGAGTACCACAATCTCGACATGACATTTGTACAGGTTGTATTTTGCAGTGTGTGTTTACCAAAAAGTAATGCAGCAACTATGTCCACAGGGTAAATGCATAAATCTCCAACTTACTCGGATATCAGATATTTGCAATCGTGGATTGGTGGGGCTTTCCAGCCAAACAAGCTTGGTCAACGGACTAATGGCAGATGCAACTTCATCTAAATTGCTAGTATTAACCCTCCTACAACAATTAGTCAACCACAATGGCATCTTCAACAACTCATTTCCCACACCACAAGGAAGAAGGTACATAAAACTCGACTAACTTCACCACTATTCCAGATCTTGGAGCTACTTGAGACAATAATCTATCAGAGCCACCATAAATGTCATCTCCAGCAACAATTTCATCACCTGCAACACATTTTTCCATTATTATTGGAGGTAAGGCAAACGGGGAAGAAATACAAAGGGTGACAAAAAAAATCTGATAGAACGATATCAACTGGCAATAAGAAATTGACCCCTTACATCACAACCCAAAGAGGAAAATCAGAATAAAGAATCACGCACACTATATCCATACACATTCCACATTCATTGAACAATGGCAGTTTGCAAATCAAAGGGGGAAAGTGGGAGGATCTTGGATGGAAGGTACAGTATGTCTACCAGAGTTGACAAGTCGAGTGACAGCAGCCAATGCAGCCATCCCACTGGTAAAGCAAAATGCACGATCTGCATTATCCAACTTTGCCAGAAGTCTGATAAAGGCCAACACAATAATAGGCAATCAGTCTATCATACAATGATATTCGGTTTATTACACAATACAGGTTCCACGTACATCAGTATCCCCAATCTACAAGTAATCAAATCAAAAACCAAATAGACATTAGCAATAGCAGTAGCAGGAGCAGTAGTGAAACCTCTCAAGAGCATCTCGTGTAGGATTCCCACTTCTGGTGTAATCATAAGGACCGTTCTCGATCGCGGACGGCTGCAAAATGCAACGCAGGCATGGATTAGCCTAATGGAAGATGAACGGAAGGAAAAGAAACGACCAAACAACAATGTAGAAAGTATCGAAACGGTGAAGACAAAGGCAGAAGCGAAATCAAACCTGCTTAAAGGTAGCAGTCTGGTAAAGCGGGGTACTCATGGCGCCATAAGGGTCGAACTCGTTCTCGAAATTCATCACCAGAGTCGATACACTCGGCTCCTTAGCCTCCACCACCTCTGCATTCCACAACCCCCAACATCTCACCAAGCGAACCGGATACCATTAAAAAAAAAAACAAACAAACAAAGAAAAAAAAAAGATCGAAACCGTGGAGGAGGTCGGTAGCGGCGGAGGTGCGGAGGTCCATCTTAGAATCCCCGAAGCAACTTAATGAGAGCCTTCCGGGTAAGGACGAGGCCGTTCGCCCAACGAAGAGTTTGGGACGACAACGGGAGGACGAGGAGGAATCGGCGGGGAGGGGGAGGAGGGGGATCGGCCGGATGGAAACGGAGGTGGGCATCGTCGGGGATCAAAAGAATCTATTTTCTAACTATCGCTAGGGTTTAAAAGGAGGAAAGGACAAACCCCCGAGTCGATAAAAAGAGGGAGGTGGAGAAAAAAATTATGCCAATTATACGAGTTTTGTACGGAAATACGGTTAGTTTTAAAAAAATTTTATGAAATACAGTTCCAGTTTCGTAAAATACGGTTTTACCGTCGATTGAACGCGCCCCTTGGATTACAAAGAGGGCGCGCTTTCTCCGTGTGCTTATTGAGGGGCGGGTTTCAAAACCCGCCCCTTACGCATGCTGAGATCAAAAGGTTTAAGTGTTCAAGGAGCGCGATCTCAAAACGCGCCCCTTGAAGGGGCCGTCCCCCCCGTGCCCCCCCCGCCCCTTGAAGGGGCCGTCCCCCCTGTGCCCCCCCGTCCCCCCCGTATACAAGGAGCGCGATTTGAGATTGCGCCCTTTGTTGTAATAACATAAGGGCCGGGTTTTGGAAACCCGCTTCCCGTCTGGCAATACAACACACCTATCAATAACTTTAGAAACCAACCATGTTTTAACAAACAGAAACATTTCATTCATAAGTAACATCCATACATCTAACACCAAACTTCGAAACAATCCAACACCCAACATTCAATAACAAAGCCAATGTAACGTACAAAGTGAAACGTCCAAATTTCATATCGTCTAACATTTAACGTACAAAGTTAAACGTCTAAATTTGCAAATCAGTAATGTCCCCTACGCCTCGTAGATTTCCTCCTAACATAAGCCCTCACGACGGGGACTTCTGGAACTTCAGGCTGCTCAGATGGAACATCCGGGTACAGTTGTGTAATTTGAGAAGTTCCTTCTCCTTGTTGCAATTGGTCGTACCTGAAGTAGTTATATTAGTTAAATTATGAAAGTTTAAATGACTCTTAAATCGAAGGACTTACCCGAATTCTCTTGGGCCTTTAATCGGAGCCTCCAGAGTAGAACTGGACCCAACCTCGTAGTAAGGAGTGGCGTAATCACCATAAACATGAGAAACTTGAGAGATGAGCATCCCTTCTCGCACTTCATGGCCCTCCTCGTCAAATACGGGGTCATCGTATGTCCGTGGCTCCTCCCCATGATCATGATCCTCTTCCGCAACGTCCATATGATGAGGATCTTCTTCCTCCATACGATCTTCCTCCTCCATTTGTTGTCCACCTTGTGGCATGAAATCGAATGGAGGTTGATCTTCCAATCCGCCGGGTCGACCATATAATCTCATCGGTGCATACTCCCGCATCATTTCCATGGACTCCGCGGCAAGAGTAACGAGTTCCGGCTGGTCAGACCGAAGCTTTATCTTTCGTAAGTTTTTCAACTACATCAGAAATATAGGTTAAAGTTGAACAATGAACGAGAACATGTTATGACATATTCATTAAAGACTTACCAATGTGCCTAGCATGGAGCCCGTGTGCGAGATGTGTTGCCTAGTATGCTTCGCATACCATTTTGAATATCTAATCGTCGTCTCCCAAAACAGCGGCACGACCATGTTGAGACGATCTTCCATCTGGTCCACAAACACTCGATGGATTTCTCTCCAGTTGTTCATCGTCTTCCCGCGTAAATCTTGTGGAGTGCCTTGCTTGTGTCACAATCTTGCGGCACCAGTTGATGATCGCCAAATTGACGAATCACTCTATCCGGGTACTGCCACTCCACGATGTAGAAGCAAATTAAGGGATGTCTTGCACGCCAGAAAGCCTCACCAGATCGGCAGTAATCGTGAAGCATTGCTACCAACTCATCCGGGTAAGGATGCCAAATAATCTGCATATATGAATGTGAATGTGTGAGAAGAGTTCCCAAATGAATTTGTTAGGTATAATACTTTACCTGATCCATGCTCTGCCTATCGAATGCCTCTCTGTAGGAGGAAAAAACATGGGTGGACACCGCGCGTACATCCTTCGCAACGGCCCATCTATGGCTCAAAGGCATATCTTCCACAAAGGGGGTACGGAGTCTCAGAGGTGCTATATGAGGGAATCTATCCCATGCCCAAATCTGTAGCAGTATCAATGGACCCTCTATCTGAGATGCCTTATGGTGCGCCGCCTTGCACAAACTCCTGTAAAGCCACGCTAGGCATGCACTTCCCCAACTATAATTGCCAGCCCTCTCAAAATCAGCTAGCAAAGGCAACCAAAATACATGCACTAAACTATCTGACTTCGTCGTGAACAACATCCCACCAATCAGCTGCAGAACATATGCCCTGGTATGCATCTGCACCAACTCCTCCAGGGCATCTATAGGGATCTCACCAAAATTCGCAGCCAGCCATCTAAGTCTAATACGACTAGACCGGATGTTGTCACCCCTAGGTATCCGGCCCAATAACTCTAAGCACACCGCCTGATTAGATATGGATGTATCTGCTATCACCTTATCACCATCTACGGGCAAACCTAGCTGAATTGCCACATCCTGAAGGGTGATAGTCATCTTACCGTGCAACATATGGAAGGTGTGCGTCTCCGGCCTCCACCGTTCCGTCAATGATGTGATGAGGGCCCAGTTCAATGATATGAACGGAAGTTTAGCCACGCCATAAAATCCTGCTCGACGGAGGTATACGTCCATACTGGGATCGGTGGCACCTCCCTTCAGCGATTTCTGAGCCCGACGGCAAGTGAAAACGTTATTCTGTAGATAATACACGAGTTAGTAAAAAAGATACGAATACATAAAACATATAAGCCGAATTCATATACCACGCTATATCCGGTTTCCCATACAGCCGTCGATCGATGCTCTGCTTGAGCATCAAGAACACTTGTCTTTCTTGGTCCTAAACGCATCTTCCTGTTACAAAATATATCAACAACGGTTAATAAGAAGAATAACTTAAGCAAAGGCAATCAGAATTCACAACTTATTCAACAATTGAACCAACACTTACAAACATTCCTATTAGGACAACTATGTCGGTTGTGACATTCCTTTCTACATAACCCACAGCTAGTTTTCCGAGTTTTCTCCTTGATATCCATTTCATTTCGTATACGGGATGACCGTGGACGGCCTTTTGGTCTGACTCTTGTAGGATCGGGATTGACTCTCGGGAAAGGATATTCCGGCCAATCTTCTTTGCAGCCAAAAGAATGCCATTTCGAAGCATACACGGCCTTCTGACACTCGAATGAGTAGAAACGACTAATCACAGTGGTATGATCTACATGCATGTGTGCATAACATGCCAAAGCGTGCGAACACGGAATGCGATAGATTTGCCACTTCTTGCAACTGCATTTCCGCGCTTGAAGAAACACATACTTCAGTCGATGTTTTCCTTTAGTTTTCACGTCAAATCTACCCTCCCGTCGATCGAGAAGCACTACTTCATACCATTTGGCCTTCTCCATACATTTAAACAACCGATTTGTACAAACACTTGTAAAACTTTCGCCAATTTTCAACGCGGAGTCAGCATCATCCCTTCTAGCTATCCAGTATGCCATGCAATTATACCATATTTTTCGAACAAGAGCCGAAACAGGAAGATTTCTGGCACTTCTTATAACGGCGTTGTAACTCTCGCTCAAATTCGTAGTCATAAGACCATATCTATAAAAGCCATCCCGACTCAAGCACCTGTCATGGGGGTATTTCGCTCTATCAAGTAAACCCACCCTGTGCGGCGTCGCACTCACAAAACTAGCACGACCAGCCATTCACAACTCACAACCCAGCGGAAGCCTTTCGATTATCTCACGTTCCCTTTCAAGTAATCCCAATCTTTATTAGAACAAAGAGGTATAACACTCAATTACATAGCCTCGCCCCTTTACAAGCCTTCTTATAGGGGTTCGTGGTTGTTCACCATACAATACAACATTACACGAATAGATACATTGCTTCAGGGAGTGCCCAACACAACTGCCCCTAAGCCCCCTTTGAATCCCCCTCCCCATCCCGCCTCTTCGGAATTGGGCCCCCCTTTGAATCCCGCCTCTTCGGAATTGGGCCCCCCTTGGGATCCCACCTCTTCGGAAAGGGGCTCCACCTTCCTAACAATTGCCCCTCTTCAAGGGGTGGACGTTCCCCTCTCAAGGGACACGTCCTTTCATGGACGCCCCTTCACCAAAGGATGCGTCCAAGCACTCTTTCGATCTCTCGTACCTTTGCGACCAAGACCATCCATGTTCTTGCCTCTTCACGAACCTATGCTCATGAGACCGCCCGCAAGCATCTCCTCAAGCCTCCGCGCCGGAGTATTCTGGCCATGTTGCGTCCCGTGCCAGCATCATCGTCCGAGCACCGACCCGTACCAACTTGATCCGTCAAGTTACAACAAATGCACCAACGCTCACTGTTGTCCATGTGCTACGACCCATGGACGCCGCCCAAGCAGCCACGCTCAAGCTTCCGAAGACGATGGGCTCCGACCTTCGTCTTGCACCTGTGACAAACCTCCCCCACCAGAAAAGTCGACACCCTCGTCGACACTCTTCCAAGGCACGCCTCTACGTCCTTGTCCTTCTGTGGGCATCCTTCATCACGGTTCACGTAACCATCACCCGACTTCACGGTCAACTCTCTTTCGGCCGTCGTATCATTCTTCACTTGCATCGCACCAACGATCTGTAGTGAAGTTAGACGAGATGGGTTAGAGGTACCTTTCTCGATCGTAGCACCAACGTTCGACCCCTCTCTCTTTGGACACTCTCTTGCCCTATGAGGACCGTCACAAAGGAAACAGCCCGCACGAGCCTTAGGATCCATCCTTCGCTCGTCCCACGTTCTGCCCCTCGCATGATTCCCTTGGTCGTCGCCGTCGCCCCGCGCCAGCCGCTCACGACCTTCATGTTTATCGTTGTCGCGTGACCCATTCTCGCTAGTCACGTACCTTCCCCTTTTCTCGCTGCCCCCTCCTATTCGAAGATCAACCAGAGCATTTGCAGCCGCAATCGCTGAGGCCAGGTCCTGTACGCCTCGCTGCCTCAGTTCCAACTGTGCCCACGGTTGAAGTCCGTCAAGGAAATTGAAGAGTCTGTCCGCCTCGGACATGTCTGCAATCTCCAGCATCAACGACGTGAAGTTCTTCACATATTCCCTCACGATGCTGGTTTGCTTGAGGCTCTTCAGCGCCTCCCTTGCAACCCAACTCGAATTGCAAGGTTGGAATTGGTCCGCCAATTCCTTCTTGAGAGTTGCCCAAGTGTCGATTGGTGGACGACTTGCACTCAAGTAATCCGACACCCTCGTCCGCCACTACAGCTTTGCATCCCCCATAAGATACATCGCCGCTATCGACACCTTCTCGTTCTCTGGTACCCTTGTCGCTATGAAGTAATGCTCCATGTCACACAAGAAATTCTACAATACCTTCGCATCGCGACACCCATTAAAAGATTGAGGCTCGGGAATCCTTACCCGTGAGCGTGCCTCCCCACCAATAGTAGAAGAAGCCACCGCTCGCTTGAGGATCGCTATCTCATCATCCAAGTCATCGTGTTGGCAACACAACCTATCCACCATCGTGCTCAACGAGTTGAGTGTTGACACAAGTCGTCCCATACCGGCCACCAACTCATCCAACCGTCCCGTACCGGTCACCACCTCGTCCATCCTCGCAAAGATTGGGGTGGAATCCCCGTTGAAGACTCGCCAGTCAACCTTTCCAATCGGCCAAATCGTTCAGTGATCGGCAAAGCCATCGCCCACACGAAACCACGCTCTGATACCAACTATCACAGGGGTATTTCGCTCTATCAAGTAAACCCACCATGTGCGGCGTCGCACTCACAAAACTAGCACGACCAACCACTCACAACTCACAACCCAGCGGAAGCCTTTCGATTATCTCCCGTTCCCTTTCAAGTAATCCCAATCTTTATTAGAACAAAGAGGTACAACACTCAATTTCATAACCTCGCCCCTTTACAAGCCTTCTTATAGGGGTTCGTGGCTGTTCACCATACAACACAACATTATACGAATAGATACATTGCTTCAGGGAGTGCCCAACACAACTGCCCCTAAGCGCCCTTTGAATCCCTCTCTTGGGAAAGAAGCCCCCTTGGGATCCCACCTCTTCGGAAGGGGGCCCCCCTTGGGATCCCACCTCTTCGCAAAGGGGCTCCACCTTCCTAACAATCGCCCCTGTTCAAGGGGTGGACGTTCCCCTCTCAAGGGACACGTCCTTTCATGGACGCTCCTTCACCAAAGGATGCGTCCAAGCACTCTTTCGATCTCTCGTACCTTTGCGACCAAGACCGTCCACGTTCGTGCCTCTTCACAAACCTATGCTCATGAGACCGCCCACAAGCATCGCCTCAAGCCTCCGCGCCTGAGTATTCTGGCCATGTTGCACCTCGTACCAAGATCATCGTCCGAGCACCGACTCAAACCTTCACTTGATCCTTCAAGTGTCAACGAACGCACCAACGCTCGCTGTTGTCCATGCGCTCCGACCCATGGATGCCGCTCAAGCAGCCACGTTCAAGCTTCCGAAGACGATGGGCTCCGACCCTCGTCTTGCACCTGTGACACACCACTACTCTTCGTTCATCTCGGCGAAGAACTCACCAGCTTCTGGCATTGATTCAAACAAGCTTCTCATAATGTTTTTTTGCTTCACAGTCATCGATTTCCTCGCTGCGGGTATCAACTTCCTTTTACAAGCATCATTTTTATATCTAGTATTGAAATTACTTGCCACATGTCGAAGACAGAACCGTCAATGCGCAAATGGCGGCTGCCAGCCAACCTGCGGATCATTCACAGCCGCCTGAATGCCTGCATGTCTGTCGGAAATCAAGCATACTCCTCCCGTCCTATCACCAACGACATATCCCTTTAGACATCTCAAGAACCAACTCCAAGAATCATAGCTTTCCTCATCAACCAGTGCAAATGCAAGCGGCACAATATAGTTCTCTCCATCTATAGCACAGGCCATTAAGAGTTTATGCTATATTTACCGTATAAAAATGTGTCATCTATACTCACAACTGGCCGGCAATGAGTAAATGCCTGAATAAACTGTCCAAACGCCCAAAATAGTCTCTGAAACTGTAATACTTCCACATCGCCATGATTATAAGTTGCACCCCAATCAACAATTGTTCCGGGGTTGGCAATTCTGATTGCATTCATTAGATGCGGTAACTCGTTATAGGATTCATCCCATTCGCCATATTCAACTTCAATTGCCTTCCTCTTTGCATCCCATACTCGTCGGCGAGATACTTCGTACCCAAATCTCTCCTTTATTACATTCCGTAGGAACGAAACTTTCACTTCAGGAGATTCTCTAACAAAAGTACGGAAGTAGGGAACCATAAAGTTGCAATCAAGTCGATCATGATCTTCGGAAAGCACTGCATTTAAACATGTATGCGCCTCACCCACGATGGTTATTTCAAACTCATCATCACAAGCACCTTGAATCGCGCGTAATCTCCACTTGCAACCAAAACCAACCTCAGAACAAAACACAGACCATGTCGTTTTATCTGACTCCACAATTTCGTAGTTATAATGGTTCTTGATATGAAACATATTAACCGTATGAATGAGATGGTTCTTATGCTTGAAACGCATCCCTTTACGAAATTCAACCACAGCATCCAGATCGTCTGTCATCCTAACTTCCTCGTCATCCTCGAAAATGACCTTCCCAGTATCCCCACTGTCTAGATAGAATGGTAGAGGTTTCTCTAACCGTTTCTTCCTAGAAGGACCAGCCTCATTAACCCCCACATTGTTATCATCGTTCCCTAAATCAACACCGTTAAACATTTCATCATCAGTATCCGCCTCATCGGAATTCACTATTGAATCAACGATATGATTCTCATATCGCCGATAAATAGTTTCGTTTACAGCTGCTTCATCGCCCACATCACGTTCTAAATCTTCAAACGGATCACCCTCTTCATAATCGTCTCCGTAATAATTACCACCGTCACCATCCATATCACCATCCTCCTCATTCCCCACATTACCATCATATCCGCTACACCCTTCATTCACCGGTACAAATCGACGATAATTTCTACTAACTTCGAAATTTTCCATTCGCTCTTGCACAACATTTAAACCCTCATCCACATTCACTCCTACGGCTTGCATGTTACTACCGTGCTTACTTCTTGAATTTGTCCGCCTCCCTTCATTGCTAGAATTCCCAGAAACTGATATCACATATACTTCTTGAATGTGGTCACCATTTGACATCGCAAACTCACACAACAACCTAACATCTTCATCATCATTAATCAGTACTAGCACAAAATTTATGCCTGAAGGACCATACGAAGGAACGGGATATCTATGATCAATTTCCAGCTTACTTCCTTCGCTTAATCTCATTGCATTAGCAATTACCCTTTCGAATTGGACATAGTCCACATCAGCAGGTATCTTTATATGTTTAAGTGGACCCCTATTAAAACCTACTCCCTGACTACCATGAATAACTTTCCCATGACCATACAATAACAATTGAACTTGCGCCATTTAAACGTACGGGAAAACTTACGTGAATTAGCTCCCCTCTCGAACTTAATAATACCTACAATAATTCAAACAACGTATAATTAATCATCATAATTGTAATACCAAACAATAATTTATAAATTTCTATACTAAATAATCAAATCAATTTATACATTTATATACTAATTATTCAATCCTAAATTTCTAACCCTAGCATAAAAATCTAACCTACATTTCAAAACTAAATTTCTAACTAACCTAATTTTCTAACATAAACTTTCTAACCTACTATATCTAACTTAAATAATTGAACTTACGAAAGATAATCGGATGTCGGACAGGCGGAGATCGAAGGCCGAACGGGCGGAGGTCGGAGGTCGGAGGTCGAACGGGCGGATGTGGGGAGGACGTCGGACGAGGGGAGGACGAGGGGAGGTGGGGAGGATGGAGCTCGGGGGCCGGGGGTCGGCGGAATCGGAGGTCGGACGCCGGATTCGGAGGAATTTGGAGGTTGGGGGGCGGCGGAATAGGGTTTCCGTCCCGACTGCAGGTTTATGTTCGTTACCCGCCCCTTAATGTTCTATTGAACCCGCCCCCCGTCTGACCGCATAAACTATCCCTCTGTCCAGTGAGGGGCGGATAAAAACCCGCCCCTGGAAGGGGGGCAGGGGGGGACTGCGCAAAGGTTGGGGACGGGGGGGGGACGGGGGCGGACGGGGGGGACCGGGGGGGACGGGGGGTCGTGGGGGGAACGGCCTCTTCAAGGGGCGCGTTTTGAAACCGCGCCCCTTGTATACTTAGCATTTTTTCCCCAGCTAAGTATGGAAACCCACATCCCAGTACACGCCCCTTGTATACTTAGCATTTTCCAAAATCCGCCCCTCAATAAGCACACGAAGGGCGCGTTTTCGAAGCGCGCCCTCTTCGTATTCCAAGGGGCGCGTTTTCAGAACGCGCCCCATCGACGGTAAAACCGTATTTTACGAAACTGGGACCGTATTCCACGAATTTTTTTTAAAACTAACCGTATTTCCATACAAAACTCCCAATTATACCGTAAACCGTCACTCGGAGTTGACAACTTTCAAGGTTGTACGATACGTTAGTAGGTTAAAAAAAATAGAGAAATTTCGAAAATACTAAAAAATTAGTTAAAAAATGTATATCCTAATTTTATCTCGAAGAGAATTATGAATTGCGATATTGTCGTAGTTAAATAATTTTTTTTTTTAGTTATTCGAGTGTTGCGATGGTAAAACCGCGACATTGAACTTCCATGAGTTTTGTTCCTTAATGATGTCATTTGGTGAAATATTTCGCCAAATGACGCATTAAGGAAAATAATTCGCGAACTAACAAGGCCGACTTTGGTCTTGGCGAATAGAAGTCGGCTTTACAAAGGCCGACTTCCTCGTGTGAATATTTTTTTTTTGCCTTCGAATTAAAAAAAAAACTAAGTCAAGGAAGTCGGCCTTACAAATTAAATCTTTTTTTTTTGCCTTCGAATTAAAAAAAAATGGCTAAGTGAAGAAGGCCGACTTTCCTCGTGTGAATGACCATTGAAATTTTTTTTTTTACTAAATGTAGAAAAGTCGGCCTTAGGAATATTGAAACTTATTACGTTATCAGTGAAATTTTTTGTCAAATTACGTCAGGAACAAAACTCGAACTTCCACTTGCGCAATTGAGAATTACGTTCTTAGTCAAAGTTACTGACCATAATATCGGTGTGATATTGAGAGTTTTGCAAACGGTCGACAACTTTCATTAAAGTGGGAGAAGTCGCCACTTCCTTGTTTTAGACAAAATCTTCACTTGGAGTAGGGTAAAAGTCAGTCGGTTGGGTTACCGCTTTTCCAACTTTGATGAAAATGTCAGTCCAAATGGCGACTTTAGACATGAAGCCACATCTGAAGTTGGCAGCAGAGGAAGCTTCCCCTACACCTGAGCTCCCCGATGACCGGATGGGCGGCCAGCCTCCTCCGGTACTTCTCGAGTGCGACTCCCCACTGCACCACGAATTCCTGCTTCTGCGTCACCTGGGACTCCACGACGCTTTTGTCTGGGCGTGGCGGACTGCATTTGGACCCAGATTTTCTCGAGAAAGCTGTGCTCGATTAGCACTGCAACATTCTCTTGGTGAGCCCGGGCATTCTTTGCAGTAACTTCCTGTTCCTTTTTTCTGAAGGCGGATCTTGTAAATGTTTTCCTCAAATTTATCTGTTCAAAGGATATCCATTCCAAATTAAAAAGAAAGCACTAATGCTTATGACAGAATACTCCGAAAGAATATGTTCATAAGTTTTGAGCCAAGTCAATATGCTTTTTGTGTCCCTTTTCGGTGAAAGACACAGTAGATGTGTTCCCATTGTCCAACATCTGCTGCATTCATCATGAAAATCCCCACTCCTTGCGGTTAAGATAACGACTTCGGGCAAATATTCTCAATGCACACCTGCTACTCCACCAAACCTATGGCAGAGCTTATCTACAAGAGCCTCCATTTGCATATCCTACTCATTCAGGGCCTCAGTTATAAAACACTGCTGAATTGCCATTAATTAATAAGAATAGGGGAAGTGACAAGAAGATAGCTCGAAATTAAAACCTTCTTGATTGAACTAATCAAGAACTGCATAATGTTGCAAAAGGACTCTCTCTTCAACCACTGGCTTGATAACTTGCTTAGGATGTCCGGAAGCAAATTCTATGCAGGATTTTTGCTTCCTGAAATTGCAATTAAAACCATGAGTTATATTACAGGTTTACTGTTTTTACTATCAAAAGAGAACTACAACAGAATTCCAGCTTCACCTTTTTTAGACAACTCGTTAAAGAAGAAGTTTACCCAAACATGAGATCCTCTCATCTTCATCATCAATTCGCGCAGCCATTTCATTTATGTATTCTTTTACCTGAATAAGGAACAGGATATCATATCATCATCATGCTATGTTGTTGTAATTTAGGAAGAGTTCTGTCGTACCTTCATCATATCATTCAGTATTAGTGGGATAGCACCAGAACGACATTTTTCCATACAGATGGGGATGGAACTTTTGATATCGGGGCATACATATGTTCTGTCCATGGTTCCAACAGATTTGGAAGACGAACGGCAAGATCCCCAAGTGCAATGGTGAGATTGGTGCGCTCGATATGTTTACATAACCTGACCCTCGCAACTGATTGCAAAGATATTTTACCCAAACATATTGTAGAGATCCTCCTCATATCAAGAGATTATGACTTCAAAATGTCGGAAGCCAGAGGAGTTCAAGGCCACCTTCGTGCAAGTCAATTGTCATTTAAAGTCGAACATTGTCCAATGGCATTCTACCTTGCCAAATGAAATGACAGCATCATAGAGTGAACTTGAACTAGCAAGAACAAACTGAGTTTCTAAAATAAGACAAGTCAATTACATCGGAGAGCTGAATATAAACAAACCCAAACAAAAAGAGTAAGTTGATATGTCCAGTCTTAGATAATACACTAATGTGGCCAAAAGGAGAGCTTGCTATAATTATATTATATTCGAACTGTTGTCGTTGATGAGTTTTCCTAACTTCCGACAACTTAAAGAGGAGCAGTTCTTGAATGATTACCGTCGGCTCCACCGATAATATGATTGGATCTCTCGCCCGACCCGACCATGGCAAGAGAATCTCACCCACCCGATATTAGTTTCGAAAAAATATTTAACTATACTACCCCCCCCCCCCCCCCCCCCCCCACTTATTTAATGCAGCGGACCAAGTTACTTTATCGACAAGGTCGAGTTGTGCACGTGGTGAACTTTGTAACTCCCAAAACAATTCCAATTTGTCGGTCATGTCCGACCCCTCGGCAGCTACCACTACATTTCACATCACGGATCGGACATGGTATCATTACAACCTTATCGCCGGACACATGAATGACTTTCCCAGTAAAATGTTAGTAACAACCTCGGTTATCGGAGAATTCAGTGCTCTAAGATTTGACTATATTGTGATCGCGACGTTACGAGCCAGCCACGAGGGGCAATGGCTCGGGGGGGGGGGGGGGGGGGGGGGGGGGGGTTCATGTGATTGAAATTTGGTTGCTTGTGCGTTTTGGCAGGATTGATCTGGGTGTGGTGGTGGTACCCGCAGCAGCAGCTCAAAAAGCAACCTCCCTCCCCCACCCTTGATTTGGTTTCCAGCAATTCCCGAAAGCTCCTCTTCATCAGCCTATGGAGATGAATGTATCTCTCTTCTCCAAGAGTAGCTGAGGGAAACAACAGCATTCATCTTCTCTTCCCCTTCTCTTCTCTTTCGCATTTCTTATTGTTGTCGAAAGGTGCTGTTCATGGGGTGCTTCATCTCCAAACTGCGGGAGATCCCAACAACAGATGACAAGCCACTCCCTCCGGCGTCGAGCGTATCACCGGTGCCCAGAACCGTGTCCATATCAACTCCTCTCGTGCACCACCCGCCTCTCGGGAAAGGTGATAGCCATCACCTGGTGTCCCTCACGTCCACTACTTATGGGTCTCTCCTTGACCTCAACTTTGAGAAGCCCCAGGAAGACGCAGGCTCGATGCCTGTAGGTGAGAGCTCGGAACAGGAGGACTTCTCGAGCGAACCCCTCTCCCCTGACTCTGTGATCAATACCTGGGAGCTCATGGATGGTCTCAACGACAGTCTCCTGGATGATGATGGACAGCTGGAAGGACCTAACCCAGCTAATCCGGTCGTTATGTCGGAGACATCTGTGAATCGGCTGTCATTACCGTCATCGAAGCAGGCGAAAGAGGTCGCCTCTGTGCATTGTGAGGATAAAGAGTACTCGATTGCGAAAAGCGGGAGGCACCTCCGCAATGATATACTCCTGTACGTCACTAGCTTGAGAGGGGTAAGGAAGACTTACGAGGACTGTTGCACGGTGAGGATGATATTTCGAGGCTTCAGGGTGCACGTGGATGAGAGGGACATTTTTATGGACTCTTCCTACAAGGAGGATCTACAGAGCAGGCTCAATGGTAAGAAGCTAAGCCTGCCTTGTGTTTTCATACGTGAAGAGCACGTCGGCGGTGTTGAAGAAGTCAAACACCTCAATGAGAGCGGAGAACTAGCCAAGCTTCTGCAGGGTCTTCCAGCAGACAACAGTTTCGGGGTACCTTGCGGATCCTGTGGAGTAGCAAGATTTGTGCCATGTTCATGCTGCAGTGGAAGTAGGAAGGTGTTTGATAAGGAGAGTGAGAGATTCCGAAGATGCATGGTTTGCAATGAGAATGGTTTGATCCAGTGTCCTGGTTGCTGCTTTAGTTAGGATCTGCAGACAACACAGTACTCCAGAGCGTTCTACTTTCATCATCATTTTCGTGTGCTTCGCATGGTTTTCGTTGTTATCATACAATATCATTATTCTTGTTCCCGTAGTTCGTAGTTCATCGGATGGATGCATGCATATCATCTTGTGATTTCTGGGCTAAGAATCAGATATCATCGCTACAGATATCTCAGTAGTCCTAACAGCGTTTAAATGAAATCATCTTCAATTCTTGTGTACATGAACAAGGTGAAATGTGTCACACAAAACGCTGACCAAACAGTGAATGGCGCAAGACCTGGTGATGCACAGTCCATGAAGAGTCACAAAAAATCAGGGTATATCTGCAACAGGATCATCGCCTTAGTCTTCTCGGTCGTTTAACAAGTTTCCAATCATGCTCACAAGGGGAACCGTTCCCTTCGCCATAATTTCCAGCCTCGAAGTATTGGACGCATGAGAAAACAACGAAAGGCCAAAAACTATCAGCTCGGGGAGGAACAGCCGAGACGATAGGAAGCCATGCCAGTACCGGGGCTCTAAATCGAAAAATGCATCGAAGAATCTCCTTGTACCCGGTAAATCAAGTTTCAGCAGTATGTCCATACCAAAGCAGAAGAATTCCCTCTGCCGCCTTCTGTTTATCGGCCACAAGTCTTTCCAGACCTTTTCAGATAGATCGTCGCCCAAAATATTCTTATCAGAGCCAAGATAGCTGACAATAGCATCTGCAACAACCGGTGCGGCGGCTAGTGTTCTTGCTACCATGTATCCAGTGGAAGGGTGAACCATGCCGGCTGTACCGCCAATACCAACGACTCGTTGAGGAAGTACAGGGAGGGGGCCCCCCATCGGGATAACACACCGTTCATCCTCCTCTATCATCTTCACTTTGATGCCCAAGTGACGTAACCTAGCTATCATCCTTTGCTGGATGTCTTCCATAGCTAACCCGGGACGTGCTACGAGCGAAGTCTCTTCGAGAAATATCCGGTTTGAAGAGAATGGCATCGCATACAAAAAGGTGGGGATTCTGGCATTTCTCTCCTTCAACTCTGCATCATCCTTGAGATGTGAGTCTCTCCAATCCATGAAGACCATCTTATCAACATCAAAGGGGTGTTCTTCCACCTCAGCCAAGATCCCGTAAGCCACTTGGTAACCGGGGTTATAGGGCTTGTCATACTTAACGAGGCATCTAGCGAACCCAGTCGCATCGAGAACCACAGAAGCCTGAACAGTAACCCCATCATTGCATATAATTAGAGACTTCGACTCCTCGTGGATAACTTTAATAACCTTTGCCTGATGGAACTTGACTCCATTCGATATGCACTTGAGGAGCATCTTCGACTTGAGCTGCTTCCTATTGACCCGGCCATATGGCCTCCCGAGATCCTTCTTCTTATTCTCGTCAATAAACACGACCGCACCAGACCAAGATGTGTCGAGGCAGTCCAACCAGTCCATGTCCTCGAAACTCATCCCCCCAGACCCCGTAATTGTTCGGCCATATCACTTTCGGGGACGGGTCAATTGAACAAACCGTGAGGCCCGCCTCGGACACTTGCTGGGCCACGGCTAGCCCCGCAGGGCCGCCGCCCACAACAGCCAGATCGACAACGACCCCCTTCGACGCATCGTACAAGGGAAGCTCAAAATCTAGATTCTCCTTCTTGGTTTCGGGGACAAGCTCCAGGAGACCGCTACTGCTACCGGCCCCGACGAACCCCCCCCTAATCCTCCTAACGCAAGAAGCCCCCCTTTTGGGACAACCGAAGCGACTAACGCCATCTCGACCCCTCAGCTTCGAGGATGTAAGAATACTTACCCTTTCCGAAAACCCACAGCCCGGGAAGCCACCCTGTACACGACTCTGGAGCATCGCATCCATGGAAAAAACCGAGACCGAGAAACCCAAACGCGGAAAAGACGCTAACTTCGATTCAAGCGGTCGCCAATGTCCAATTCATCCTTGAAAAAAAATAACATACCCCCGCCATTTTCCTTAGCCAAAGTTGCCAACCAGAGACCGACAGCAAGAGGTGGGGGGCAGAGACGCACCTACCCATCGGAGGATGGATGGGATTGAGCGGAGGCACGTGGCATGGGCGGCGGAGGAGGAAGGGCGAGGATGAGAACCAGACTTGGGGGTGGGGGGGGGGGGGGGTTGGATGTGTGTCGTGTCGAGCGTGTGGTCCGGTCTGGCTGGGAAAGGAGTGGATGTCCTAAGAAACTGATAATACTTGCCTTTCTTTCCTGTTAACGGTGAAAATGCTCCAAAGTTGTGCCGGAGAGATAGCAAAAATGCAGAGCGGCTGTTTTCCTGGAATCGTATTTTAGTCCAATAAAAAAGTATTTCGGAAGATACATTTTTGTCTTAAAACAGAAGCCCCATGTCCGGTCCGAACCGATTCCAATCCGACCTTATCCGCATATTCTCCCACGCGCGGAAAACTCTACGCATTTGCGCAGGAGCTTAACCTCGCGACGGCCGGCGGAAGACTCAAACCCGGGGAAAGAAGATGGCAACGGGATCGACCTCTTCCTCGACTGATCCCGGGGATTTCTCGGTGATGGTGCTGGCATCGGACCTGGGCATTGACGCCCGTCCCTTCCTGTCTGAGCCAGAACGGGAGGAGAAGTGGCACGACTGCTCCCAATTCCTCTCCCCTGATGAGGACTTCTCCGACCTCGACTTCCTCCAGTTCTTCTCCCTTGGTGGATCCGATAAGGCCGGCAATCGGATCATCCGCGTCATCGGGAAACATTTCCCTGGTGAGTCTGCTTGATGAATAGATGTATGATCGATTGTCTTACTCTTGATGCATACGGCTATATGTTCGTTCTTGATTTCTGATGATCAAGTGGATGCTCGAATCTTGTGTTTTTTGGCGTATCTGATCTTGCTGCTCGAGCAATTTGACTTTGCTGGTCTAGGGTTAAGGTTAATATAAGATCGGAGATGTCAGTAGTTTCCTACTCCCGCAGATGGCACTTTTGCATGCTACAATATATCAGCCACGAGTGAGTTCGAAGTCTTAAAGATGCCGGCGGGAAATCTTTTCCCCTAGATGGCAGCCTTGAAATTAGGTTTCCAACTTGAATATGAATTACTTGGTATTACTACTCATTTATTTTTCTCTTCTTCTCCTAGACTTGGGAATGGGATTAGTACCAACCATGGAGCTTTGAAAACTATGGCTTTGTGCCTTATTGATTCATTTTTTATGCGTTTAGCTGTGGAAGTTAATAATACAAAGAGTTGCTCCACTTGTGATCCTGTGCAAGAAATATGTTGGCTCAAGTCCATCCGTGGCTTCAATCTGGTGTGCAAATTTGTTGTTTCTTTACTGGTTATACTTTTAGTTACATGGTCGCTTTTTTCTGAGTTTCAGCTCCTGTCGTTAGTGGGGATCGACTGAAGAGGTATATTTTCCACAAGATTTGCAGCGAGGTTCCTGAAGGGCCTTTCTGCATTGTTTACATGCATTCTACCGTCCAAAAAGAGGATAATTCCCCGGGCATGTCTATATTGAGGTGGATTTACGAAGATCTTCCCGATGAAATTAAGGAAAGGCTTCAAGTTGTGTATTTTGTCCACCCAGGGCTCCGTTCCAGGCTTGCGTTAGCGACTCTCGGCCGCTTGTTCTTAAGTGGAGGGTACGTTTCATTTGTCATAAAGTTGAAAAGCTGCATCTTGTTTTTTATCCTAAATTTCATTGGAGTGTTGTTCCGACAGCCACTTATGGAAATTTGATACTGAATTTTTTCTTAATGTGTGGCCTAGTGTGCATTTGAGTCAAATAGAACTTAACTACCAGTTAGAGAGGTAGTTCTTATATTTCTCTGAATGGAGGTGTTATATTATGTTTTAGCTCATTAAGTTCATAATGGCCGGTTCTCCCAAGTATGAGAGTTTTTCTTGGCCTAAAAACCTTGTCAGATACAAATTCTGTATGAGGGAAATGTGTATGAATAGGTTTTAGTTCCATCATTTCGATTAATGTTTGGTCAAATCTAGAACACTAAATTTGTGATGGTGAAGCTGCCCTTTGTTCTTGATAAAAGGATGGTGCAAATGAAGTGTTTATAAAAAGCTCTGGATGCACTGACCAAGAGATATGCAGCCCTTTCTACTAGACCATGTAGTTTTCGCAATTCTTCTCTCGTTTTGAATTATCTGTTTGTGCCAAGGCATTCCAGTTTTTCTTCATCAATCTCTTGTGCTTCGTGCATTCTTTCAGGTTGTATTGGAAAATCAAGTATGTAAGCCGTCTTCAGTACCTGTGGGATGATATCAAGAAGGGCGAGATAGAAATCCCTGAGTTTGTGCAGAATCATGATGATGTATTGGAGCATAGACCGCTCACTGACTATGGGATTGAGCCAGACCCTCTCCATCTGACAGAAGTACCCACATCTCCCTATTTACTCACCAGGCATGAGGAGAGATGGGGGACCAGGGGGTACATGTCTTGATCCTGCGGCTGTTCTCCAGCGTTGTTGTACATAGTTTAATCATTTACGATGAATGTTATTGCTTGTCCTGTTTGCTCGGCCAAGCCATGGTTGTCGGGCCGGTAGGGTTTGTCATGGTCCATAGCGTGGGAAGGAATGCTTCCACCGATCAAGCTTAACTTGTATTACCCGATGCTTGTGTTTCTGTTCACGTTTGTCCTTGGTTGATTCGACGCATGTGGAGACGATGTTTCAGTGGGAGGGACATTGCGAAATGATTGTGCTGTTCTTTCTTTTCGAGTTTTGTACGGAAATACGGTTAGTTTTTAAAAAAATTTGCGAAATACGGTCCCAGTTTCGTAAAATACGGTTTTACCGTCGATGGGGCGCGTTTTGAAAACGCGTCCTCCGATTTATAAAGAGGACGCGTTTTCAAAACGCGCCCCCCGGCGTGCCAAAGGAAGGGGCGGGTTTTCAAAACCCGCCCCTATGCGAGATGGGAAAATGGCATGAGGGCGCGTTTTGCCAGGGACGGGTTTTGACACTTGGAGAAAATTCTCCAAGTATCGGAATGACGGGTGGGGAGGAGGGGTTGAGGGGGGGCGGGTTTTTAAAACCCGCCCCTTGAGGGGGTTAAGGGGGGGCGGGTTTTCAAAACCCGCCCCTTGAGGGGACTCGCCCCCCCATAAACCCTAAACCCTAAACCCCTCAGGGGGCGGATTTTCCCCCTTCAACCCCCTCCTTCAAGGGGCGAGACCCCTCAAAGGACGGGTTTTGAAAACCCGCCCCCCCCTCAACCCCCTCAAGGGGCGGGTTTTGAAAACCCGCCCCCCCTCAACCCCTCAGGGGGCGGGTTTTCCCCCTTCAACCCCCCTCCTTCAAGGGGCGGGTCTTGAAAACCCGCCCCCGCCCCTACTCAACCTCCCTCAAGGGGCGGGTTTTCACCCTGAACCCCGCTAAAGGGGCGGGTTTTGAAAACCCCCCTCAACCACCTCCTCCCCACCCGTCATTCCGATACTTGGGAGAATTATCTCCAAGTGTCTAAGGGGCGGGTTTAACCCGCCTCTGGCATGAGGGCGCGTTTTGAGACCGCGCCCTCATGCCATTTTCCCATCTCGCATAGAGGCGGGTTTTGAAAACCCGCTCCTTCCTTTGGCACGCCGGGGAGCGCGTTTGGGCGCGTTTTGAAAACGCGTCCTCTTTATAAATCGAAGGACGCGTTTTCAAAACGCGCCCCATCGACGGTAAAACCGTATTTTACGAAACTGGGACCGTATTTCACAAATTTTTTTTAAAACTAACCGTATTTCCGTACAAAACTCATTTCTCTTCCTCCGAAGTTGAGGGGCACCGCGAGTGGCTGCCGAGGCCTGGTCTTCTTCGCAGAGAACAACTTCCGCTATTGTGATCCTTCAAATTTCAGTGGAAGTAAAGGCAGGAGGTTGGCGATCGGTGGAGTCAAGGGTTATGATAAAAGCTTGACAAGATCCTCCTTTTGACCTCTGTGAGTACAAATCGGAGGCCTCAGACACCCGTGGAGGAAACAGAAGATGTCGAGGCTGCTCTCTGCCCGTCGCACACTCCGTCACCACCTCCTCAAAACCTTATCCCCCACCCTACTCCCTCCCCCGCCGCCGGCGTCGTCCTTCGCCTTCGCCTCCGTCCGCGCCCTCTCCACCTCCTCCTCTGCCTCCTCCCAGTCCGAGCTCCGAAAGTACCTTGCCTACACCGCTCTCGTCATCTTCTGCGGCGCCTCCACTTACTACTCCTTCCCCTTTTCCGACAACGCCAAGCACAAGAAGGCCCAGCTGTTCCGCTACGCTCCTTTGCCCGTCGAGGAACTCCACACCGTCTCCAACTGGAGCGCCACCCACGAGGTCCACACCCGCCGCTTCCTCCAGCCCGAGTCCCTCTCCCAGCTCGAGTCTTTCGTCCGGGATGCCACGAAAAGGCTGAGAGGATCCGACCTGTTGGCTCGGGGCTCTCCCCAAACGGGATTGGGCTGTCCCGGGCAGGGATGGTGAACCTCGCCCTCATGGATAAGGTGCTGGAGGTCGACAGGGAGAAGAAGCAGGTTAAGGTTGAGGCTGGGATTAGGGTGCAGGAGCTGGTTGATGGGATCAAGGAGTTCGGGTTGACCCTGCAGAACTTTGCCTCCATTCGGGAGCAGCAGATCGGTGGCATTGTTCAGGTACTCCCCAGGAGAAGTCTGTGTTGTTATTGTTGTTGTTGTTTTGGATTACATTACTTAATGCCGTGTCAACAAATTAATATGTTTTGGAGTGTCTAGGATGAATATATGATGAAATGAATTCAACAACAATGCTGGGATAGATTCGGAGAGTAATTGTTTGGAGCGAGGTTTATTTATAATGTCCCAAAGTCATTGCACACTTTTAGGTGGGTGCACATGGCACCGGTGCGAGGTTGCATCCCATTGACGAGCAGGTGATTGCAATGAAGTTGGTTACTCCTGCCAAGGGTACAATTGAGGTCTCTAAAGAGAAAGACCCAGAGCTTTTCTACCTGGCTCGGTGTGGCCTTGGTGGCCTTGGAGTGGTTACTGAAGTTACTCTTCAATGTGTCGAGAGGCATGAGCTTGTGGAGCATACTTATGTCTCCACCTTGCCGGAGCTCAAGAAAAATCACAGGTAATTGGGTAATGGGTACTCTTCTGCTACCTAACCGAGGAAATGGAATTGAGTGCCATCAAGGTAGCTGGTATTGGGCAACTATAAGGAACTGTTTGGTTTACTGAAAGATTTCTCTTTGGATGTTTCTTGAAAACTGTTCAGTCAACGAAGAAACTCTTCAGAAAAGATTTCTGTCCATGTTTTTCTTAAATTTCGAGAGAATTTCAAATCGGAGAAAGCAAAAATTTCTGGAAGCTGCACTCTCTTTATGGTGGTTGTGAGTTCTCTTAGTCGTACTTAGTTGTGGAACTAGACATTAGACTCTCATGGAATAGCCATTTCTAGATGTCTAGTGGAGGGAAATGTGTAATGATCTGCATAATTTATGCCAAAGGAAGGTGAGGTAAAATGCTGATTCTACATTTTTTGGTGCAGGAAGTTGTTGTCGGAGAATAAGCATGTAAAGTACCTGTATATTCCCTATACTGATACGGTGGTGGTTGTTACCTGTAATCCTATCTCAAAATGGAAGGGTCCACCGAAACACAAGCCAAAGTACAACAGAGACGAAGCCCTACAGCATGTTCGTGCGCTCTACCAAGAGTCCTTGAAGAAGTACAGGTGAATTATTCTCTTGCTTGTTACATCTTATCTATCATTTTTGGGTCGAGAAGAATATGCAATACCTTAAAATATTGTGGGTTTAAAGATGTAGCAGGCCATAGAAAACGATGTGGGGTAAGCTCAAATCTGCAAGTCATGTAATAGTTTGCAGGCAACTTTTATAGAAAATTTACACGACTTGCAGCTTTGAGCTTCAATATGCTTTTTTTAGACACACTAGTTTAGAGACAACTTTTGTACTTTGGCACATTTCCTGTGTGTGGGTCTGTAGTTTGTAGTTTGCATTCTCAATAACCTTTGTTATTTTTTGCTGTGTGTGTCTGAATGTATTGTCTTGTTTAGTTTGCATGTTTCCTCCCTGTATGCATATAGGACTATATAGATTCTATTAGAAACTGGTATACGAATGCAGTTATAAAGTTTAAGCCTTTCTCTCTTTGGTTTGGTTGTGGATGGACTCCATTTGGCAAATTCAGAAGATTGCAGTGCCTTTCAATGTTTGTGGATGATGTTTGTCTAGTTGATGGATATCATGATGTAGAAATAAGAAATTTGAATCTTGCCAAGAAACACTGTGCATGAAAGGTTTTAGATAGTATGTTTGGTTAAGCTAATAAGAAATGAAGGAAACTCCTTCAAGTAAGAGATTTAACCCACGGTCAGCCCCTAAACCCTTAAAAAAGAAAACATTGAAAAGATATGGTCATCGAATAACATGAATGGGTTCAAGCTTTATATAGTCCCCACAAACTAGTGGGTTCAAGGAATAATCGTTATTGCTGCAGTTTCATGGTTCTCTGCCAATACTTTTGGGATCAGTGAAACCAGTGATTTTCGTTTATCAAGTCCTATTATCTTGGAAACTCCCATAGGCAGAACTATTAATAACCTTTCTTGGTGATATTAGTGGACGGTCTTTTATCTGTGTCTGTTGAGTGTACATTGTACATCTCTAATAGAGCATTTTGCTTGGCCTCCTCAAAATCTTTAGTGACCAGTTTAGTGCATTAGTTTCCATCCATATCTAAGATTACATCTTATCAAATCCCATTGATTGAATTTTGAACCTTTCATGTCGATAATGTTGTGTGAACTTCTGCTGATGATAATAATGCGTTGGCTGAACATATCCTGTGTGCAGAATTTTAGAACTTCTGTAAAGATTATTATCTGTTAATCTCATACAGATACTTTTAAACATGAAAGATGTGCATCCCTATCGACGAGGGATGTGCTTTTAGTGGTTTTTGCTTTGTTCAGCTATTTCCCATAATTTTTCTCTCTAAAGTTTAGAGTCTAAACACGTTTGACATTGCTTGAAACTTCTTTTGTCGAGCCTTTCACTTTTCACTCTTCATAATCATGGATTTATGTGGTTGTTTTGGAGGATTACCGTCTCTCTTTTGTGTGCTAATTTATTCAATTGTTTAAAGACCTGAGCACATTGCTACTAAATCATCCGATGAGAAGGAGCCCCCCATAAATGAGCTATCATTCACAGAGCTAAGAGATAAGCTCCTTGCCCTTGACCCATTGAATAAGGATCATGTGGTGAAGGTCAATGAAGCCGAGGCTGAGTTCTGGAGAAAGTCAGAGGGGTACAGGGTGGGCTGGAGTGATGAGATTCTAGGATTTGATTGTGGTGGCCAACAGTGGGTCTCAGAAACTTGTTACCCTGCTGGAACTCTTGCTGAGCCGAGCATGAAGGACCTGGAGTACATAGAGGAACTAAAGCAACTAATAGAAAAGGAAAATATTCCTGCACCAGCTCCAATTGAGCAACGATGGACGGCCCGCAGCAAGAGTCCTATGAGTGTCGCATCTAGTTCGTCAGAGGATGACATATTCTCCTGGGTCAGTCTCCTTGAGTTGTTGTTTGTCACCAAATTCTTAATCTTGAGATATATGCATCATTCTTATGCAGGTTTGTTTATGCCTTCCGCATTTCTTTTTTAAGCACTGCTCATGTGCTACTTATTTTTCTGATTTGAACAATTGTCCATCATAGGAATACAACCCCCGTACCTAGTACCGTTGCTTCTAGCTTTCATAGTTTCTTACAAGTTATCTTTCTAACAAATTGACGTGGCACCTTATAATGCATTGCTTTACTGAGGCAGGATCTAACAGTGTACAGCATCAAAATCATGTGCAATTTGCTTGCAATCTGCAGGTTGGAATCATTATGTACCTCCCCACCAGTGATCCCCGTCAAAGGAAGGAGATTACAGAGGAGTTCTTCCATTACAGGCGTTTGACACAGGAAAAACTGTGGGATCGGTACTCTGCTTATGAGCATTGGGCTAAGATCGAGGTGATTTTTCTCCTGCAAGCTGAGAGAAAGTTTGATGAAAATTTCAAAGCTCCTGACAGGCATGATCGGCTGTTGTTTTCCAATGTCAGGTTCCCAAGGATAAGGATGAGCTTGCGGCTCTGCAACAAAGGCTAAGAAAACGATTCCCTGTCGATGCATACAACAAGGCCAGGAGGGAGCTGGACCCGAAGAAGATCCTGTCGAATAACAAGCTGGACAAGTTGTTCCCGGCATCAGAAACCGTGTGAGTAAAATGCGGTATCTTCCCTTCGGGGGGTCGGAACTTTTAGATTTTGAACCTCAGGTTTTCTTCTTCTATAAGTTTGCACGAAACCTCGAAGTCGGAATTGTTTTAGGAAAGAGGCGAATATTGTCACGAAACCTAGGATAACTAGACATATTTTGTAGGGCAGTCCCTTGGACTCGCAAAATAACCAACAATAATCCAATTGCTTTGATGTGCAAGTTGAGACAACTTGGGTATTGTGGCAGACAAGAAAATCCTTTTTTTTTTCAATTCATTTTGTTTAGGTGAGATGTCAATCGATTCGGACACATCAGCGGATGCATAATTTTGGGTTTCCCCCTGATTGTGACTTCTTGTTAGGCAATCGATCCTTAAGTTTCCTCTATCGAATCGATTAAACTTGAATAAAAGACATAATTCTTCGATTAATTTCAAGAACTGGGAGTTATTCAGTTTTCAAATAACTCTAATCCTGTCCCTTAAAGTTAAAAACTCAATAAAACTCCTTAAAGTTAAAAACTCGATAAAACTCAATAACACATTGTAATGTAATATCTACTAATAAAATAACAGCAATCAGAGCCTCAAGATGTGGGGTGGGTCTGACAAAACAACAACGGTGCAACTACATAGCAACAGCCATACTTACCAGCAGACGGGTAAGAATCAAATATACAAAGTCACAGATAAATTACTAGTCTATTTATTATACAAAGAAAGAGTATATCATCAATGTTTCGTAGGCAGCAAAAGAGAACACCAAAAACAGCGGGGCCGGTGTCCATCTTCTACAGGCAGCAGCATTCCTCGCAGAGCCAGCAACAGCACAGGGCAAACAGGCTGTAGCCACAACAAGGAAAAACCAGCCCGAAAGTTATTACATGTCAGGGGGGGGATTTCATTCATAAACGAGAGTGCGACCCCAACACACTTACCATCCTTCAATGAATCCCCTTTCGCCCCTGGGCTTGGTACGAGCGAAGAATCTCTTCTTATTCTTCTTCCCGGGGAGGGTGGCAGCAGGGGGGTCGGCGGTCGGGTACCCCAAAGGGGGCTGGTTCTGGTCGACTTGGGCGGCGGATGAAGCCATAACTGCTCTTTGAATTGAACAAAAAAGGAGTAGAGGTATGTATAGGCAGATGCAACTGACTAGCCAAAAAGGACTTTTGGTGATGATGAATACGAATGAGATGAAGTTAGGGAGGGAGGGGGGGTTGTATTTATAGAACTAATCCGAGTTTGTCCAGCCCCACCGGGGCTAAGGATTCAGAAAGGCTTTGTTGGGTTGGGTTGGGGGGGGGGGAGGAAGGTTCATTTGTTTTGGTGGGGGAATGGTCGGCTTTGGCTTTGGTTTTTCCCTCTTACCAAGAACATGAGATAAGCCACCTGTCACTTTTTGCATTTTCATTTCAAACCATAGTGGGGAATCTTATTAAATTAGTAATTTCTATTCTCCTACGTTGCGTGAGAAGGATGCATTTGTGGGAACATAAAATTATAAAAGAATGGAAACCGCGGGGTTGGGTTGAATTTTCTTTATCACGAGTTCACACTCCTGACACCCCCCCCGCCGGTTTCAAACGTTGTCGGCCGACGCGTGCCAATGCATATCGGAACCACGTGTCTCTTCCTTACAGAGGCACGTGTCCGATGACACGTGAGGAGGTCGTCCACTCGTATGTCGTCGGGATCTTGTTCATCCGGATTTTGTTGTTTTTTACGTAAGAGGAGGAGAAGACGAAGATGATGATGTTTTGTATAATTGTCAAGTTTCCATTTATATCGAATATTAATTTAGTGTTAAGAATGTGATTGGATCATGTTGTTACGTGACGACTTATCCCAGCTGGGCCTGGTTGGAAAAAAGAGTGGCTCAACTAACTACTGTAACAAGTGTGCTCCCCCCCCGCCTCCATCTCTGTTCCTTCTTTTTGTCTTCTTCTTAATATTATTTCCATGTAGGGGGGTTGGCTACAGATTGAGACAACGAAACAAAGAGGTGGGGTAAGGTTTCCTGTCGGAAGCAAAAGCCCACCCACGTAGGTAAATCGGTTGTTGAATGAATTACAATGGATGAAGATTGAAGGCCCGGAACACCATCCTAAGCCATAAGCCCGAGTCTCTCTGTCCATTGGGATTTTCTTTTTTTTTTTTGGGTTGGGCGGGGGGGACTCTTGTTCAATGACAAGATTACAAACAAGTCGAAACAAACAAAAATTGTCAAGTGGGATCAAAGCAGAGCACCAGAAGAAACCAAAAGGACGAACAATAATATGAGTAAAAAGGATATATGCACATGATAATCCACGTAAAACTGGGAACACATATGTCAAATTACCAAGATTAAAGTCTAGACGTGGAAGCAGAGCCTTTTCGATAAACGCCTAGGTTTTGGTCTTTCAGACCTTTACGATTTTTTACGTATGTAAAACTGATTAGTGTAATGGGATGCCTACAGTTGTCTTATATATCGCATGGCCTGGGGACCATAACCCTCGTCGATAAATTAAGTCCCTGAGGTTAATAATCTCTTTAATTCCACCGATCACAGAATAAGATATTATTAAGGTATCTGCTCAATATACCCATATATTTAACGAGACGTCAGTTGGACCCTCTGAATATTGATATAAATCAGATCATTTAATCGGGCCCAATATCCAGATAGCTCGTGTATGACTGAATATCCAGATAGCTCGTGTATGACTGAATATAAAGGTTGAGCCACTTAATAAAATTATTATTTCTAACAGACTATACACCCTCTCCCCTCCTCCCCAACACCTTATTATTATTCCCTCTACTTCGTTATACTACAACCTCCCCCACTCATCTTTTCTCCATTACAACCACAACCCAACATCAATCAATCTAAGTAAGCGCGCAAATCTCTTACATTCATAAAACAACAACCGCCATATAATTTTTGTGTTAAAAATAAAATATAAAATATGTCACGCCATGTAACGGCTCGAGCTTTTACGGACACTTGACGTCGGGCATAACAAGGGACAAAAACCACTGTTGGGGTAATATTAACGCTCTGTTCATTGATTTTCGTGTACTCGAAATATTTCACAGATGACGAGTTGCTGCAAACTTTATTTCATATCACTGTAGTAATAATAAAAAAAAAAAAACAAGATATAGTTTTTTTCTTCCAAGAAAGGTGGTCGTAAATTTGCAGGGTAGGGTTTGAGGGACGCTGCTCCCCCTTTTGATCTTGTCGAGGATTAGGACGACAAATTATTCAATGTGTGTGGTGGTCTCCCCCACAAATGCCCTCCGGCAGATTTTGCTTCATTTCTTACGCCACTTTTTTAAAAATGAAAATCTTTTCATAGACAGCTTCTTGTTCCGATGAAGTAAAACATGGCCATCGTCTAAAGGAAGCGTTCGAAGTCGCCACATGTTTCGGAGCCAAAGAAGAAAAAAATGTGACGGTGTGTCTTCCCGCCGTCTAGAATTTGGACAATCTCGTGATTAACAACTTAGATTAAAAACCTGGGAAACGATCCGATGAGGATATAATATCTTTCCATGCCCTCCCCACTTGGTTGGAAAATATTTGGCGAAATCGTATCTTCATCGTTTATCCACTTGCTAATTACGTTAATTGATTCGATGTCCCTTTCCCTTTGCCCTCCCCCGTTCAAAGGATCCGAGGAGGTCAACTTTTAGATCCTACAAACAAAAGGTTTGATTCATCCACGACTTCGAATCTCGTTTCGAAAAATGTAAATTATTATTTATATTAAAAAGAGGAAAAGTACCTTAAAAAGATATATATATAAATTAAATAAATGAAACCTAAAGTGAATCATTCTCCCGTGAGGCTAACGAAATATTAAGATAATCTCGGTTTAAATGGTGGGTGGATCTCATGCAATGAATCTTCACTGTTTTTGGATTTTGGAAGTTGGTCGTTGGTTAACTGATTATATTTTTCCTTTTGTAATTTTCTCAAGAAAAGGTGAAGGGAAATCACCTGTTTCCGATCTCCTCCCCCCCCTTTCTTGTGACCTTTTCCGAGTAAGTTCATTGTATATGGGAAGACGCCCGATCCATTGTTTTGTTTTTGTTTTTTTGTTTTTTTTTTTAGCATGATGTGAAGTGACGATCGACAAAATTTGGTGGTGACGGTGGTGGTAAGAAAAAGAAGGTTGGGGGAGAATACTTTATTTTCCGCAAATTTGGGAAGGAAGAAAATAAAAAGGGAGCTTGGACTGATTCATGTTTCTCTCCCACGAACAAATGATCATCGTCGCTTTAACATCGTATGTATGCTGTAACGTCTTGGGGCGTAATGGTGTGGTTTGGTTTATTATAGAAGGAGGGTTTCGAAATGGAGAAAGAAGGGGTGGCCCTGTATGAATATTGAATGATGAAGGGAATGATAATGTCCGCGGTTATTTTGGCTTTTGCAAAAATTTCCACCATTTTTTTTTTTTTTTTTTTTGCTCACTCGAGGGAGGGGAGGGGACCCAGCGATTGGACTAATGCATGACAAGAAACATCGATCCCCTCTTTTGAGGGAGAGAGAGAGGGAGGGAGTTACACTGAAAATCTTCAAAGTTCAGAAATTAACTGTGTTCTTTTGTTTTTTACTTATTCGAAAGAAAATAGATAACAAATCATGGGGAACAGAAGAGAAGCAGAACACGCTCGCACAGGATCAGGAACAGATCGTCATCTCCCCCTCCCACAGAGAAAAACGAAAGGAGAAGTTTTTTGGACAGACAGGAGAAGGATGATGACATGTGATGATAACATGAGACGGACATAAACACGAGATCGACACGAGAGAAGGGGGGGGAGATATCGAACTCCCACTTTGGTTCGTGTCTGGTCTGACACGTACAGAAATAAAATCTCTTATTAAATAGAAGAAAAAAAGGACCTCGATAAGTCGGGGGAGTCCCAGTTCCCCATATTTATTGCCAACATGAATCACGATCGACTTCTCCCCTCTTGCTGCTACTACTCACCCTTGCCGGGATTCTTACTACCCTCATTGAATTCGTGTTAGAAAAAACGAACGAGCAAGAGTCACGTTGTCCTCGGGGTTTTAGGATTTGGCCGCAGGAGATTATGGAAAACTAACAGAGGGTTTTTGACATGCATAAAAAGACACTCTATTATCTGTGATTAAGGTTAACGTGATAACACGTGGCTAAACTTAAAAATTATTTTGATTACGGTACTTGAATGAACGATGAAACTATGAGGGTGGCTCCGTTCAAGGAAAAGAGTACAGCGGGAAGCCGACGGCCACGATTGGCCCTTGCGTGTCTGTGTTGCGACCTCTGGTGTAGACATTTTATTCGAAGGTGTTTTACAGGACGCCGGTATTTATTCGTGGGCGAATTCTTTTTTCCAGTTTCTTAGACTTCGGTCCTAACCTATTTTTCATGTCGTTGTACAGCAGCAGTAAACGTTAACTATTTTAAAAACTTAAATTTATAAATAAAAACGTGATACGTTAAATATATTAATTTTTAATAAATTTATGAAACCGAAATGTTTTTTTTTTTTCTAATTGTTCGTAGAATCGACTTTCATGAACTTTTTTTTCTAAACGAAACATATCAAATTATGACTTGTCAAATTTTTTTTTTTATTTCTTACAATATTTATTTTTTAAAAAGTTTGACAAAAAACTGTCACGTAGTTCTTTTTCCCGTACGACCTTTGAAAACCTTTGGTTAGTATCAGCGAAGATGGGGGTGTTGTTAGAAAGCCGACTTTCTTCTATTTCCTTCTATCATCTTTCAATCAATCCACACGTCTGTCCTTCCCTCTGCCGCTTGCAGGTAGGAAAGAAACAGGAAGAAGGTGGGGGGGACATTTGTCCTGACCACACCAGAAATATGGTGCTGTAATTTAAAAACAAAAACTGTCACCGGTGTGTGTCTTCATCATAAATCGTCATCCCTGTCTCTTCTCTTAACCTTTTTTTCTTTTCTCAGCTCACGTCTCGTCATTTCGTTTGGTTTCTGATCTTTCCTTTCGGAATCTTCTCTTATTTCCCATCTCACCTCCTCCTTTTATACCCAATTCAAATACTATTTTGTGTTTTGCTATGCAGATTCCCAAGCCCCTCCCTCTCCCGACATTGGGTTATCTGAAGAAGGGACATTGATTGGCCCCTTCGTGTTGTGTACTAACCACCTAAGCTTTTTTTTTTAATGATTGTAAGAAAGGCAACCTCGACGTTCTAGAAGGTTTCTTCGTGTGGCCTGTTGTCAACCCCTCGTCGCTTCTGGTTAAAGTCAAAGCCTCGACAGCACCCAAAACCATGGGGTCGTTCACGTTCCCATCGTGGATCGTGGTTGCACCACATCGTTCAGTCATGCTAGATTGTTTGTGCACACAAAAAGTTCCCCCTTTGATTGGTCGGCAATTACAATGGTTGATCTTACCCCCATTACATTGCAAGCGACCGTAGAAAAAGAAATAAGACCACCCCGCGGGGACGAATGAGTTCACATTACAAGACGATGTGTCCGAATCAAAAACGAGGTTTACGACAGGGACTAAACTCAAAAACTTTGATCGACGAAAAGCGCAAGAGTGGAGGGTGGGACCGTCGTTTATGTCCACCCCCTCCATTCTTCCTTTACTTCTTTAGCATTAAAATTTCAAAACTAGGGCATCATACACACACATGACGTCACCTCAGCCCTCAGGTGTATGTTGTCATTGGCCGTGTGTGGTTGTAGGGAAGTTGACCAAAGTTGGCGCATATAAAAACCAAACCGAACCGAACTAAGGGAGCAATGAAATGTTCCTAACAGAAGTCGGAAGACTTAACGAACAACACAAGACAAATTCGGAGACCGACCCCCTCCTTTCCATCAACTTGGTTTGGGAGGGTTGGCTCCATAAAGGTTTCCCTGTTTAGCCAAGAGGAGTTCGTTTCTTGTACGATTTAAAACAATGTTCGAATTTTGACAAATTCTAGATTTGGATCATGACATTTATCCGCTTTCGACCGACAAAAGTTGCAGATTCAATCTCATCCCAAACTTTTGAAAGTAACCCACCCCCACCTCCCCTGTCTTTATTTCGAGCTCATTTGGGCGTGAGGGGAGGGGGGGGGGGGGGAGTGGCATTCATCATTGAGTCGGCTTTGTGTGTTATTAATGCACGTTCATTTAGTAAATCGTATGGTTAAATACTTATCTTTTATGTTATAATATAGTATTATAATTACACCTTTTTTTTATTATTGAAACCATGAAGGGAAAAGAAAAAGTGCGTCTTTTTTCGGTGAAGGAATCTAACAAAAAGCGAGCACATCGATTTATTCTATTAGGACACGTTTTATATATTAATCAGCTCCCCCGACACGTGTCAGCTTATCTCCTGCACGCCTATTCATTTTTAACAAACCCAACATCATTATATTATGTAACAATTTTGTTACCGAATGCCGTGTGTGTGTGGTAAACTATCGACGTGGGTTTTCTAACATAGTTTTGAGGTTTCTTGTCTGAGAAAATGCTCCCCCGAATGGAGTGAAGAAGGAACCCAGATGTATATATAATAAGCAAAAATTTACTCGATCCTATTTTGTGGCTGGGGAAATGAAATGGGGGGCATGCTGTATTTTTTAAGTTGTTTATTTATTTGTCAGTTTCCTAAAGGATTGACAAGACTAGTCAAACGTCAAGTCGGAGGTGTTCCATATCATAAGGACAGTCCCCTCCCACAGGTCACGACTTGTCATTCAATCCGTGGGATTTCTTTTTTTTTTTTTTCTTTCTTTCTTGATTTCCCCTTTTTAAACATTTTCATTTAACTTTTTCAGTTTTCTCCTACTCCTAATGCTCTGTTTGGGCGTTTTCCATCCCTATAAAAAACGAAAATGGATAGTAATAAAATATAAATTCATAAGGAAATGACATAATTGCCCCCGTAACGAAACGGATCCAAACACAGCATAAGTTCAGCCTCGCCCTATATGTCTGTTCCACTCCATTATTCCTCTTCTATCATTGTATCCCCCGGTTGGTTGCATGCTAACGTTTAGGGCTTAGGTTATAATTCAAGATACATATACGTCCGGCCGCGACCGGAGATGGAGATGGGGACGGGGATGGCTCGGCTCGGGACTGGACGCGGTACTTGGGGTTTGGGGGAGGTATACGTAGATGGTTGGTCCATCGATGAAACGTTTCGAATTTCGTGGATGTGATCGGACGGGATTTCTATGGTGCCACGCATTGTTTTCGTTTTTCCTTAACCGGAATAATCGAAATGAAGGAACAAAATCACGACCTTGGATTTTAATGTTACATCGAGCCAGTGGATTTGCACACCCCCAAGTCACAAATTCCCATATATAATTTAGACTTGTTACTGAACGTAAAGGAAATCTCCCCCCCCCAAAAAAAAAACCTTTGTTCCGGATGCAGAAACGAGTTCGATTTCCTTTTCTGCAAACGTAGATCACAATAATTTTTTCTTTCCTTTTGAGAATATTTACAGAAGTTTGTGAATTACTAAATGTCAGAAAATTATATTCTCTCCATCTAAATCTATCTCGAGGCTTAGTATTGAGAGTGGAAGTTAGTAATTATATTTCTTTCCTTGTTGACCATTGAAAGGTCCAAACCAAACCAAGCTTGTCATTCACATATTTAGTTGCTCGTTCGTGTTTAACTCCCAAACAAAGCAACGAAACCTTTTATTATTGAGTGCTTCCTTTTTCTTATGACAACATCGGCCAAATTAGGGAACACCTTTTACCCGCGTCTTGTTGATGAAGCTGTAATAAAAGGGAAAGGGCACCAATCATTCCGCTGACAAAGAACAGGAACACCCAAGGCCAGTGTCGATGTCTTTTTTCTATGCCATGTCTCGAAGATCAATCAACGTGTTGACGAAACCATAGGACGAGAGAGATCTCAACAGTAGAAGCGTGTAGAAGACTCCCTCCGAGGTGCGATATTATTGTTCATGATGTAGTTAGTAGTCAAAACAGCTGAACAGATTGAATCACTGTTTCGATCCCTTAGATGTATGTCGCCGCCTAAGTTTTTCCCTAAACAAACACAGTAAGTAGTGAACCGGGCGAGTAAAGAAAGATACGTGTATGCTACTGGCCCACAATCCCCGAAAATACACAATGCCTCGATTAAATTTACGACTGTAGTTAGTCAAAACATCGAAGAATATCCGATCATTTGACAAGGTGGGGAAGATGTAATAATATAATATAAAATGAAGTTCCTCTCCCCTCTTCCCTTATAATAACCACAGCCGCCCAGAATGGCCACCCAAATGGCCTCCCCCACCCCCCCTTCACCATCACTCCAATCTCTTTGGTCTATCCTAAGTTTCATCATGCAGCCCCCCATCTACAGAGCGGGAAAGATATATCAGAATACTACCACCCCCGCATTAACTAACGTCTCTCTCGTCGCGCAACACCCACACACAACAAAATACACTTGGATGTTTCGGAATGGGAAAGGAAGAGGAAATCGCGTCCCTTCTACCTGCTATGTCTTATTATTAACATTTACAAACCACCAACCGACACCCAATGCTCAAATTCCATCACCATTCCACATCCCCACCCCTCCTCCTCTAATCTCAAGAAATATTTCAACCACGTGACTTTTGCTGAGCACCCCCCCCCCCCCCCCCAACACTCTTCCTCCTCCTTCATTTCCAAGCTTCCTTTGCATCCCCTCTAAACAACCTGTTAGGATGCGAATATTCCTGTGTGAAGAAGAAGAAGAAGCCCGTGAGAAAGGGGAGGGAAGGGAAATTTGACGAGGGAAGGATATAACGATGAGAGGATTCCCTTAGATTCCCTTCTCGCTTTCGACTTCCTAAACCTCCTCTCCATCAATGTGCCAGGCCTTCAGCGACGTCACCTTCAGCGTCGCTGTGAGGGCCGGCTTTGTCCACGCCCAAACCGCTGCATCCTTGCTGCGGCCTGAAAGCCCTTTTCTTCCGTAGAGTTCTTCTGCGGAGGTGGAGCCCTCCTCCGATTAACCTTCCTCCTCCGCCTTCCTCCCCGGTTCCGGGGTCCTCATCCTCGCGGATTATGGGTCCCTCACTATCCCCGTTCCTCTTGGGGTAATGTTAACATGTGAACTCCGTCGGCTATGAGGTCTTCCTCCTCGTGCCGCTTCAAGTTCCTTATACTGCGGGCCATGGTAAGCCCATGCGTCCCGCAAGAAACATAGAGCATGCCGAGCCACATTGGCGACGGGAACGGGTCGTTTCTCTGGGTCGCATGGCACACATTGCATATCCTCCAGCCAGTGGGACCTCGACTCGAGACCCCTCCGCCAGACCGCACAGATCCTTTGGGGCGCGAGGCTACGCTGGACGTTTACGCACTCCATGGTCCCTTCTTCATCTTACTCAGCTCCCCTTACATTATCTTCGAACGAGGTTTTCTCCAATCTTTTCTTGTAACGATTAAACCTCGTCATTGATAGACATCGAGACGAGATCTGTTTTTTCGCTTCTTCCTCATATTAGTTTTGGAACCGGAAGGAAGTGACAGGCGGGTGAATCGCTGACAACTATGGCAACGGATGGAATCTCACCTTCGCCTGCTGCAAAAGCGACCAGTTTCATCTTCACCCCCTTCTTCTTACCTTAGATGCAATGCTGTAAAATGAAATGATAACCACACGAATATCAGCTTTTCTGTCCATGCGTTTCTGGGTTTTTTTTTTTCTTTCACGAAATTGGGCGTTTCATTTCATCCTCCGATCTAATTGAGCAGCAATGGAATGGTTTTTCCCAATTTTGGGCCTTTCCAATCCACAAACAAAATCACCCTTCCTCGCCCCCAAC
>JARUPY010000389.1:0-228734 GCA_029817715.1 Melastoma dodecandrum
TCTGCTTTAAACAAAAATTAAAATAAAAATTGAATATAAAAAAATCAAAAGAGACATTGTAATAAGTACCAACACCACTAACGTATTCCATGGCCTGTTTATAAAGATATATCACCATGAGGTCAGGTGGGACTAAACAATTAAAACTAACACCCAGCTTTGCCATACAGGTACCTATGTGAGTTCGGCCCATTGAAGTACAGAACTTATATTTATAATTCTCTTATTCAACACACAGTGTGATAAATGCTCCATTACAAATTTTAAGGACTGAACATTTTGTATGAGCTTTAAGTGAGGATCTCAAAAACTCTAAAAGGGGGGGGGGAGGATAAGCTAAGTTCGTGAGGGGGCAAAACAGGGTTGCAGACAGGCAAGCAAAGGATGCTCACCACTGGACGACTCCTAGCATTTTTGCTTCACCTCCGGATTTCATTTTGGATTTGTTGCATATGGTCATTCCGTGCAACACTGGATCTGTAACATAAAACCCTGGACGACTAATTAATGGTATTCTAATCCTTTCGCTAGCCAAATAAAAGGTATAATCTAAGTTAACATGGGGAATCCAAAACGAATGCAAAGCAAATCAGTGCGTGCAAAATGATTTCTTTTATATATGAATATATTTGTGATGCATTATCTATCTCTGCGTCGAAGTATATTTGCAATACTTGATTCAGCAGTTCACTTTATTATCCTAATTATGGGTTGGATGTGAACTTGGAATACGAGTTTGCTTATATTGACATGAAGTGCTGCTTCTTTTCTATCAGGCCACGAAAAAAATAAGTTTAACGTACCCTCTTGATGATGATGAAGATAATGAAGAGTAGGACAGACGAAATGGTTCCTGATGGGTTGGAATAGGTTGAAGTTGCTAAAGTTAATTTGGAAAGGAGAGAGTGGGAACAGAAATTGCTTATTTGATGATATCAGGAGATTGTCACCAAGGTGGTGAATCCGAGTATTCAAGCATTGAGAATGATGACCTGTGGATGATAAATGGTGGAAAACAAGCATTGGTAAGGACATGGTTCTATTTATCTTGGTTTCTCAATATTCTGACAGCTTCTCAACCCTTGCCAACTCTTGCCTTATTTTATTTTGGGTTTAAAAGCTATAAGAGCATGTTTAGGACAATTTCAGGCTGTACATATGTGGATGGAACTTGGAGGAATTTTGTCAGCTTCATGCAATTAGGAAGAAGTAGTTCCATACAATTTCTTTGAAAATATGAAAAGTCTAATGGTTTTTTAATATATTGGTGTCTAGACCTTGAACCGATCTAGTTTCCCATGTCTATATAGTTTAAAATGAATGTGTTTGAAGGGAAGGGTTTTCTTGACCCCCCTGGGAATGTGATAAATTACAGTGAAAATAATCTATGTGTAAGAGTTATGGTTTCATGTATTACCTGCTCCTACCATCGAAATAGTGGAAAATTACCGTGCGAATGCTTCAATTGTTGACCTTTAGGACCTTTAAATTGTTTTCCAAACAATTTCATGTTACACACATTTGTCCGCAATCAAATAGTTGCTAATGAAATGGATTTTATCCACAAAAAAGAAGAGGAAAATTATGTCAGTTGACTGAAACCTGCCAACATAAAAAAGTAGCCTAAATCATGGAAACAATTCTTTCTAATTGTTGAAGCACGAGATTGTGAGTATTTTACTCCACTCCTTTTCTTTGTAATTAATGCATTTGCTTTCTATGGTAGTTAAGTTGAGTGATGAACCACTTCTCTTCTTTGCCTTTTGTTTACTTCACCTCATACTACTGCTTTACTTTTTGTGAACTTCCCATTCTCTGGGCTATGTATGAATTCGATGAGTTTCTTTTGGATGATAGTAGCAAGATATGGCATATAGTCCTCAAAACCAGCCCATAATCATGCAAAGTTCTTTAGCTTCTTTAGTAAATTGGAACATAATTTTTAAACCAAGTTTCTTACTGGTGCACAGGGCTAAAAAGATAGCTTGCTAATGCTCAGAAGTCCAGAAAAGCGGCATCTGCTGCTCTAAGTAAGGCTCTACAAAAGGCAGCACAGTATAACGGTTAATGGAGAAAGAGAAAATCAAAAGTCCATCATGTGCCATGTCCTCATTTCTTTGCAAATCAACAAAGTGGTCCTGGGCATGTTGATGGATGGTAAAGCTTTTGCTGAGGCAGAGATAAATGAACATGGGGAGTATCATATGTGATAATACAGATTTTTCTTGGTGATGAACACTACTGGTTCAACGCTTGTTACATTTTAACCTTTCATCAATATGTTTCTTGGTCTCAAGGGTTTCATTTGTTGATAGCAGTCCCCCCAACACTTTTAAAAGAAAAAGAGAAAGATCCTTATTTAAAATATTCTTATGAGATCAATTTGTTGAAATATTGATGGAAACCTAAATGAAATTAAATGTAAGTGACTAAAAAGCAGTCTTTATTTTTCCTTAGCTCTTTCATTCAACATTTGCAATATTGGTTACTAACTCTTGATCTTATTGATGGTGGTGAAAGAAATAACGGGAAAGTAAGATAATGAAAAAACAAAGGGTTTTCTAAAAGTAAGGTCTAAAAATAGAAATTTTGAAGCTTCAGGGTTATTATGATGCAAAATGATGGTAGTTTATTCTGAACTATATGCCCCCAAGTCAGGGTTTGCTACGCGGATAAATAATTGTATTTGAAACTTTTTGGCTGTATAGTGCCTAGAATTTCAGAACAAATCTGATACTTTTGAATGCAGCTTTGGTGGTGTTAGTCATTGTTTTTCTGGTCCTGTATTGGTTGAACTTTGACGGAACTGAATGCTGTGCTTTTTGAACCTAAGTTTGGAACTCTTTGCTTTATGGTCCTGATTTTGGAAAACTGTTCCTTTTGTCTCCTAGCTGTTTCAATTATTAACGAATTTCGTCAAACCAAAATTACTTTTTTTCTTAATTGTAAGACTACACCTTACCCCACAAAGCCCGTGAAACCACTAGTTGCATTTACAATTGAACATACTTGATTTAAATATTTTAAATCCCTTATCTATAAACTTTAACAGTATTTTTTCAAATGATTTTCTTAGTAATCGCGATTTCTTTTTTCGCGGCAGATTAACGATTTTGATCAGGGACTACAAGGATATTGGCATTGCATGCTTTATGACAATGTCTATTCTTGTTAGAAATTGTCTGCCAAATGCCAAGTCAGACAACGCTTCTATCAGCATGAAACTACGCCCTCTGAATGGGGAAAAGTATGCCCTCGGACTCAGTTGCTTTATAGGATTAACTTCTATCTCCACTGGGCAATATTATGTTTTTCTCATGAAATCTGTTTAGCTTTCTATTATTTTAGTGTAATATAAACCCTAGCCTAATGGTTGTCAGTTTTGCTTTAGTATTTTGAATGCCCTCAAGCAAAAGCGTATCAGCTGTTTGTACCTGATATTACCTGGCAATCTATAAAAAAAAATATGGGGATATGCCACAATCCTTTTCCTACCAAAAATAAGTAAATAAAATGTGAGATATGATTGTTTGTTGCACGTCCTTTGGACCTAGATTCAATATGATTACAAGTTTGGTTTAATCCTTTGTTCATGCTCAGATAGTAACACTTTTGTTTGTAGAACATTATATTATCAATTAGCTCTCTTTAAAGTTTGTGCAGGGGCCTAATGTATTTGGATTTCCCAGGTAATGTGATGCTTCGAGGAGATGCAAAGCAAGGAGCTCCCAAGGATGGAAACTCTCTTCCTTGAACTTTTTCCAGGTAATGTTGTTTTTTTTCAGAATAATCAGTAAGTTGTTAGGTTAACACATGTTATAACCGACAAATTTGGTAGGCACTACTTTCATTGGTTTAAGAGTGTGCTTTTTTATCAGTGCTACTTATTGAGACTGGAATGAAATAGACAGTGCAAAATCTTATTGTCACCAAGCCTTTTTCTGTTTGATATTTTAGGTAGAGATTATATTCCCTGAAAGATCCCTTTGACGGAGACGATGTACCGGATGATGTGGGAATACTTATTTCCAGAAGAATAACAAGATAACCCATAGACGGCAGTGTAAGATGAGAATTTGGTTGCAATATATTCTTTAATACTAGAATACTTTTTCTTCTTCATAAGTAACATTACTGCTTTTGTTTAGGTGGGGTGGAAGTTGGGGGAAGTTGGGAGGCGATTTGGGGGAGTTGAGACTTGAGTGGATTGAAAAATTTTGGTGGGAAAAATTTTAAAGTTTATTAGTATAAAATCGTATTGAAAAATGGAAAAATATTTTGACTAAATTGGACTACTGATGAATGCCGCTGAACCTACGAGAATTATCTGACACTTAGATAAGATGTTTGTGGCTCCTGGACTTGTATGAGGTCTGGAAAGTTACCACGACTGCCGGTGCAAAACGTGTCAAGAAAGGATCGATAATGCAAGAAGGGTCGACTTCTAATAGCCCCTTCGACAAAAGACACTGATGTATCCTCTAAATCAAAATGTTTCTGCCTCGACCATGGCATTAGCCAACAATCAGGCAATGTGGCCGACCCACAAGTAAGTTGTCCCATTATCGCTGCTCAAAAATTTTATAATGTGTAATCTGTGTACATTCTGGCTTGAAGCTAATTTCATTTCTCCCACCCAATGGAATCTCCTTCTTTGTTTTAATTTTTTCTAATTCTAGTCCTATTGCAGGTTTCCAGGCAGCAAAATTTCAGGGCAAATCTTGTCCGTGGCTCAACACCTGAGCTACAGAATGACCTCATCATTTTGACAGATCATGGGAAAAAGATGTTGCAGAATCCGTCACGCTAAAGACCTTCTATTAAAGGTACAATCTTCGGCAATGGTCCTCCTTCTAAGGGTGCATTTGGCTTGGCTCTACAGAGTACAACAGGATGAGTCCATCTAAAAATAAATCGAAAGACTCAAAGAACATTAAATCTGGCCCGGACTTCTAATGAGGACAAGAAGATAGTGAAACCACAGGAGGAGAAACGGACTAGACCAAGAAAGCTGATGTAGTTTCACAACTATAAAGATAAGCCAGGTTGGTCAATTTAATGCTGTATTTATGTCATTGTTATTATCATATTGGTATATTCAAAATTTTATGTTATTATTCCAACAGGTAGAGTAATTATTAACTTACGAGGGTTTCAGGTTTGTCGTGAAAGATCTGAAGCTGCTTATGGATACTTTCCACCGGGATGAGTGTTGTTGGCACCTGGAGGAGACTTTTTTCCTCGAGTGAAGAAGCACAGTATCTGGGGTGTTCTCAAGTCTGTTACGGGGATGCAGGTACTTAGTTTTCTCACCTGATTTGTGGATACTGAACTAATCCCATAACTTATTTTGTCTCCTTATTATTCTTGGATACCAGAGCTGCAATAAGAACTTGTCTCCATGGAGAATTAATTGAAGGTGTAACACCAATATATTCTGGCCAGGATTTGAGCTTCATAGACCCTTAACTATGAACTTAGGTAAAAAATAAGGATGATTAATATGAAGTTGATAGTAGTGGATTTTTCTCCTCTAATGTTTCTATGTAGGTATTACTAAACATCCCAATCTGTTGATCGTTAATAAGTATACAATTGCCAGGTAAGCTATTTTAGAAGCATGCTGGTTTGATGTCCCTCTCACTGAACATAAATGATCAATGTTGCATCCTTTTCTGTAGGGTAAAAAATTCAAAGAGAAACTTGGTCCAGAAGGACCACAATGGAGCTGCTGTTTCCAGATGGTGACTTTAAATTTTTAGCGACAATGAAAGGAGGTCCATGCTGAGAACAATGAACTGTATCCCCTTTCCTGGCCAAGGCGCCGCACCGATGGCAGCAGGTGTTGGCTTATGTAACTTCCATTAGAGGCTTATTTTCACACAGCGTCCGTAAGACCAAAAAGTTTGTCCTGCGGACCATGAAGGGGGAGGCAGAAAATTATCGACAGCGTAGTGAAAGCGATGGGGAATTTTTCATCCTTACGCTCCAGGCAGCTAACCATAACTAAAGCCACCACGAGACTTATTAGGCGGACATACGAAAGAAATTCCGCACAAGACAAAAAGGTTTGTTTAATTTTCACTTAGTGTTTTGGTCTTATCTCTCTTGGTGGTGGCCTAGCAGACATGATTCGAAATTGTTCAATAGGTATGCTCTTCGCTGTAACGCAGAATATCTTTGTTTTTTCTCTTGAGAAATTTGCGCTATACGAAATGATCTGCTAGCCAAGGGTCGAAGAAATATATCCTCTTATCTGAGGCTTGTAACTCTTTTTGTTTGGTCAGGTTCCTTCCTCAATCCCAACAGAAGGATGCACTCCCATCTTCACCCACGTAGGACATGCCCCTGGAAGAGCGATTACTCTAGTGAAGGATCATTGACCTATGAGGATTTCAATCCCTGAGGTGCATTCTCATCTTCTGGAGCTCAGGGACATCACACAGCGCTGTGCGCCGACATCATCAAGTTGCTACCCGTAAATCGAGTTGAGATCGATGGATAGCAGTAACTTAATGCATTCAAAGTGAGATTGCCAGAGGATGGAGATGATGTGTGAACCATACAAAAAGTACCTTGATTTCAGACACCAGTCATGTATAGTTAATCCCGATATAACTATATATATTTATATAAATATATATAGATATTATAATTTATGCCTGCCCTCTGTGTCACCAGGCAATGTTTTCCTTGCGTCTATATCTGGTTATATGTAGGTGTGTACGTATAGCTCTCATCCGATAATATGAGCTTATGAGAGGAGCATTTTTGTAAAAGAGAAACTCCAGGCTGTTCCGACGTAATAAAGAAAAGGAAAGGCAAATTGCCCTTTTGGTTTAGAATTAGAACCTCTCCTGTAGATCAGTACCATCGGTTAAAATGCATCGGATAAATCCAAATCAGTGAAAGAGCCACGGATCCAGTTCCCATTATCAAGAATTGAATTGTCGTCTGGCCTAAACCCAGATTGAACGTTATGGGCCTGGCCCATGGTGCATAGACCCCCCGGCGTAGTTGGAGGGGGTTTAGGAGGGATGCGGGCGGAAGGAGAACATAAATCTCGAACCCCAAATTCCACAACAATCACTCTCTTCCCCTGCTCGTCAGGTATCTAACGATTTCTTCACTTTGTCATCCGATTCATCGCATTTGTCATCGATCCTTCAAATTTATAGACTGTTTCCTTGCGTAAGCGAAAGAGAGCTTTACGATCGTGATGGGCGATTGAATTACATCTGCTTTTGGTGTGCGGCCGGCGATGAATTAGGGAACGAATCGGTTAATGCGTTTCTGTCTGCTATTTTGTCTTCTTCGGTGAAATAGGATGCCACCAATGGTTGCGTTGAAGATCGTGAGGGGAAAGGGGGGAAAGGTGTGGCAGGTCGGCCGACGAGGATACAAAGCCCTGACGCAGCACGTCAAGGAGTGGACCACCAACCTGGGCTATGAAGAAGGCGAAGGTGATCACGCACATATGGCATTCATCCCCCATGTCATCATCATTGGGCATGAACTCCGAACCCAAGCCCCAGTTCCTCCCAGCTCATCATCCCTGTCTAATCCCTCTGCCTTAGGTTGGGTGGGTGGGAGGTGGCCCTCAAAGAAGATTGTTTTTGTGAGGATTCTTCCATATAGAACCCTATCCTAGCATAAAGGTTTTATTCTGTCTGCTTGGACACTTTTTCTCCTACGTGTCGCGGCATTACCAGCGTTTTTGCTGGTTCATATGGTGTGGGGTGAGATAAATTGAATGAATATGAAGGAGTTCGGTCGTGAAATGAAACGTCCCAGCCGCCCTTTCTACTCTGTTATTTGTCACCATACCTTACCCAACCCCACCTATTGTAGAGTCCCTCACTGTTTTTCATTTAGCATTTCATTTAGCAACCCTCGTAGCAATTGACCCATCAATTCAGTTTCAGTCAATTAGATGCTGCACATTCTATGATTCTTTGCGTATCTAGGAGAAGAGTGGGGCAGATGATACTTGTCCATTTTCTTGTTTTTTTCAGTTTATGTTTTTGATTATCAGAATTGTTAGACGTGTGGTGGTTGACTATCTGGTATCTTACTGTATATTTCTTCTGTTGGTAACAAAGACGGGCTGCCAATTGGTCTGTGTAGAGTCGTGTGACTTCAAAAATTCGTGAAAATACGGTTCGATATTCGTCAAATTGTCTTCAAAACCCGCCTCCTTAAGGTATTTTAGGGTGCCACGATTTTTAAATCTCGTCCCTTGTAAATATTTTAGGGTGACGCGTTTTCAAACCCCCGTTCCCTTATGGTATTTTAAGGAGACTGTTTTTCAAAAATTTTGCCCTTAGTTTGATACATTTTTTTCGATTATATTTAGATTATTTTTACAGTATCAAAGGGTCGGCTATCAAAACCACCCTTATTGAAACAACACCAACTACGACAGTCCCATAAATCCTAATACACGTTGCAACACCTGCGGAGGTGGGTAAAGGGTGGCGTGTGGAGGATGAGGAACGGCTGCGGAAGATGGGGAAGGGCAGCGGCATAGGAGGGGCAAAAGATTTAGGTTTAATTAAAGAGGAGGAAAGAAAACGTTGGCGCTTTAGGGGACTCGTGCTTATGTGTGATGCGCACAGTCATGGAGTGGCCTTTATTACAAGCCGCTCCATCCGTCCAAAGCAAAGCGGTGACAGGTCGCTTTCCCTGTACTTAAGTACTCTTTTAACAACCATGGTCATGGTACGTACAGATCTCCAAACTAATAGGTTTCTATTAGTTTACTCGCAACGTTAAAAAGTAACGAGAAACGTGCCTCTAACACCTCTAAACGTTGAAAAAGTAACGAGAACCCCTACCAGGAATCCACCGTACTTAGCACCAACCACCTTGTTATCTGGTTTGTGAATTTATATTGGTTATGGTTGCAAAAACCAGTTTCTGGCCATTTAAGAACACAAGGGAGGGCATTATCTTGACCTAGAATGAGCTGAACCTATCATCATCCACCGCAATAATTTCCTATTTTAATATCCAACTGGGTCAACTTCAAGGCTTTAAACAGCATGATCGCTTCCCCAGTAGTTTGGTCCGGTATTGCGGCATCTGACGGAACCAGATTGGGGTCTCCATTTGACTGCTTCGTTTGTGGGACAAAGGAGAGGAGAATACTAAGCGTCTCGTGTCAATGGAATGGGATCCTATCTCGTATATCTGAGACGTTCAGCGCTTTTCAGGAATTGGGAGATGTCTTTAAGGGCTTCCAAATGCGGTGAAGCTACCTGAGCTTGTTCTTGCTCAAATTTAAGCAAGAAAGAAGTTGCATTGGCCTTCCAACCCTGTCTCAGACACAACCCCACCGCCTTAAAAATCAATTTTGATCATGCAAAGACCGTTATTTATGAACACCTTCAGATGATTTATTCAGAAGATCTTGAAGCTTAGCCTTCAATAGACCTGAAGCTCAATGTTGCTTAGTGTCTAAGCATCTGGAACCCCCAACAACTTAGTTAAATGATCCCAGAACGGGTCCAATGACCAAGATTATTCAGAGACGAAGACAAGAGAGGTTTTATGAACACCTCAACGAGTTCGCAACCCTTGAAGCAAAAGGAGGTGCCCTTCGTAAACATTTCTTCACTTGAAGTCAACTGCAAGGATTGATTTGGGAGGATATAACCACAATCAATGAGCCTGTTTACCTCACTTGTGCTAAAGAAGAACATATTATATTGCTAACCAAAAGGAGGATGCACAAGTGTTTGTATGGCATGCAAATGAAATTGGTATATAACCAATAGATCTCCAATTCATCACACACTACCTTCATGATAATTGGTACTATTGTGCTTTCATTCATTCAACAAGTGGAGTAGTCATCACTTGGTACAATGTAGGATAAAGCTAAAGGCCACTGCATTTAATATATTATCAGTTAGTATTTACCAGCAATTCAAAGAATTTTCCCTCAGCAATGAGCAGGCTGAAAACTGCCACTAGTTATCCCAATTAACAAGTGAAGAGCCTATTTTTGGCATTCCAGGCAATGCAATTGGAACGAAATAAATTAGCATAATGGAGCAAAGAAGGCGTAGTTACCTGCTGCAATATAGAACTAAGGTCTAATATGGTCTTCCATAGTATCTGGAATGAGTTGGATCTGATTTTGTGAGGTCCTTCAGGAGTCCTAGAACTTTAGAAGAATGAACCGATACATTCCATAAGGATATGACAAAGCATCATCTGCCCATCAATAGCCTTGCCAAGGTAAGTTTGTCCCCAATTTTACTGCATGAAGGGGAAAAACACTGACGTGAAAAAGATTAAAAGCCTGGAGAAGCAAAAAGGATTTGGGCCATTAGGTACAGACTTCTAAAAGTTAATGGCTGAAATCAGACTTACTATGTACTTGATTAGGACAAACAAATCCCGGAAACCAGCGATCTCCTTGGAAATAGTATCCTTTTTTGCCACTACCCAAAAATTGTTGAAAATCCTTATTTTCTTTTATTTCTTCTAATAAAGGGGAACAACTGAATTTAAAACTCGGCGGATCCACTTCATCTGCATCAAAAGATTTGGGGGTCTTCCCATGACATCATATCAGGATTATGTCCTCCCGAGTCTTGGCCAATCTGATGGCTTCCGTAGTAACTGTAAAAGCTATGTGCATAGGTTTGGCTATAAGGAGATCCACTTTGATGACAATGATACCTTCGGCTCTGCCCCAATACACAACTCCACAGATACAGGACCTCCAAAATGGCAATCTTCTCCAGCTAAATTAAGATAATGCCATCCAAATTTCAGAACCTAGAGAGTTGCAGGGGGAAAGTGGCTTCCACGTAATAATTGAATGACTTCAACATTCACAAGATGGAAGAGCTTACAACCACTAACAGCCTGATTAAAATAGAGAATAACAGGAAACACTTTCAAATCGATGTTGAGACCTTTGGTACTCGTTACAGAGGGTAAACTCACACCGGGCACTGTTTCTCAAAATGATAAGCTCTGAACCATTGGAAGGCCATGAAGCCGTAAGAATGGGAGGCTTTGCCTAGATTGTTTTGTCAATAATCCAGAGATGGTAAAACCAACCACTTTGATCATCCGGATCTGTAAATATAGCATTTTTGACACAAGCTCATACTCTTTGCTGAGAATATCTTTTGATTTTAAGCCAGTGTCCTTTCCTTCAGTTGTTTGCCATAAAAGCATACCTGCAAAAAAACCTAGCCAGTATCAGAAAAAAAATGTTGTACAACGTTATTTAAACTGCTGCTTCAACTCATCCAAAATAAAAAAGAAAACTACTGTTTTAATTGTCCCAGCCACAATCCTACAAATTTCATTCAAAATCCAGCGCACACACAAAATAGGATGCGGTATCATTGGAACCAGGAGACACTAGAAACCCTAAGAATCCATCTGTGGTCAACAATGTTTCCTAAGAATCCATATAACATCTCGATGGACGACCAGCTCCCACTTGATGCCTTAACATGATCTATATTAATTTATTATGATAATTCATCAGTCATAAGGGCAGGGATGGCATATAATTGGTGCTCTCATGAATAAAGAATATCTAAGTGTTACAAGCAATATATCCATGGACAGCCAACTCCCAGCATCAACATAATGAATCACACCTACGGTTATGCCATGCAGAATAAGTTGCTTGAAAACATTGATTCCCTATCATATCTTCGGTATGCATGAGTTCATCCTCCACCGGATCTATTCAGCAATTCTGTCAAATAATCTGAAACCGAAGGAGGAAAGATTAGTTCGTACTGCGTCGTATTGATTTCAAAACTATAATACAGGGTCACAGAAACCAAACTCCTATAGTTCCACGTGTGAAAGTTCCTTGAATCCAGGCAGCTTGTATACTTATCAAACAGTCGTAGCTCTTAGAATCTAGGGATGAATGGCCCTTGCTCAACACTCCATTTCCGGTGATGCCAAGCTCCATATGACTTAAAATTCTGTCTCAGAGCGGCGCTCGACCTACGGGCAAAAAATCCACCCACTAGAATCACTCATGAACAGCTCCTAACATCCAGTCCACGACATTGGTGAAGCAAAATACTGAATCCCTTCGGCCAAAGGTTCCTAATTTCAGCTGTTTTTCTACCACTTAAATAAACGCATACACACAAACAACCTTGGAACCACAAAAAAGCAAAATAAAAAAAATCACAACAACAGAAAAATCGATCGATCAGTTCAGATCGCTCGCGACTCACTCACCCGCGCGGAGCTCCTCATCGTAAACGGACTTTGATTGGCCTGAGGATCCCGAACCCGGCCTCCGAGACGTAATGCTGAACAGCGAGCTTACGAAAGTTCCAGGCTGTGTAGTAACTCTGGATTGATCTCCAGCAGCTTTGCGTTCGCTTCTAGGGCCTCCTTCGTGTAACTGAGCAAGGCGAAAGTCCATTTCAGTTCAAGCGAAAGAAGAGAAATCGGAGGGAGGGGGGGGCGGGGGCGATGAAGGGATTTTTTTCGTTTTACATGCGGTTTGTGGTGGTTAGAGAGGAACTGAAGATCTGGAGGAGGCGGAGCTTCTCTGCCTTCGCGGCGGACGCCGCCACTTTTCTCCGGGCTTTGTCGACGGCTTCCGAGGGCGTCCGTGCATATTTCTGCTTGTTTATTATTCTTTTGGATTGCAAATAAGGAAATGGATCCCATTTTTGATTAATTTAAATAAAATAATATTGACGGAGGTGGAGAAAAATTTTGATCCTTGTTTAAGCAAAAGCACCAGCCGAGGGGTACGAGGCCCGGTGGGCCAAAGCCCCAGATCTCAAATAGCCCGACCCGACCCGACCCGACCACGAGGGCGACCGCCCAACCGGCGGGATCGCGCCCATTCTTCGCCCTAGCCCTAAACCACCCCACGGGGAAGTTCATCGAGGGAGGAGGGGGAGATCTGAGACAATGCAGAACCCTAGCAGGGCGGAGGCGGAGCGTTCTGCTTGGGGTGTCGGAGAAGCTTCTGTACGCCCGGGACCTCAACGGTTCTAGGGACTCTCGCCCTCCTAATCCCAGGAGGCCGACCCACTCCTTGACGGGCCCCGACCAGATCCTCGCCATCGTCGACGTCCCTCCTCGCTACAGAGAAGCGTGTCTCCCCTCACCTCCTCCCACCACGACTGGTACACTCCATCCTCCAGATCCCTCGCCACTCCGACGACCTCGACCTCATCAACGCGACAGTACCCGCCGCCTCGCCCTCCTCCTCCATCCCGACAAGAACAGGTACCCCTTTTGTTTGCCGACCAGGCCTTCCTCCGCTTCGCCGCCGCCGCTTGGACCATTCACTCTCCGACCCCTCCAAGAAGTCCCTTTACGGACAAGGAGTTCCCCAATTCGCCCTCGACTCTTCTCTAGGGTTGAATCTCACCTCCCCTCACCCCTTCCTCTTCCTCCTCCAAGCTTCCCGTCCGGAGGAATGCCGCAGAGGCAGATGAAACTCCCTCCGCCACCTTCACAGCCATCGCAGCAGCAGATGGAAAGTGGTGCTGATCCTGTCACCACAAATGTAAATAGTCATAGGTAATAGGCGATGCTGAATTGGCGGAGAGCCCCAGAGGCCCGAGACGTTCTGGACTACATGTCCCTACTGTTATGTTCTGAACGAGTATCCTGGGTATATGTAGATTGTTGCCTTAGGTGTCAGGGGTGTCAGAGGGCGTTTCAGGCAATCTTGATTGAGTCGCCTCCTCCGGCCGTGCCGGGGAAGGAAGTTTATCATTGTTTATGGGGCATGTTTTCCTCTCGGTTCGAGATCGGGCCAGTTAAGACCAAGAAGGTTGCCCCTGCCCCTGCCGCCCCTGCCCCTGCTCCTGCTCCTGCTCCTGCTCCACACCCGGCAGGGGGGAGGTTCTACCAGATTGGATGGGGCCAGCCGGTTGGTGGTGGTGCCAGTGGGGGCGCTGCAACACCTGCGAAGAGGAAGAGGGGAAGGCCGAGGAAAAACCCGGTCCCAGCATGAGCACGATTCTCAATAGTTGGGATGTATTGAAGTGGGATTGTGGTTTTGAATTATGCTTGATCCGATCAGAAGAAGCATGTGGATTCCAATTTGAATGGGTAGATTCCAGTCGAAGAAGGAAGGATGAGAACCGGACTGAAGTTTGAGAAGTGAATGAGTCAGTCAGTGTCTTGCTGTTTATTCGTGTTGTTTCTTGCTTTTTCAGGTGCCGTTCAGTAGAAAACAAATAGGTTATGATAGAGCAGATGGATGAGGTCTTTCGGGTGCCTGCTGATCATAATGCTTTGGACAGGCCTTGTAGGAAAACCATAATTCAGCTCCCGTGTTGTAGATATTCTGTGGATTGTGTTAAGTCATCCTGCAGCCAAACCTAACTATCAACTCGTTATGGATCTCCCCTTCTTGTGTTGCATGTTTATATTATATTGATGATGCTAATCTCACGGTTTTCTTTCATCTACCTGGTGTATTCATGTCATACGGGCATTTTCCATGTTGCTTCATCCATCTGTGAAGAGTGTGACCGAGATCAATTAATCGTCGATTATAAATTGGGAGTTTAAATTCGAGATGTTTTATATATTCTAGTTCTTCAAAATTCAATATTTCGATGTGAAATTTTTGGTTCACCGAAATAGTGAATTAGTACCGTGATTTCAGAATTTAATTAAAAATTTAATTATTTTAAAGAAACATCCTTTTTAATAAATTAAAAAGCACGAAACGACTCGAGTACACGGATCTTTTTACACAAAACCTCAAAGCAAGGAAGGGGGAGAAACCGACGTGGGAGACCAAATCAAGATAGAAGGGAGATCACGATCGATCGATAGAACGAAGGCGGGCCGGAGATGATTTCTCAGTTCTTCGTACTCTCCCAGCGTGGCGACAACATCGTCTTCCGTGATTGTTGAGTGTTCTTCCCATTGCGCCTGCCGGACGCCTGAATCTCTTCTTTCTTTCTCGGTTTTTTTTTTTTTAGGTTTGTGATTTTTTTGTAGATCGAGGAGAGGTGCAGAAGGGCAGCACTGAGGTTTTCTTCAGGAAGGTGAAGTTCTGGAAGGAGGCTGGCCAGGAGGAAGCTCAAGCCCCGCCTGTCTTTGTAGGTACTTCGCATCTCCCCTCGATCCCACCACCGGGGGTTGGGGGCTGGGTCTTAGGTCAATTCCGACCACGCTACGGAAATTGTGGTTTTTGTAGCCGGGTCTGGAAGGTCCTTTCATCTTTCGTTGTTTCGGTCGTCTAGATTGAGTTTGTGTCTGCTCTTCTTCATTTGGGAATCACGAGTGTTGTTTTTTGCATAGTTAGTGCACGAGGGAAGTGAGTGTGATTGATTTTTGTTGGGAAATAGTCCCATACCGGATAGAGAAAGGCCTTGACCAATGCATATATAGGATTGTGACCTTCACCTAATTGCTAGCTTTTAAGTATAATACACGATTTCTAACATGATATCAGAGTCAGATTTGTCCCGTTGGATAAAGATTCCGAAACGAGGGCGCCCGACCCCCGGACAAAGATCCGATGTGGGACTATGGGGAGGTGTTGGGAAATAGTCCCACACCGGATAGAGAAAGTCCTGAGCCAATTCATATATAGGGTTGTGATCCTTCACCTAATTGCTAGCTTTTAGGTGAAGGGTAACCCGACACGATTTCTAACAATTCGGATTCCTTCTATACCGTTTATGTTATGTTCACCAGTAGTTGCGGAAACATAGGTTTGCTTTAATATGAGATGAATCATTTGTAATCAGAGTAGCTGTCTGATTATCACAACATGCTGATCTGCGGGCAGGAGTTTTTGTTTTCTTTGGTGGGGGTGGGGGGCACGTATGGTTGATGCTATTCTTGTCACAAATTTTAGATTCTCACATGTGTGAACCAGTGCTTGTGTGTGTCATGTCCAACTTATTTTTGGCTCTTCCATATACTGTTATCTAAATGTTGTTGTCTGCCCTTTTTCCTACAGAATGTGGATGGTGTTAATTATTTCCATGTGAAAGTAGCTGGGTTATTGTTTGCTGCAACGACAAGAGTTAATGCATCACCTTCTCTAGTCTTGGAACTTCTGCAAAGAATTGCTCGAGTTTATCAAGGACTACTTGGGTGTTCTTAGTGAAGATTCACTGCGCAAAAACTTTGTTCTGGTGTACGAGTTTGCTTGACGAAGTCATAGTATGTCTTCTGTTACCTGGCTGCTCGAAAATGATTACCACTTTGATATCCTTTTGATTTCACGTGTGCTTTAATTGTATACGCCATTTGATCTTCCATTTGCGAAGTGTGGCTTCTGATGTTAATTCTCCTTTTAGCATCATAAATCTGTAGGCCAATATGGGATTGCAAATACTGTCGATGTCTGATTGCTGAGGATTCTGGAAGGAAATGGCCCGGAATCTCTCTTGCATGCTATCCAGCTTATATGAAATCCGAAATGTTTGACAGAATGATGACTACTGGTTCTAATATGGCATTATTACTTTCAAAATCAGGATTTTGGGTATGTCCAAACAACATCTACTGAGATGTTGAAGTCTTTCATATTCAATGAGCCCATCCCGGTTGAATCATCTCGTGTCCCGCCACTTGGTCCTGCTGCCATTTTCATGGTACAATGCCTGCCTTTTATGCAAGCTCTAATAGCGTGAAGTTTTATCACTTATATTGAGGGCTGTTATTTCTTCATATTATCTTTTTGCAGCAAGGGAATAAAAGAATGCCAGGGACTGCTGTTACAAAATCAGTTATAGCAAATGAGCCTGCGGGAAAGAAGAGAGAAGAAATTTTTTGTAGACATCATAGAGAAGATTAGTGTCACGTTTAGCTCCAGTGTATGTACCTCTTGACGTGAATGTTTCTCTTCTAGTTTATCATCATACTGGTGAAGGTGAGCACATAATATTGACTTATCATAAAATGCTCTCAATGCATGACTGTTGTTAGAGTTCAAACTGTAAGCTTCAGCCCTCATTGTTCTCTTTTATAGAATGTATCATTGGATTAGATGATAAACTTAGCTGTTTATCCTTAAGTTGATTCACTAAATGCAAATGCTCAAAGTTTTACCTTTACTATTTAGAATGAAGAAAAAATTATGTCGCAGGTTTCCGGAAATTTTTACCATCCTTTCTTTCACGTATCGGTTTCATTGTTTGGTCCTCAATTGTTCTAGAATGTGCTTCTCGATTCCGTGAACAAAATACTGTCAAACATTCTTTAGATATTCTTTTTGAGCTTTTTCTAATATAAGTTATTCTTTGGGCTTTGCTCGTGCTGTCTTTGACATGAGTATGATAGATGTACGTGGTTTTTGTATTGAAATTTTTGTAGCACAACCAATTTGATTTATTTTTCAATGAATTGGCTGGATGGGATATCTGTGGTTGCTTCATGGCTATAACATTCGCATTCTGCGCCTTTAGTTCCTGCTACAATTCATGCGGTTATTCAAAATGTTTGAAAATAAGGGCGATGCCACTATTTTAGACTCATATTTGATTCATTTTTATTTTAAGAAGCTGTAACTTATAAGCAAAACACATTCCATCTTATGATGCTTTGTTTGTTTCCTCAGGGCTATATACTTACTTCCGAGATTGATGGGACCATCCAAATGAAGAGTTATCTAACTGGAAATCCAGAAATACGAGTTGCGTTGAATGAAGAACTGAATATTGGAAGAGGGGGAAGATCTGTATATGGTATTGTATTTTTAATCATCAAATAACTTCATTTTGCTGGGTAGTAGATATTCCGCCTCTGGTGGGAAGTAATAATATTAGCATAATCTAAGTGATTTTCATTTTCCTTTGTATAATTGATTTCTTTGACTTTTGTGTTTTTATGCATCGGACATATAAAAACTTGCTGTAGTAAAACTTTTTGGTTTGATTTGTTTGTTTTGTTTGTCTGAAATTATTTTCCTTTTATTTCATATGATCGGCCTTCTAATTGTTTGTTTTGGGATAGATTATCGAAGTTCAACCGGATCAGGGGCGGTAATACTTGATGATTGTAATTTTCATGAGTCTGTACGTCTGGACAGTTTTGACTTGAACCGAACCTTAACTCTGGTAAGGGCATTTTGGTGCAAGTTTAAATTATGTGAGATTATGCATCCCGACTAATTACTTTATGGGCTGTTTTCTTTAGGTTCCACCTGATGGTGAATTCCCAGTCATGAATTATCGTATGACCCAAGAATTTAGGCCACCCTTTCGTATAAATGCATTGGTAGAAGAGGCAGGAACTCTTAAGGTGAGCAGCTAAATTTGGCCTGTTGATCATTTAATTACTTCTAGTTTTCAGAGAACTTGATTCGGGAGCAGTCATGGATAACCTATGCTTATTCTGCAGTGTAGACATGATGCAAATGCTAGTTATTTTGAACTGCTGCTGATTTTGTGTAGGCAGAAGTAATTATCAAAGTGATAGCAGAGTACTCCTCAAGTATTACTGCAAACACAGTAATGGTACAGATGCCACTGCCAAAATATACTACCCGGTATGCCTCATTTTATTGTTACCTTTTTCATAGCAATGTTTTACTCCCACTTGACTGCAAGTGCATATTTTTGTTGAAGGATATAAATCAGTCAATTGTTAGTTTTCAATAAGGAAATATTTCCCCTGATGATGACCACTTTGATATTTGTTATTGCAACTATTGACCGGACCTTGTCCCTGGAGATACGACCGAGCTTAAATTTTTTGAAAGCTAATATATATTTACATTTTTTAAAATATCAGAGCCACTTTTGAGCTTGAATCAGGGGCTGTAGGGCAGAATGCTGATTTTCGTGAAGCATCCAAGAAACTAGAATGGAGCTTGAAGAAGGTGCAATCCTTGTCTATTATTCTTGCTATTTCTACCCGGTAGTTTCATCTTAGGGAACTTTCATGAGATTTATGCTAAAATGTGTTCCACGACAGATTGCAGGCGGGGCTGAACATACCCTGCGTGCTAAGCTGACGTTTTCTCAGGAGTACCATGGTACACTCAAAATGAATGTCTATCAAGAGTGTTGTGATTTGGTTGGGTGGCCTTGTCTAAGGCACAACTCATTTTGTCATACAGGAAATATATCGAAGGAATCTGGGCCAGTCAATATGACTTTTACCATTCCCATGTACAATGCCTCGGGCCTTCAGGTAAATGAACTTTTCGGTCACACGTACAGCTGTTTCTCCATTGAGGATCGACCTGTAAGCAAATAACGCGTCCGCACACCAGAATGTATACATCCATTTGTTGCTGTTGTGTTTCCAGGTGAAGTACCTGCAGATCGCAAAGAAACCCACTTACAATCCCTACAGATGGGTGAGATACGTGACGCAAGCCAATTCCTATGTTGCCCGGTTGTGAGGTGACGGAGTTGCCCCATCCTCTTTGCTTTCTATTTACCTTCAAAGTGTATGCATCCATGGCCAGAGTTGCCGAGAACGGTCAACGAGAACTATACGGCGAGTGGCCCTTGATATTGTTTTTTAAGCTGCTGAACGAGAACGACAGAGATCCTTTCCTTTTCTCCTTTTTCTTTTCCTTTCCCTTGTCTCCGTGTTGTATGAAATTTTGGACGCGTCTCTCTTTCTTTTGTTTAAGGCTTTTATCGAATTGTGAGGCCCGTCGTTTGTTTATTAATTCCACGAGGACGAGTAAAAGAACATCACAAGTCTTAAAACATTAAATAGTCGAGGGTACGACAGACAAAAGCTTCCAATGTAGTTGACATGAGGGGGACATCCTCGTAACCATGGCCGACATCAGGATCAAGCAAGTGCCTACCTGTTCTTATAAGTCTCATCATCAACTTTAGTGTTGGGGACAGGGAGAGAGAATGGAACAAATTAATGTCTCTTCAATAAAAGTAAAAATTTTAGCATAAATCAACATTTGGAAGATTCGTAAAAGAATTATGCGACATATTCTTGCTTTTGTTATAACAATAATAATTCATTAAATAATATCCATAACTCAACTCGAAATTGGATTGAAAACATCGGGCTTCCACTTTCATCAAGAAATCGAACTCGGTGTTTAACATCGATTGAGAACATTATTTGACGAAATATTGAAATTTACGGCTATATTTCGCGAAATATTTTTTCGATGAATCTTATTTTGGAACGTGCCCTCTAATTCGGTAATAGTTTCATTCACTATAATCAGACCTTGCCATTACTCATATCATAGTTTGTTGTCAATTTTAAAATGAAAAAAAAAAATGGGGTGACCAAAGCCATTGCTGCTACTTCCTGCACCACCATTGTGTCCAATACAGAGGAGAGGACGTTCTCTTAATATTCGCCTATAACATGAATATTATTACATAAGTGGCGAAATAAATAAATGTTAAACATTCTATTATTTTGACATCACGTGGCGCTAATACTACGACGAGTAAATATGTGAACGGCTGATGCCATAAATTCAATGAAAAATCTCCTTAAAACTTTTTTTTTTTTTTTTAAAAGTAGATGTACGGAACGCCGCGACCTAATAACTTTGAATGGAATTTGATTACGTGACCTAAATCGTCGTTATTAGCTTTTAATAAGCTCAACAACTACAAAAGAAAATCATACATTGAACCACGTCAGATGTAATTAAATATGCCTTGTCTTTTCAAGATAGCTTTTTTTGGTTAAATATAGGCACGAGAAAGGCATGACGAATGAACAGACGCATAGAGACATCAATATAGAAAAGTAGGAAGAAAAAACCGCCGGCGTAAACCTTAATTATGAGAGTGTGACTAATATAAATTATGTTGTTGGGGAAGGACGCAAAAAACGTCACCAGTGGAATAATTTATAATTGCGTTGGAAGAATAAAATCCCGACCTGAAAATACTCACGGCACACACATATATATTATATATATAATTAAAGATCTTTTGAAAACGACGAGAGTCAATGGAAGAAGAAATGGCGAATGCATGGGTCGGTCGTACCTAATAATAAAAAATTAGATACATTTATAAATTCTGAATAGAAGAAATTTTTTAGGAACGTATGACGAGAGGAGACAGAGATACGAAAGCAACTAAAAAACAAAAGCAGTGTTTTTTTTTTTTGTTTGTTATGTGATTTAATTAGTTTTGGGATGATGAGGAAGAGGAGGGAGTTGGTTGGGTTTTTGGCTTTGGTGGCGGAGGAGGTTGGGATTACTACTTATTCTGATGTGAGACACCCCCCAAAAATCTCTCCCCCTCCCTCCCTCCGGATTCCATTCATATAGGTCAGCGAATACCCCCCCCATCCCCCCACCGGGCGCCGCCGCCGCCGCCAACAACAACAACTACTCCAACAAGAAGATGCAGTTCATCGTGGACAGCGACCTCCGCCATGAGTCCTCCTCCTCCGCTGCATCCGCATCCTCGGCCTCAGCCCGAGTCTCCCCGCCTAACTCAACCTCTCCTCCCCCTTACTCCCTCCCCTTTCCCCCCACCCTGAATTTCTCCCCCTCCCCTACTCCCATCCCAGCCAACGGCCCCACCGTCGAGCTCCCTCGCCGACGTCGCGGCCGCCCTCCCGGCTCCAAGAACAAGCCCAAGAGCAACCCCAATTCCTCCCCCTACCCCAGCCCTAGCCCTTTTCCGCCTTCCTTGAGGACCCTCCACCTCCAGGTCGACCCCGACCGTGACGTCGTTGAATCCCTCACCCATTTCTGCCGCACCAGGTCAATCTCCCTCTCGGTGCTCTCCGCCTCCGGGTTTCTCTCCCAATTCGTCCTCCGCCACCCCTCCTCTCCCTCCTCCAACCTCGCCTTCCGCGGCAGGTTTGAAATCATCTCTATCTCCGCCACCGTCATCGATTCCAGGCCCGCCCCGTCACCCTCGTTCAACTTCCCGATTAGGTTCACAGTGACGGTGACGGGGCCGCATGGGCAGGTCCTCGGAGGGGCGGTCAACGGGCCCCTGGTTGCCGCTGGACCGGTTTTCATCGTCGCAGCGTCGTCATCCGACAAGCCAACCTACCACAGGTTACCGGAGATGGAGGAGGAGGACGGCAACAACGATGACAAAGTCGTTGAAGGCAACAAGAGACAGCAGACAGGCCTCACGGGAGGTGGAGGTACATTCACGCGTAATCTTAGTGGGTCGGATGATGCGGTCTGGGGTTCCCCGGTGGTGGCGCGGCCTCCGTACTGAGAATTTTGTAGAATGCATGCGGGGTGCGGGCTTCTCTTGGGGGTGGTTAGGGTTTAGGGCATTTTGATTGTGGGCGATGTTAGGGTTTTTGGTTTTAAGGACTTTTACCGTGTGAGATACAAGAAGAAGGGGGCAGAAACCCCCCACCTTTCCAACCTCGAGCCTTTTCTTTTCGTTTGGCCGCAATGCGATTGAGCTCCTCTTGCGGCGGCTTTTGTGAAATAATATCTTGAAATCTGATAAAATATCGAATTTCATAATTATAATTTCTTTAACGAGTGAATTCGAAATCATACAATCAGATATGACGCCATTACCATCGCCAAATGAGTGCATCATCATCATGGTCTTAATCAGGTTGTAGAACGACTGTGATTGTGAAGGATGTGGTTGTACTGACTACTGCCCCTTCTGACCTCTCTTTGTAATCTCTGTCTGAACTTCTGCCCCCTGCTTGCTTTTGACTTGTGTCCGAATGCCGAGTCCCTATCACCAACCATTTCACCTCTCGTATGTACGTACTACAACTGTTAATTTCACTTGTCACAACCTTATCAGATGATTGTCCTAATATAAATAACTAACTTTAATATTTATATCATTAAAAAGTAGGATTTAAATTCACCATAAAATGAATCAAGGTATAAACTACTCTTGAGGAGATCCAATGTGGAACTAAACTACATATAACATAAGGAAATATGGGGTAAATTCTTGAAATAGGCATAAAGGTTGTATTTATATATAGAAAGGATTTTTGTTTGTTTCGTTTTCATACATTTCAAAACCTTGAAAATTGTATTCTACAGGCTATTAGATTGATCGGTTTACAAGTGCACTAATTTTCTTAATAAGCAATGTTTTTATTAAAAAAAAAATTGATCATGGGTTGTAATAACAATGCATCTCGCCAATTCACATTACCAAGCCGGCTCCCAAACTCGGTCAACATAATTGACAAGTTGATTGATTTTGTTCTTCTTTTGTGAATAACTTACCAGTCACTGACACACTTGCAAGTACATCGGATCTCAAGTTTAAATCTCAAGCTGCCATTGTGCTAGTCTTGACGGACAAGACAAAATTGGCCCACCAAAATTAAACATTCGACCAAGCACGGTGGCTATTACTATTACCATTACTGTTAAGGCGACCTTGGTGTGTTTTTACATTTTTTTGTTAGACCAGTCCACCTCATCCTTAACACCACCCCATGTTATGAGCTGCCCCTATTTTCCTCTCTCTGGAATAACACCAGCGATCGTAAAAATACTATACCCTTTTCATTTACCCGAACTACATCTACTTTTCTTTCGATCTGATCCCTCCGAAGTCGATTTTTCCGGGCACTTACGCCGGATTTTACATCATGAAAGGTACCAACCTGGATCGATCCTCCCACCTTGCCCTCGCTAATTGCGCTACCCCTACTACCACTATTACTATTACTATTACTACTACTGCTGCAGCTTCTAAGCCTAGTCTTATCCATCGGCGACAAAACACGGCTCTTCTCAACAGCCGGAAGCCGAAGGACTGCCGACTGCCTAGAATGAGCGGGGGATGAGGACGCTGAGGAAAAAGTTTCCGAATCGGAGGTCCTCCAGGGACTGCCAGCTCCGCGGACGTCCCCCGATACATAGTCCGAGAGGTCATCCACGCTGGCAGAGTCTCGGGTGCTGTCTGTACTACAAGAGCCTTCGCCAGAGTTGCTGCTGAATAAAGAAAAATTGTCGCTCGAGGAATCCTCCTCAGTAGCCCTTTCCGAGCGTTGAAAATCCGGACTCAAAGCTTCAATGTCTGCTGAACCTTCGGAGGGGGACCCAATAGGATGAATATTGCCCGGTACTCTGCTGATGGATTTTCCACTTGAGGCAGAAAGCCTCCCGTTGGCTTTATTGGGTCCTGTTCTGTGTTTGACATTGGCAGGTGCCATTGAATTCCTAACAGATCGTGGGGCGCGCGGAGAGCATCTGCAGTAGAAACAAGTTTGACTTTCAAGCACTGTTACATGGATACATATAGATTCACATCACAATGAGCATTTGAAACACGGTGGTGTACCTTGCGTACAACAGCATATATGCTTCCACTTGCAAAACAGTTGCCAGTTCGACAGGCGTAACCTGAAAGAGGGATGGAAGAATTCTTTAGCTCATCAATTATAATTGGAGAAACCATGTTTACCGGACTTCACTTCGGATAATGGCAAACAAATATCAAGAGCAGAAACAAGTCACTTCGTGCAGCTGGAAATTGTTGTGCAAGGACAACATCGAAAAACAGTACCAGGGCCACCTCTACAAAACACATTCCCAAGAAATTTTAAATCGAGAACAAGATAACAGTGAATCTCCTATCCACATTAATAGCAACGAAATGGAATGATTTACCATGTACTTTACAAACATTCCACCAATATGGGACACATTATTTAAGTTTTACTAGAGAAACAGGTGAGGAAAATGCTTATGACCGCACGTATGAACAAAAATGCACTTCTCTTCGAATAAAAAAGAATTCGGAAGTAGTAATCAATTGAAGCATCATAAAGAAATAAGCGCAACCAAACAATCCAAAAATTGACATAGCATAAATATACCGTGCTGTCATCAATCTTGAACCACTTGTTTTGAGGATTCTTCACATAGCATATGTAGTGGCCAGAAAACGTGGCATTCATTACATCCAAATGCACAACTACTCCATATAGTCGGTAAACGGAAAGATTATCACTTGTTCCACTCATGTATGGAGCCAAGTTAAGGATCTCTGGAAATCTAATCCGCTTGTTTATCTTCCCATATCTACCAGTCTGCCGCAGCCAAACAACACATATAAGTTCACAAGAAGTTGATCACAACCAAATAAATCTAAAAAAAATGGACAAAATTTAGACCAACATAAGCACCTGGAATCGCTTGAGTGAAATGGTAAGGATATTTGGAGCTTCCAAAACTGTCAACTTCTTTCTGGCCTTCTCGTATGACTTACAGCTGGAAATGGAATAACCCCACAATGGGAAAACTGTAGGTCAGTATATTTGCAACAAGGGCGCAAATGCTGAATGAGATATTCTATAGTGGCAGAAAACCAATATCGCCGATCAAGATGGAACAGATATTAGACAGCAAAGACAATAACACACTGAAGGTAGCATAAAAAGCACAATCATGCAATATATTTCGTGAGGACCCTTCCCTTAGACTATAACTGCACATTCACTTCATGTTTTAATCTTGCAAGACTGCTGGAGAAAGCAGTAACATCCATGGTAGCTAATGCTTTTCCCGATATGGAATCAAATGTGTTAAAACTGTAGCAAAATCACAGTTAAGAAAACATAACAACCATAAGATCTGCACCTCGACCCGTTACTCAGAACACGTTGCCCAGAAACGATCGCACAAAATAACAGTTCTGGAACCCTGTAGCAATATTATGCTGAGCATGACAATAAACCGACCTGCTACATTGGTACTTGTTATCTCCATCAAGGGTCTCACTTTCAGTAAACCGATGAAGAGCTTCTTCTAAGGTACCAATATCCCCCTCAATCTCAACAGTTAGATCCATCATTCTTTCATGCCTCTCGGACTTGCTCTGACATTTAGTACATCGAATCTGCATTTGAATAAGCTTTACGAATTCAGATTTCCACAAGGAGAAGTGGCCAGAGCTAGTCATGAGAAAGTTGTCCATAAATGAAAATAATGGCTGCATCTCAGATATGGCACCTTTGACCGAAGATAGCCTCCAAAGGTCAATCCTATCAGAGTGGTTTCTTCATCCACTGAAGTACATTTCATCCCAGATTTGGCCAAGCAAATAGATTGCATAGAATCAATAGCATATCTGTTCAAGTCACTATTAGGAGTCGCAATCTTAAAAAATAGATTGATTAGAAAAGGCACAGTTATCAGGGGAACCATCTCGTAACACCTTAAAAATTCATGTGCATCTTCCTGTCTCCCATTGCTGAGTTGGCTTCCAATGTTCCTCAGATGGGACACAATCTCAATTGGGGAAATGGGAGAAATCCCTACCTTCGCCTTCAAAATTACTCCCTCAAACTTGCACATGAAACACCAGTCCTTCTTTGTGCCTAATGGAATAGAGAATAGAATAAATAATCACCATTCTTCACAAAAGATAATCAAGCAACCAAACGAAGCAGACTTACATGTCATAGAGTGGAATTCTTGCAGAAAATAAGCAGTCAGGGGAGGAGTAAAAGCCAGGCATTGCAGAACAGCATTTGCATAGCAACTGCAAAGAGCAGAGAATAAACAGGCAGTAATTAGCAGATGCCTAAATACTCAATGTCACAGAAGGGATGGGTTTTCACATGCCCAACCTTATCCTCAAAAATATTATAAAAATTTATTTCTAAGCCTCGACTGCATCCAAGTGGTCTAAAGGAGCAACTAATATCATTGCATCAATTCATCAAATCTATTGGACTTCCACAGATACATTAAAGCAATTGATGATGACGTGTGCGAGAAATTAAAAGGAAATTTAGTAAAGATTTTTCAGTTTTGTCAAGAATTTTCATTTTGCATCTCTCCTTAAGAACACTGACAGAAAATGGGACCAACTTTTGATGTTGTAAATCTTTCATCGGATAGAGAAACAAACAATCCACACTAGAGACTTCTGAACATATATCAATATATTGGAAATTTAGACCTATTAATATGAAAAAGAAATAAGCTGTTTCTACGGGTCCAGTAAAGGTACTCGTGACCTTGATGGTAAACCATGCATGGGAAAAAACATAACATGCCTCCATAAACAACCACCTTAAATTCACTAACCAAAACAAAACAACCTTAAATCCACTAGCCAAAACAAAACAACCTTAAATCTGCTGACTACAAACCCAAAATATTTCTTCTAATTGACCAAAATCCAATTAAAAATAGTATGTTTCAGAAAAAAGACAGTATTTTCAGAGGCCTTGAAAAAAGCACATTTAAACTTTCCAAAAAGATATCATAGTCATGATTATGGTTGTGTGACCCTTAAAAAGTGAACACAACAAAAATTCACTTCCCAAAGATAGGGGTAGGAAAAAATAAACCAAACTGTGACAGAACAGGCCAATTATAACTCTTAGGCTTACAATAGTCCTATGACTCTAAGAGCATGGCCACCATTTTCTATAACATGTACTCCATGAAAACATTAGGATAAACTTGCCATTGTCAGAGATCATTCATTCAAACGCACGATCAAACTGCTACTACATTACAAAATCAAGCATTCAAATCTAATAGCCAACCTGTTCCCACAATTTATGAAACCACATGGAAGTAACTCCACTTCTTTCCATGTATAAAGCTTGACGAATGATTCGTAAGAGAAGATCCCCTGGGAAAACATTTAAAATGATATATGATCAAAATAATAAAAAGGAAAAGAAAATCAGCACTACAGTGCAAAAGGCATCAAGATGAAGTAAAGACCTTTCCATCAAAGCTTCCAACTTTGTCAGTTGCTCGCCCAGATGATTCATGTTTAGACAATGATGACCTTACCGGCCTACATACACCAGTGTCATCAGATGCTTTCAAGCTGTCCAAAGTATTTGATGCACTACTTGAGAGATGAGATGAGACAGCAACGTCCATATCATCTTCACTGGCAAAATGCTCTGTTACAAGGAGAACTGGCTGCTCTGGGAGGCAAAATTTCAAAGAGTCCATTCTCAATGCATTTTCCTCGGCATTGAACAAGGTAGACTCATATTCCCTATTCTTAATTTGACAGGAGGGTTTGATGTCTTCATCACCAATAAAACCATACTTCTCGCATTTGGAAATGGTTTTCCCTGTTCGAAATAGTTAATTTGTTGGGGACGGTACCCTGACTAAGAACATCATGATTGCTGACGAAATCATCTCCAACATGTTTGATATGTAAAGAAGATTCATCGGCAAAGCGTAAATGGATTCCGGAATCTGATGCATTTTGAACTTGACCATCCAAGAGTGAGGGAGACCGAAAATGGTAACTTGAAGTTTCTTCCTTCTCATCAGAATCCAAATTACTCCTCCAAAAACCAGACAATTTTTTAGGTGGTTCGACTGTGGGACCTCCATCAGCATTGCTACCAACATTTACGATAGTTTCAGTAGACTCGTCAGAGCTGCCAGAAGATCCATCCGTTGCATTTATTGAAGCTGGGAAAATTTGAGGGCGAGACTTTGGGTCGTCCGCATGTTCTTCACGAGGGTTGCCAAAAAGATCTCGTGCATTAGCATCTGATATGTATTCGTCTGATCCTCCAGATCCATTTGAGCAAATACTCTCACATCCAAAGGCATCATCAGACGAAGTGTTCTCAGCAGCGGAGGAAGAAAAACCAGAAAATGAGGCACTGGGAGATCGAACTGATGAATTATCTGTTTCGAGCTTGACTTGTGCATGGTCAGAGCATCCAGACTCGGCCAAGCCAGTTACATTTTTGCCTGTTAAGGTCGAATCAGATAGATGCCTAACTTCATTCACAGCATCATCACCATCATGGTCATCTTTTTGGTCATCAACAGCCCCCCGATCAAAGTCGTGCACATCCACTGGTGGATGGCATTCTTCTTTGTGACCTTTCCTCCAGTGCATAATTTGACATTTTCCAGAGCTGCAAAGAAACAAGCATCACACACAATCTTCACTCCCAGAGTAAAAGAAAAATTCATAGGAAGTACTTTCTCCCAGTACTCAGGCCAATCCAGTAGCCCTTCCTTCCTACAATCATAAAGCAATCTCTCGACTGCAAACTTAAAGAAAAGCATGCTTTTGGTTATGCAGTCTAAACTGTAAGGATAGATTGTAACCAAGGAAGAAAAACAGCCCAAGCAACTACTTTTTCATTCACAGAAATTTCCTTACCACAAAGCCAAAAAAAAGAGTCGCCAGGCAACTGATCCCACAGCCAAGATACTTGTAGCTTCGGGCTTAACCCGGTATTTGTGTAAATCCTCCCTTCCACCATAAATTCAGTTAAGTGAACCTAGCATCCAGTTACCCCAAATCTTCCTAAAATAAAGGCGATTCCTCCATCAATTCTTCAATATTCTAATAAGTGATCCCAGCTCCGAGGATGAACAACCCAAACCAAATTACCCCCAAAGATAACCCCAAACCCTAAAAGGCAAACCGACCGGATCAATCAGGCAAAAGAACCGCAGGGCACGTACCAGTACCGAACAGCCTTGCATCGGGAGCACCGAGTAGTAGTGGGGCAGTAACACACGGCGCAGAAGTAATCCCTCGGGGGCTGCGGAGAGAACACATCCCCATAGCCGCCGTACCCGTAAGAGGCCTCGAGCTCGGCCCTGGCGGCCTCTTCCTTGGCCAACACGAGCAGCCTCCGGACCTCCTCCCCACGAGACACCGACTTCCGCCACTCCCTCCTGACGAACAACCCAACGAGAAGCGGGAACGCTAGGCAGGCGAACAAGAGGAGGAGGCCCTGCGGCCCTAGATCGAGGTGAACGACAACCATCTATCGGACCCGGAACCGGCTCACGAAAAGGAGGGCCCTCCCGATCAACGTCCCTGGTGCAGTAATCAATCCGCGGAACACAGAGGACAGTGACGAAGCCGTATCCCGAATCTCGGCGTAAGCCTGGACCAGGTCGGATTGGAAGGCATCGGATAAAAGGAATCCGGAAGAGGGACGTGTGGGAAAGGAATGACCCCCTTTTCTTTCTTTCTGTTTTTTTTTTTAGTACCGGGGGAAGAGGAAACGACGACGCCTTCTGCGGTAGGAAGAGGATGATGACCTGGGATCGGAGTGGGGGAACGGAACGGACAGGACGGGACAGGGACCAGAACGTGACCGGTTGATTGAAACTATAATATAGAAGAATAAAAAGGTACGTAAGGAAGGGTTTTGCACGTCGGTTAGTTTTAACTTTTTTTTTTAAAATACGATCCATTTCGTATATTACGAATAATTTATTGTCGAAGGATGTATTTTTCAAATTATAAAAAAAAACCCGTCTTAAAAAACAGTAAGAAACTAATTTTTGAAATGAACCTTTTATAGAGTGTGCCGTCTTCTCTATAATTTGGGGGCGTGTTTCGAAGATAAATTAGTAGTTTACTGATAATATTTTATAAATCTTTTTTTAAAAATCTAACTATAGATACGAACAAAAATCATGTAAGGAAACGAGGTATAACAATACTGAAATTTTGTGTTGCTAGATATCGTGTTTAAGACGTCAATATGGGGGCGTGGACAAAGAAGGGGGGAAGGTATTTTTGTTCGGTTCGTGTGGGTCGGAAAATAGTGGGAACAAAAGTACTGGGTCCCACATTCTTTCATTCCGGCTGCTCGCCGGTTGGGACTTGGACTGAGGTTTCGGTTGACTAACCACTCGCACTTGATCCGGGGTTCAAAAAGGAAGGCCGTTTAATTAGTGAACTAGAGAGAGGTTTGGAGTTCCTCTTCTTACGTGGTTTTACGGGACTGGCGAAATCGGAGACGAAACTCCGGTCGACGGTCATAGGAGATTTGTTAAAATCCAAGTTTCTTGACTTTTTACGTTTAAAATTGCAACTTTAAAACATCAAAATGTCTCCCTTATTAGCCCAGTACGATTTGAAAACCCCAACCGCATAAAATTAACCTTAAATTCCTCGGCGCAAAATGGGCATGTTTAATAGTAGTAAGAGCATTTTTCTTTTGCCAAATAGTCAATTCTGGTGACAATTCAAATATTAGAATGATCAGTCGCCCCACCCACCCCCAGGTTATGTCGTCTAGTTGTTTTGCTGGACTTATGTTTCCCCATGACTATAAAACAATCCTCGGACGTGGAAAGGGTTGGGGATGATGTATTCTATTAAAAACGGCCATGTAAAATATTGCCGGCCAGCGTGACATCAGAAATTTTCACGCGCCCCACTAAATGTTTTAGTCTAACAGCGACCCTTGTAAGTAACCAAAGGTCGAGATCTGCTTCCCCTTTGAATCTCCGATCCCCTCACCCTGTCCTGCTAATCATAAAAAAAAAAATAAAGGGTTCATGCTCTTGTACCAGATATTAACGTGTGTCTAGAGTTCATCCCTTCTGAACAAATCATGCATTCATTCATCCTTCATGGTCTGTTCATCGACGAGTTCGGTGTACGCAGTGCTCTGCGACATGGCAAACGTATGGTCCGCTGAGTTACTCGTCAATGGATAAGGGGGTTTTGCTGCAGCAATTAGAGAAGGGTTTGGGGGGGGGGGGGGAGGGGGGTTTGCTTACTCATTAGTTGGTCTCTTTTGATTTCGATTAGGACGGCCTGATGCATGTAGCTTACTATATATGGTTTTGGGATGACCTGCTTTTTGGGATTTTTATGACCGTACGGTTACATTGTAGGAAAGGGAAAAGGTTGAGGACCAACGACTATGCTGACCCAATTCTATTGCTTTTTCCATCGGGTATACGAGCATCTTCATTATTATTATTAGTTTACCCTTAACTACAAAAAGATGTAGTCACGAAGCCTAAGCATGTTTGACAGGGGTCTTGTACGTGCTTTGTTTCATTTTAAAATTTCTAAAATAATGCCTGAAAATTATAAGTCCAAGTTTAATATTTAAAAAAAAAAAAAATTGGACTTTAATATTCTAATTTCGAGGTTATTATTTCTAGAATTTTGAAACTACTTCCAAAAATAATATGACTAACTCCTTGACGGAGGTGCCGCCCATTATCCTAACTATTTTATTACAAAAAAGAAAAAACCTTTGTCGTGCTGCACAAAATGTGGTGACGTCTCTGTCGTCTTGCTGTTAAAGCCGTGGGACACAGTTTTTAACTGCATCGTTTAACCCCTTTTGGTAGATTTTCTGCATTCTTACACAGTTGTGGGAAGCTTTCACGTACTCCGGCGAAGTCAAAGATTCGGACCGCGTACACACAAAACGATGAGACTCACGAGAATAGTAACGAGTAAAGGGAAAACGAGGAAGATGTTGCAGGCTCAAGCACAGTGTCAAATGCACCAAAATTTCTCTCTCATTGACCCGATGCTGGAAAAAGAATGTGACCCATCCATGTCCTCCATCCAAATGGAAACTCTAGCATTCAATGCCTCCTGTTCATTTTCTTCTTCTTTGACTTTTGACATCATCGGGACCCTTTTTCAGCCATCCGAGAGGACTATCCAATTTTCCACGATAAAATTTATTAGAAGAAGAAGATGATGATGGTGACGACGACGACGACGACGATCCACTCCTCCTATGGGCTTGTCTACCCTTTGAGTTGGACTCAACCGGCCTAAAAGGGAAACCCATTGGGCCTGAAAGTAGGCTCACGGAAACTCCATGGAGACCGTCTCATGTAATTTACGTGTATGTCGCGGGGATGATCCATACGAGAAGGAAAAGGGAAAAAAATCTACGTCGCTAAGGTTTCTCTCTTCAGATTTACGGCATGGCGAATACATGTGCGTTTTTTTTCCTTAATTTTTATCCGTGACATTAAACCCATGTAACCGATCCGGTTTTCGTTGTTTTCTTTCTTTGTTGTTTCTTTGTTTGTGTGAATTTCTCATATATGGTATCAAAGCATATTTACGATCAATTTATATTTAATATTGTTATTAAAAAACAAACAAAACAAAAAAAATATTACATAGGTCTCGTCTACTTGGACCAGGCCTAGCCCCAATGGTCACAATTAAAAAAAAGAAAAGAATAATGGGGTTGTGGGCTTAGCCCATCCCATCCTAAAGGGCCCGACCCTTATTGCCGGCCACCAAGGTCAGCGCCGGTCACTGGTCCGATAGTCAAGGCCGACTGACCGGCGTTCAACAGTCAAACTTCGATTGATGATTTTTTTTTAAATAATAATAATTAAAAAATTTTAGGTATTAAATATTGACGACATATATTATAAAGTTTGTTTTACGTAACCATTTTAATTTTAGACTCGTAGAATGAGATATAAATTATTTAAACACGGGTAAAGGGTCACGAATCTTTTGGTGTGAGAAACGTTACGAGCCTAAAGAGGTATGACCATGTTGTGCCATGAGCGCTTGGTTGCTAAAGTGACCCATTTATGGTGACAATTGATTCTTATTCTCTATTCAGACATGCGTTTATTTATCGAAGGAACATCATAATGTGCCGCAAGTGTTTGACTACCAAAGTGGCTCGCTTGTACGTAATGGGTGATGGTTATTTAAATGAGGCATTTATGAATTTTCCGCAATTTTTATTATAACACATTGTGTTGTGTATGATTTCATCAAAGTGGATCGTGCATGGTGACACGTGGTAAGGTTTCTACATTGTTTGCTTGTGTGGTGGGGGTACGCCACGTAGTCGCTATCTCGAGGAGATCGCGCAGGTCGTGTGGAGCCGCCATCGTGAAAATACATCCTTCAATAGGGGTCGCTGTCTGCTTGCATAAGTTTCGTTACGTGCTCATATGGGGCTCACCACATTGTTGTTATCTCGAGGAGATTGTACATGTTGTGGAGACTGCCGTCGAGAAACTTCAACCTTGGACAATGGTCGCTGTCTCTTGTGTAGGGCTCGCCACGTGCTCGCGTGGGGCTCGCCCCGTAGTCGTAGGAGATCGTATAGGTCGTGGAGCCGCCATCGGGAAATTCCAATCTTAGCACAAAGGCCTATGTGCAATGAATCACAGAAATAGTTAAATGTGTCTCAGTACGGGAGGAGTTGTGCATTTGTATAGGAATTGGTATACGTGCTATTTTTTAATAGTGAAAATCATCCAGTTGGGTGGAGTGGAAGTAGGCCGAGCTGGCTTAACCACTACAAAAATTATTGTGTTATTTATTTTTGTGCAACTAACATTCTCTTGTGTTTGTGTGACCAGACATGTACATCCACACAGACGGTAATTGTATTTTGTTATCTGAACATCTTTACATGCTACTTAGTTCTGTTACGAGGACTTGTTGAATCAGAAGTCTGCTTGACTACTATTTCGTACGAGACGTTCTCTCTGCAAATTGGAAAAGGTATTTTAATTGTACAGAAAGTTCAGTCAGAACGAAAAACATTAATTCAGACTAATGCTTCTAACACCTTTCCCTTAACGAAGCCGCCTAAAGTCACGTGGGACATTTCAAATAGAAGGCAGGCACGCGTCACTTAGATAAAGTAAAGCAAGCCTCTATAAATCAAGCAAATAAAACAAATATGAGGGCAACGAAACATAAGATAGCCAACATCGGAAACATAACTGTGCAGAGGGATCGATTTCCTAATACGATATCAAGTGTGTGCGCACAAGGAGCAGTCCAAATTCAATACAGAGAAAAGACTGAACTTTAGCGAATTCCGCTGTGGCACTAACTACAACCCCTCTATGAACAGACTGAACATCTCTTGCCATAGTGGCGATTATACTGTCACAAGTTGAGAGTTCCACAGTCCCCGCACACGACAAGCCTCTGCAGCACTTGCTAATTTGTATGATTCTCAGTTTTACTACATTTCCTTAAACCCTAAACTCTAAACTCGTGTCATATTCTGTTTCCTTCCTGGTTTCATGTTGAGAGATCTCTTTTCCATTACATCAATATATCTGCAAGAAACATGGTGTCTAACTGAATTCGGAAAACCGCTCCAGCTTTAAGTTTTATTCGAAGTATAGCGAGTAATGACGCCTTTATAAGCACTTACAAGCGCGCATAGCGCCGCTTTAGTTTAATTGAAATTGATCCGGTACTTGGGCTGCTTGTTAGGCAGGAACAGACCCCAGTTCTTCTTATAATCAGGGGACTTCTGATCCTCGTCGAACATTGCGAATATGTATGTCTCGAGGTTCCCACGCCTCTTTGGGGTTCCATTCTTCACGTGTGCCACCAGGTTTGTGTTATAGGTCCTTGCGTTGTCTACCATTGTGGCAGTCCCACCGGCCGACGGCCACCCCAACTCCGATACTACCACCCCAAGTGTCCCGGAGCCGATCTTCTCAAGTGCTGCGACCACAGAGTCATACATGGCATCGAACAGGTTCTGGTACCGGAGCCCGTTGTTGGGGTCGGTGACGACTGTGGACGAGGATGTGAAGAGCGCATATGAAAGAGATATGCTCTGCTGGTTGTATAAGTATGCGAAGTAGGGGTAGATGTTGACGAGCAGGGGAGATCCGCTCCGCTGCAGGAACTGCACAAGCTGGTTTAGGATTGGCAGGTATGACTGCTGGAACGCGCCTCGGGAGGGTGGGAAGGAGACCCCGAGTGCCCCGGTCTCGATCGCGGTCATGACCTTGATCTTGTTCCCGAGCCCCTTGTTGTTGAGCGAGTTCCAGATCTAAATCATGGCGGGGACGAGGTACTGAGCGAAGTTGTCCAAAGGCTTCACCTCATTGCCGACGGCGATGTACCTGAAGTTGACATCGACATGGTTCACGAAATTCTTTTGGACCCAATTATCGGCATTCGCCTGGCTGGAGGCGATGCTCTGGAGGTCGGAGTTGAGGAGGCCAAGCATGAGCTGGATTCCGGTTTCCCCAAGCGCCGTTAGGGTCGGCTCGTCGGGGCTGTAGATGCGCATCCTCTGGATGTTGTTTTGCAAGTAGAGGGCTACGACATCCTGCCTGGACAGGAGGTTGCGTCCAAGCATTCCATAGCACACTCCAATCTGAGCTTCCACTTCTACAAAACCAAGAATCACATAAGACAACCTTACATCAAAATAATTCTGAGTGTTTAGGACGAAACAATATATTGTTGGATGACTTATTGTATGATATGAATTAACAACACGAGGAATTGCATGGGAGGCATGCAATTCAATAGCAAAGTCAGGAAATGGTGGAAAGGGAGACGACATAAATTAGGATAACCTGTATGAAGAAGGGCAATAGCCAAGATCAAGAGGAGGAGGATGGGAGTGATTAAGGAGGAGGATCTGAGTGCTGATGAATTGGCCATTGCCCTTTTCTTTTGTGATGATATATTGTATTTATTTAGTGGACTGTAAGTATTTGGAGGAAGAGGGTGTTTATTTATAGTGTGGGTGTGGGTGTTAGTAATTATTTAGGAAGCTTGGCAAGCAACGTCGTACAAAACGAGGGACTTGGTCATAAATGAATACCGTGTTTATGTTTCGGTCCAAGAATTTCCAAGAGATTGAAAGGTGGAAGTTCAAGCAGAAGGATAATAATATCCCAAGAGAGACGGCGGCGGCTAAACGCCCGTGGGTGGATTTGTTTCGTACCATGTTAAGCACCAGCTTTTACGAAATTTTTTTAATGGGTTTCTTACAAAACCAAGCAATTTCATAAAGAAGATGTAATTTATAAAATGACTTGTAAATTATGAATAGTAACGGTTTCGTTTCGTACAAATGTAAGAGCCAATTAAGAAAATTTAGTAATAATTTCGTACACACATTACGAAAAAGTAAGGCTGATTACTAAAGATATTTCATAAATGTTATTGTTTAGCAACAGAAATTCCGGGCCGCAGATCTCGATGCTATATCTGGATCAACGGTCCAGATTGTAGGCCCGAAGTATGAAAAGTCCAGTACAGTTACCAAACGACAGGGCTATCAGGCGATAAGGGTCAACGAAGTGATCAAGCGACAATGAATTGGACGAATGCGAAAACTCTGCGGCGAAAGGTAGTGGGCGATTTGGTCGATCTCAAGACATGAAAGGGAATTGTTGCCAAGATTGCTCAAATATAAAGAAATATTCCATGAAGAGGGCAACAAGGACATGCAATATATGTATAATATTTTATTATCGTACTTACATAAATCTGGCCTAGTATAAATAGTTGTTCTTAGGTATTATACACGGACACCTCTATGCAGACGAACATATAATGATTTTTATTTTCAAGCATTCCAGCGTTTCTGCTTCTTTCGTATTTGGATCCGACTTGTCCAGCATTCACTTTCGGAGAGAACAATTACTTTTTCGTAATTTCATGAACTGGGAAATAATAAACTACTGTTTGTTACAATTAATCTTCCATTTTGTCCCATTACGAGTCAACCACAAGAGACACATTGCCAACTCCACTTCCAATCTCGGACATGACTTCAGACTCAGACTCGTGCTTTTCATTTTTCCTCGGCGTGAGCGACGGAGGGACATAATCCAAATAGACATAATCATCATCATCAGTATTTTTGAATTTTCGTCCTTTACAAATCCCAAATTTTCTCCTCCCCCACTTGAAAATCTTTTTCCACCGAGGAAAGCGAAATCCAATTCCAAAACCTGACTGTTTAACGGTAAACTTGTCCCGGGCCAATGGACTTAAAATCCTTTGAATCGTTGTCGTGGTCGAATATGATCAAATATGAACAACAGCTCAAGGGAAAGAGAGATCATTTCAATCGAAGGGCAAAAGGTTAGGCAATCGAATGCCGATAAAAAATCGACGTTCGAAGGTTGACAATCGAAGCTCGGGTTTGTAGTCAGGCATGGAAGGTTGGTTCAAGAGCAGTAAGACCACAATCGGAGCCCATGTATTTGTCGATAATTGTCATGAAGACAGGTCATTTTGTACCCCTGTATGAGAGGGCATCCCGGTTGTCTTTGTCTCTCTTGTTTTCGTTCCTCTGTTGTAAAGTGATTTTGAAGCATCAATGGCAAGACGTATTCTTGTTTCTTCTCTGTTTTTTTTTCCTTTTTTTTTTAATTATATGGCTACCACATTTTTTTAATCAACATTTCACCCAAGATCGCGATTTGTTCTCGTCTTAAACACAAAAACACGAAATATTATACTTTTTAAAAATTTTAGATACGTAATTTTGGTAGCTGTAATAATATTTGTAGACGATTAATGGGCCGGGCCTTTTTTTGGCAATATGAAAATGGGCCCGGAGATTAATCGCTTCATGGGGCCTGCCGTCACAGAATTGGCGGAAGAACCAGATACCGAAGCCGGATGGATCGGACACGACATCTGCGGATGATGTACGATTTATTGTCTCCCACCACCTACAAATTTTTTGTGCTTTATTACAAATTAGGTTGATGAAAATATCACACATTTTACGGCGTTCATTTTCGAAATTTCTGAAATAATAACATAAACTCGGTTTCATAAAATTCGAGTTTGCTATTTTAAAATTCATGATCCCATTTAATTTCTCTATCTCAAACAATTGTGATGTTAATTGTTAATTCACGAAAGACCTCGAAAGCATGTAAAACGCAGTGTTGTCAAGGCGCCTCGCCTTGCTCGAGGCCACCTCGCATTTTTAGGGCTAGGGCGAGCGCCATGCAGAAGGCGCTCGCCTCAGTAGCGCCTTGCCTAGGCGCTCCGGTTCCCCTAACCTTTTGAATTTGACCATCTTTTCTTCCTATTTTGCTTTTTACCTCCCATACCTTTTTCTTTTATTTCTCTCTTGAAACCTGTGAAAGAAATGATGGCGTGATTGGCGGAACAAAAGCTGAACCAAGACTTCCCCATCTGTTCCCCCCCCCCCCCCCCCCCCCCAAAAAAAAAAATTGTTTTCTTATGGGACATGGGAAGTAAGCAGAAGCCCAAAGACAGACATATCGGCATCGGTCCACACACTGCAACAATACATCTATAATTATGCGCATTATGGAGAGGGAGAATCAAATAAAAGAACTGGGTTAGGTTCCCAATGGCATCATCCACTTTGTCTGACCTCAGTTTGTTAATTTCTACTCAACACCACACGCAGAGCATCAACTAAAAATATAATATAATGCAGAACAGATGTTTAGAGTTGCAGAGTCATAAAGTTGCATCTCATATATTCACTCCACTAGGACCACTCAATCTAGGAGAACTTACCGTGGGTACCATGGTGACGCCGTATCTGATTTCCAAATGCACAAATGCGCGCACTTGATTCCCAAATGCACAATCACGGTGATTGTGCATTTGCTGATTTTATTTTATTCCGCTAATCTTTTGTCATCTAGCTGTGTATTCTCATATTCTCTCCATCTAGCAGTAGCTGATCCAAATTCTTAAAATATTTCCTTTTAATGTTTGCAGGATGACCTTATTTTTACTGGACCATTCCCTGGTGATATCGATGACATGATGAATGGTGAAGTGGAAATAGTTTATGGAAATGGAGCGAATTTGGACAGCATAACTGCTTTGTTCGGGAGTGCATATATCTGATATATTATATCAGAGACCAAATTGTTAACAAGTTCCTCAAGTCCCTCACAGTGTATATATCAAAAACCTTATTAACTTCAGAATAGAGAAAACGCATGCATGGTTCATAAGTTTGTTCAGATTCAAGTTTTTCTTATAATATGACAAAAAGAGTTGCTTTGATAATGCAGTGCGTTAATAGATTATTGAAGAATGGCAGATTCTTCCGAAGTAAGAAGTTCGAAGAGGGAAATTGGTTGGAGGTATAATTTCTTTGAAGATCCCAAAGATCCCAATACCGTATCATGTAGTTTTTGTGGATATATGTCAAAATGAGGAATACACCGAGCTAAGCAACATCAAGTCGGGAAATTTAAAAATGCAAAAGCATGTCGCAAATGTCCGGAAGAAGTGAAAGAAGAGCTTTGTAAGCAATTGACGGAATTAAAGAGCTTAAAGACGAATATCGGTGTTAATTCGAACTCTTCTTCATTCTCTGTGGATTTTTCTGCTGTGGGTATTGATAATGATATTGAGATAGAAGATACAGTTCAAAAAAGATTGAAAAGTGACAAGGCGCGGAGTAAGGGTCCTATGGATCTCTTCTTAATGCAAAAGGGAAAGACAAAACAGATGAGTATAATGGATGCTGTTGATAAAAAGCTCGTGCTTGGACTGTTCAAGCTATAGCCCGATGGTTTTATCAGGCCGGTGTTCCTTTCAATGCTTCCAAGTTGAAGAGCTTCGATGAGATGTTGGATGCAGTTGGTCGATACGGTCCAAGTTTGAAGAAACCACGTTATCATGAGCTTCATGTACCACTCCTGAACAAGGAGGTTGAGTTGACGAAAGAAATGATGAAAGACCATGTAGAGAGTTGGTCTCGATATGGATGTTCTATAATGTCAGATAGTTGGACGGATAGAAAGCAGCGATGTTTGATTAACTTCCTTATGAATGGTGTGAAGGGGACGATGTTTATTAGATCAGTTGATGCTTCCGCTTATTCTAAGACAGGCGAGAAGTTATTTGAGCTAGATAGCTTAGTGGAAACAACTATGTTTTAGCCGGTAAGACTTTAAGCTTGTTATGATAATTTATTCCTTCGTAACACTAGTGAGGAACTTGTTAACAATTTGTCTAAAGGCAGGCAAATTACTCATGGCGAAGAGACCACACTTGTTTTGGGGCTCCTTGTTCGGCTCATTGCATCGACTTGATGCTTGAAGATATTGGCAAGCTTCCGAACGTGAAGAAAACAAGTCCAGAAAGCCATCTTTCTTGTGGGATTTATCTACAATCATGGCAGTGTTTTGAGCACTACGAGAAGTTTTACGGAGAATAAGGAGTTGCTCAGGCATGGTGTTACTAGATTTGCGACGACCATCCTCACTTTACAGAGACTTCATATCTTGAAGAATAAGTTAGCGAAAATGTTCTTGTCCCGAGAATGGGATGAGAACAAGTTGTCAACCACGGAGAAAGAAAAGAGGGCTTATGAGATTGTGATAAGGCAGTCGTTTTGGGACATGGTTTTGCACACATTGAAGGTGATGGGGCCATTAGTATGTGTTCTGCGTCTTGTGGATAACGAGAAGAAACCGGCGATGGGGTATATATATGAAGCAATGGATAGAGCAAAATAGGCTATCCAAAAGTCTTTCCATGGCAAAGAAGATAAGTATGCAGACGTGTTCAAGATAATTGACGACCGATGGAATTCTCAGTTGCATCATCCCTTACATGGGGTCGGACACCTCTTGAATCCTGAGTACTTTGAGCAGATTACTAATTGTGAAACAGATCTAGAAGTGATAGACGGTTTGTATGTTTGTGTCGAGAAGTTTGCTCCAACTGTCGAGCTTTGGGATAAGATCCTTGCTAAGTTTGGATACTACAAGCGATCTGAAGGGAAATTTAGTACGACATTAGCTATTAGATCAAGGAAACTGAGATCGCCAGGTATTTTATTTTATGATTATTTCGAATTTTCGTGATAGTGTGACTATCATGACGAATACGAATTCTGGATGACAGCGGAATGGTGGGATATGTTTGGGCATCATACTCCAAATCTACAACGTCTTGCGGTCAGAATTCTAAGCTTGACTTGCAGTGCAAGTGGTTGTGAACGCAACTGGAGCACATTTGAGCATGTAAATCCCTTATTAAAGTATTACGTATATTATTCTTATTCTCAAATAGAATATTGATAGCTTTCTTCTTTGTAGATTCATACAAAGAAGATGAACCGCCTTGAGCATAGCAGGTTACTTGACTTGGTTTATGTCAAGTACAATCAAAAGCTGAAAGATAGATATGATGCCGCAAATGTTATCGATCCATTGACTTTGGATGACATTGATGATAGTAATGAATGGATGGTGGGAGAAATGGAAGATGATGAGGAAGAAAGCGATGATCTGGTCTTCCCTGACGATACTTTGACATGGAGAGCGGTTGAGAGAGCATCAGGAGTCGAGGAACCTATTCGAATTACAAGGCAACATGCTAGTTCGAGTACATCACAGAGGATTCTTCAACAGAAAGGAGTCCACTCCGATGCGGCAGAGGACATTGAAGTACAACTTGGAAATGATAACTTGCTTGAAACTGAAGTTGATTGGGATGATGAATGTTGTGATTGATGATGATCATTTTGGTTTCTAATTTGATGTTTAGATGCGGATAACTCGAATGATGTGAACCATTATTTCTTTCTTTTTATTCAGAACTAATGTGGATGGGGATCTTGAGATGATATTTTGGTTTATAAAATACATTTCTATTTGACATTTCAATTTTAATATATTATTTTATTGATTAGCGCCTAGGTGAGCGCCTCGGGCGATGGAAGCCCTTCTCGCCTTGGTGGCGCCTTAGCACCTTGACAACCTTGGTAAAACGTAAATCAAATGTTAACAAAACACCCTTTATTTATCGAAACACTCCTTTTGCTTGTGTATCACCTATGCTATCGGAGTTTACTCTCTAATGGCGTCCGCTTCATACGATGACGTCTACTTGTAACATAGTTGCACACCTAAATGTATAAAAAAATCGAGGTAATATTATCTTTGAGAAAATATGTTAGTAATATAACTTAATATCACCAAAAATTCCAGACCCGAGACACCACAAGTCTCGACCACAAACATAACAACGCTTTTCCAAAAGAGAATTCGCTTTTAGTATTCCCCCATATTATTACATGAGTCAAAGTCGTCTATTGTAATGTAATGAATGGATGACCGACGGTGGGGAATGAGTTTCGTGGACGAGAAGGGATCGCATACAAACGAAGCATCCATTATTCTCTGTGGAGGGAAAGTATTTAGTGAAAAAGGAAGAAGAGAACGAAGCAATTAACTTAGCTAGCGAATCAAGAACATCCTTCCACAGATGCCAAACCCTATTACTATTTTGAGATTGGGGGGCCACCCCATTTTAGTTGGCGTGGATTCGCAACTGGTGGGAAATGAAAGGCATGTGAGCTTCCTTGTCCGACTGTCCGTGGGATTCAAACTCGAACACGAAACCTCGTTAAGGTCGGAACCATGTGAACTGACTGGCCTTGGAGGATGACGGCTAGTAATGAATTTAGAGGAACCAACACCCATTTTCTCTTTCCCAGTTTCAAACAAATTCTAGAAATTCACGACTCGGTTCGTGTCGTCGTTGTAGCTAGTGGTGGACTTGTTTCACAGATTCATCAGGCAGGTTTTTTGATTCATGCTAGTTCAGGCAGTCAGTTGTGGAATCCATATCTCCAACAGTGTTTGAGAAAGGGCTGACCTGACTGGGTTCAATAATACTATTATATCGTGGAAACGCCAACTGTTGCGGACTAGTCTCTTCGAAGAAGGTCCACCTTGCATTAAAAACTCATAGGGGAAGACTGATTCAAACACTTCCTTTTTGACAACATCGTATTTTTATAAGTGTCAATTTTGGGGATTAGCCCGATCGATTCGCGAGTCACGTCGGCTGTTCATTCCTCCGTATGTTTATTATCGTATGCGTCTTTGTTACATCGATCGCATACGGTCGTGCACCGCCATCGTTAGTTTCAGATTCGGATCCCCAAATGGTCTGAAAACAAGAAGACGACGGGGGACTTTCTCACCCTCTCTTGATTCGTTCTTTGTCTGAATGTTGGGTGGTTTCGAGAAAGCACCTGCCTGGGTTAAACCCTCCTCCATTCCTAAGAAAGAAAGTTTTGACCCCACCACCAATCCCCGCGTTCCCTCCAACCCTTGTGAGTGCTAATAATGTGTACACATGTCAGATTATTGGCCTGAACATCTTGAAAAAAATATTCCGGTGGCTACTAATACTCCACTGCATACATGAATCATGCCAACCCAAATGTTATTAAATTAGAGGCCTAATATTACATGTATTTGTTGAGTAGCGAGCTGGCAGGATCTTTTGTTCCGCTTGGTACGCAGACATACTTTGATCAAATTTATAATTTGTTGTCAATAAATGTTATTTTTGCTTGATAAACGACGAGCCTTGGCGGGCAGCGACGAGGCAGGGGAAAAAGAAAGCGGAGGAGAGGAAGGAGACGGCGTCGTTTCTAATAAGCACCTTCTTCCTTCTTATTATTACCAACTCCACATCGATCACAACTATAAATACTGGGAGGTCTCTCGGCAGCCCTGAAAAACAATCATCCCCCCTACTTCCCATCACATAGACACATCGTTGCATCAAGGAAGAACCTCGTTATATGTCTCAGAGAGCTTGCGTCCCTCACTACTCTTCCATAGCCTTCGGCCTCCATTCCCATCTCCTCGTCTCCTCCGACATGAATCCTAGCCCCAAATGGTGATCGGAGACGCTCGCCTTCCTTAATTTTGATTAAGCTCCCAGTCCCAGTTTCTAGTCTTTTAGCCCCTTTTAAAAGTTTCGGCCATGGGAGTTAAGGGATTTGTTGAGGGCGGCATCGCGTCCATCGTCGCCGGCTGCTCCACCCACCCCCTCGACCTCATCAAGGTCCGTATGCAGCTCCAGGGTGAGAAGCCCGCCACAGCCCACGCTCCCCTTCGCCCCGCACTTGCCTTCGGTTCCCACCCTTCTGTTGCAACCGCCGAGGCAGCCATCCACCTCCCAAGGCCTCAGAGTGTCGGTCCGATCTCAGTTGGGGTCCGCATTTTCCAGACTGAAGGCCTTGCCGCACTCTTCTCCGGGGTCTCTGCCACCGTCCTCCGCCAGACCCTTTACTCCACCACCCGGATGGGTCTCTACGACATCCTAAAGCAGAAGTGGACAGACCCTGACACCAAGTTGATGCCCCTCGCAAGGAAGATCACCGCTGGGCTTATCGCGGGCGGGATCGGCGCCGCCGTCGGCAACCCTGCAGATGTAGCCATGGTCAGGATGCAGGCTGACGGGCGTCTCCCCATGGACCAGCGCAGGAATTACCGGAGCGTGGTTGACGCCATCTCGTGCATGGCGAAGCAGGAGGGGGTTGCATCCCTTTGGCGCGGGTCAGGCCTCACGGTGAACCGTGCGATGATCGTGACGGCGTCCCAGCTCGCAACCTACGATCAGGTGAAGGAATCAATCATCAAGAACCATGTGATGGCTGACGGGCTTGGGACCCATGTCACGGCGAGCTTTGCTGCGGGTTTTGTGGCGGCGGTTGCGTCGAACCCGGTGGACGTGATAAAGACCCGGGTGATGAACATGAAGGTTGTCCCTGGGGAGGAGCCCCCATATGCGGGGGCAATGGACTGCGCAATAAAGACGGTGAGGGCGGAGGGGCCACTGGCACTCTACAAGGGGTTCCTGCCGACGATATCAAGGCAGGGCCCATTCACGGTGGTCCTGTTCGTGACGCTGGAGCAAGTCAGGAAGCTGCTCAAGGACTTCTGAATCCGTTGCTTACTATTGATGGTGATGATGATGAAAGAAAAGGAATATATTTCAAGCTTTACTCATACTTGTTTCTAGATATGACGATGGTCAAAAAGTTAACATCAAAAGGGTCCGTCTACATTTCTGAAAAAAACTTTGTCGAAATTATTCCAAAACAATTTTCGTTGGAAAAATATTTTATTAAATGGAACATCTTTCAAAATTCATCGAACACTCGATATATGTCATGAGGAAAGGAACGTTGAATCAGAACAGCCTCAACTGGGAAGGCAACTTGTCAAATTACCAAACAAACTGTTGCTTCCACGAATCGTGGGAGGAAATTGATTCCTGTTTTTGGTTTTGGTTAGTTGGCCGACACAAACATAAGTTCCTGTAACCATAACAACTGTTGGCTTTGCTTCCATTCTATATGTTTGTTTATACACTAGTTCTGGGAATGGATGTAGAATTAAGCATTTCTCCATCCCTATCATCATCATCCAACCAAACGCTAGGATTAGTCCTTTTTTTTTTCATTATGCACAGGATTAATTAGTCCCTAGTAATGGAAAGGGTTGTCTTTGTGATTAGGGGCGTCCTTGCAGAGGATGGACCTGACTTCCATGATCGAACTCGGTGGCTCGGAGGTCCCACCGCAGGCCGAGTCGTCAAAGCCCAAGGTGCCTTCAAATGAAGAAATTCGCAGAGTGATCCACGCAGTTAAAGGGAGCGATTACAACATCGTAGAACAGTTGTGGAAGCAGCCTGCTCAAATCTCATTGTTGGATCTCATCCATTCCTCCGACAAACACAGGGAAATGTTGGAGAAATTTTTAGCCGAGGTCACGTGCCAGAACAAGTTGAGGTCAATGCACTCGATTCATACATGAATGGCATGCTTGCAAATAACGCCATCACTTTCTCGAAGGATGACCTGCCGGAAGAAGGGTGTGACCACAATAAAGCTCTATTCATCACGCTTAGGTGTCGCGACACCACGGTCTCCAAGGTACTCATAGACGGCGGGTCAGGAGTCAACATCATCCCCCTCGCGGTAGCACAAAAGCTCGGGGTCAACATTGAGAAGCTTCCCCCTTCCAGCCTGACCATTCAAGCTTTTGATGGCGCAAAACGTCAAGCCCACGGCGAAGTGACCCTGGAAATCAAGGTAGGGCCTACCCTCTTCTCTGCTACTTTTCAAGTCCTCGAGACGGCGGGTTCCTTCAACATGCTGCTAGGACGTCCGTAGATTCAACAAGCTGGGGCAATCCCCTCAACATTGCATCAGTTGGTTCGATTCGTCACGGTCAAGGGAGAGCACACCATGGAGCTTTGCGCCGAGATTGACATGCCATATGTTGGTGAGCCGACTGGTGAACCGTCGACAATTCAAGCGTTCGAGATGGTTAACATGGTCAGGAAGGACTTCAAATCGGATCCTCTGGTGAGCCGGGGCAACATTTGCGCGGCAAAGCAGTTCATCAAATTTAGATACCAGCTCGGCCAAGGACTTGGAGCACAGGGGAAAGGCATTCGCCATTTGATCGACATCCCTATTCAACCTGGAACATGGGGTCTTGGGGCCAAGGGTACTGAACCAATAAGACCAATGTGGACCGTCCAGGACTTGCGCTCCGGTGGTCGGTCATCTGTCCGTTTCGTTCGTTCGTCAGCAACTACGAGGGAAGGCGAGCTCGTTTCCGATCAAGCTGAGAAGCTCGAGGTCAAGGCACAAGAGCCTGAAGAAGAAGTCAACCTAATGGAAGCGTCGAACCCGACCGAGTCAGACATGCCGCTCGAAGGGTGAAACTTTCCAGCTTTACTTTTCTGCACGTAGATTAGTCGAGTCTATGATAGGTTGCCTTGCTACATTCAGGTTGCGGACTAGCAAGGATGTCTATATGTAACGCAATCCTAGTTAGTATCGTAGTGTCTATGGGATTGGGCCGTTGATGATAATGGGCGAATCTAAGGAAACGAAGAGGGCCCCGCTGAGGCCTGATCCCACAACTTTTTATTTTATTTTAGATCGTCTGACTTATCATAGTTTTCGGACATATAACTTTCAATTTCAAATAATTCATTTAGAGCTATGACATTGACTTGTTCCTTTCATGTAGGAACGGCGCTTCGGATCTACCCGAAAACACCGCAGAACAAAGCCGCTTTCCCCAACAGCTGCTGTATCTGCGATGCAGATGCGTTGTCCATCACCTGCAGAGAGAAATAAATCCCCCACCCCCAAAAGAAGCATCTACATCAGAAAGAGCCACTAAAGAAAGAAACACAGCACCATATCTGCGGTTATGCATGCATGCCCTCCCTCTGCTTACCGAAATGGCTCTGCATGGCATGAACCCTTGTGCCATGACCTGCCCTCCTTCCTGTTCTCCAGGAAGCTCAGCATTTCCTGTTTCCTTGCAGACCAGGACGAATGGTTATGTCGCTAACCGCATGACAACGACCCCCAGGTCAATGATTAACATAATCGCAGCTCATCGCTTACCTGTCCCATTCGATCCCAGTAACCTCGGCAGAGTGAGACGAAGACCAGAGTCTCGAACAATCCGTGCAGGTGGTTCACTGTTGTGGCCACCTGCTTCTTCAGAGGCTGTATGCTTCCTCGCACAACAGATTCAATCGTCGTCCCTTTCAGTTATCTCTCAGAGACCTTAAGATGGTTGATATCATCATAAATGGTTGAATATTTATGTGCAGCTGCAACTTTCCAAGTAGCTCATTGTTGTTACCCAATTTTTTTCACCAAAACAAAAAATTACTAAAATAAAAAGGGATCAGGTAAAAAATATTTTGGTTCCTAATCATCAAATTTTAGAGGAAGAAGGGAACAAATAATCAAAAGGGGAAAAAAAAAATAATTAAAAAGTTATTTGAGGAGGTGACCTTCTACTTGTGGAAGGGGACGACAGAGAAAGTTTTTCTTAAGAATATCCAGACGGTTTTCTGATAATCTAGCACAAAGGTAGTACAGGAGTTAGTATCTAACCCTTTGCCGAGCCGAGTTTGTGTTTTGGTTTTGTATTAATCCAGGTGTTTTCGACCTTTTGCGGAGATAATTTCGCTTTTGTTGGGATAGCATGCTACTCTTCTCGAGTAATCCGTATCAGGTAACATCGTTCTTTTTCATGAGTTTGAGATTTCTTCAATGGTATTGTTTATCGTTTCTCTCCCTCTATTACAGGAAAGTTGAAGCAAATAATAATACGTTCCCAGATCTATTGTCCATCCGCATCTGAATGAGGGAACATCATCGCGGCGGTATGAGTTAGAGGAAAGCCGCACCACGCTTTGAGTCAGCCGCGATCTCCAACTTAGACGCCATTCAACCTCCATACTGACCGGGCCGCAGCAAATCGTCAACAACCGTCCCAACTATTCCACAGTGGCATCCTTATCCTGGGAGATTCAACCAGAAGACTTCCTGCTCCTTGTCAACTTGCAGCAATCGGTGTTCCTTCTCCAAAGATCCCTAACAACTCTGACGTTCCTCCTGTCGCGTACAAAAAAAAAAAACCACAGTGCTCGACCAAATTCCTGCGCTGCACAACCAGAGTCGGACAACCAGCCCCCGCTTCAACTCATTGGCGTGCGTGCGCCTCCCCATAGTGCAGCCTGAGGCCTAATCTGATGTTGCATCCTCTCCATCTTCCGGTGACCACAAGAATGATTGCAGCCGCACCAGCATCCAACATCGGTGATTCCGACCAGAGAAACAGAAACCCGATGTCGTACCGGCGATCGTTTTCTCGCCTCTTGTATCACAGCCTCCCAAGGTGCCATGTCGCCTCTTAGTCGGCGCCCCGACAACAACCCCTCTACCCTTCCTGTTCTCCCTCGCCGCCAAAGTCATCCGGACCCAGTCGATTTGCCATCCCTCCAGCGCTAGCACCGGAGCTTTCTTTTCAAGCTCCAAAATAAAATCGAACATTGAAAATACACGATACAGACATCCTTTTTTTGTGAGGTATGCGATTTAGAAATCCCTAATTCTCAAACTTTAACGAATCTATGTAGTTTTTTCTAACTTAAACTTAAAATAAAGTTAGCGGCGACTTCAACACGTTTTCAAAATTCGAAGTCTTATAATCAAGAAATGATATCCATTTTAAATGGAACCGGAAAGTGTATCCACTCATGCTTGGGCTCCCGATGGAATCTTGATCATGCACATTTTTGGTACTTCAAAGTAAAGTAGACCTTGTCAAGTGCAGCTTGTATGTTCAGCCCAGAAGGTACAGTTGATGCATATTTCTCGGAGCCGTGGGCACTCATATGTGGCAGAACACCATTGGTTCTCCCAACCCGTGCGCTGTTTAACTCCAAGCTGGCAATGGAAACAGATGACTCCCCTGTATAATCACTCAGTCGGAGGGAATATCTTCCGCTGGCATTGACTGAAATCTCCCCTTATGTCCCCAAATCAGTCCATTGATGAACTTACATCTGAAAATGTGAAGCCACTCGTATGCAGGTTCGCAACAGTGAATTCGTTGGTTGAGGAGGGTGTTTTCCATTGGGAACTCTCATCCTGAAGCGATGAATCCAGCGAGTACTGCCTGCTAGAAGTTTCCCCTTCTGAATCCATCGCCATATCACCCTCAGAGGCCGAGCGACTTTCTTCATCATCGTCGTGTACATTCCTGGAGATAGGCAATGCACTCGCCGGAAGGTGCCCACTGTGAAATTTCGATGTGGGTGGCGGCCCAAGTCCGCGACATCCATGCCATGTGCCCATTATTGGATCAATTCTAGTCTGCTGATTTCAACTTGGGAAATGCCTGTCCTTCCGACAGAAAACAAGCATCCACATTGGAACAATTTCAGTAAAAAGAAGCGTTCAATTAAAAAGAAATGTCCAATGAGAACTTTTGGCCGGGAATCTCCCAAACTCGACACTTTGATCATAACGCTTAACAGCATCTGAAACGCCCCAAATTCTCTAGGACGGTCTGAATGCAGCCAAACCCAAAACAGTAACAAACTTTACAAAAAGGAAGAAAACAGAACAGCAGGACGGATCAACGACATGCGGAGAGAAGCAAGAAACCCCTCGCTGCAGGAACCAGGCTTCACCAAACAAGACGTCTCACCTCGTTCGACCACCTCACGGCACTGTCGTCCAGTCCTCCGGTAAACATGCCGCCAGACAACTGCGGACGGAATCAGCCGCAACCCAAAGAAAGCCACCGACTTTGACCCTCAGATCCCGAGGACAACAAACCAAGGGGGTCCGAACAGGGGATCAGCACGATTTCATCGGGAAGAGGAGAGGATGCCCCTTCACGGGTCTGGACGAATCCCGGCAACCGTAAAAAGGTAGGGCGGAAAAAAATAGGGGCAATGCAAGTGCCCAAGTTTACTCAAGCAGCGGGGCTTTCTTTCCTTCTTTTGAAGTACAATGTTTTTGTCGCTGAAGGAAGGAACGGGAAAAAGTTTAGATCACTCGCCCCATCAGACTTGTGTGTTATTGTTTTCTTTTTTAAATAGGTAAAATATCGGATTTTGGCCTTAATTATCATACTATTTTTACCTGTGGCCATAATTTTTTTTTACTTATGGTCATAACTATGACATTGATTTTGTTTATGGCATCGGCATGACGCCGTTTGTGGATCTTACCTACGTGGACTAACGGCTAAACTCGTGACAACAAACGTGGTCATCCTGTCTTTTAGAAAAAAGGCAAAATATCGGATTTTGGCCCAAATTATCGGGCTATTTTCATTTGCGGCAACGACTTTATTTTTTTTAATTTATGGCCATAACTATGACATTGATTTTGTTTATGCCATCGATGTAACGCCGTCGATGGATCTTACCTACGTGGATTAACGGCTGAACTCTCGTGAGAACGTGGCAATAAATGTGGCCATCTTGTCTTTAAAAAAAAAACCAAATTAATAAAAACCATAAATCCCCTCCCCAGATGTTCATGACCCTCCTTAATCTTGCTGCCTACTGCACAACCAAACCTTTCGTGGCCTTGCAACCCCAGCAGTAGCATCGCATGTTCAAGGTGAGAGGTTCTTCGCTTGGATGGTGATGGGCATCCTGTTCTGTGAATTTATTCCCCCTCTCCCCGACGGTTCTTCTATATGGGACATCGAGGCCATAAACAAAATCAATGTCATTGTTATGACTATAAATTAAAAAATAAATAAATTTGTGGTCGCAGATGAAAATAGCCCGATAATTGGGGCCAAAATCCGATATTTTGTCTTTTTTCTAAAAGACAGGATGGACACGTTTGTTGTCACGAGTTCAGCCGTTAGTCCACGTAGGTAAGATCCACCAACGACGTTACGTCGAGGCCATAAACAAAATTAATGTCATAGTTATGGCCATAAATAAAAAAAAATAAGGTTGTGACCGCAGATGAAAATAGCCCGATAATTGGGGCCAAAATTCGATATTTTGCCTTTTAAATATCGACTTTTACGCTAACTTTTTTTCGAATTTTTGTTTATGGTCAGACCTTAAAATTTTTTTTTATATCTTTAAATTAATACTTTGAATTTTTGGCATTTTTTAAAAATCTTTAATTTGCCGTTACCAAATGTTATAATTATCAAACAAAATATCAATTCGTGGTTTCAACTTTTTGTCAACTTTCTTCTGTGGCCTAAGTTTTGAAATTTTTTTTCATAGTCTTAAATTAATATTTTGAATCCATTATGGCCTTATTCTAAGACGACTTCAATATCATATCTCATCGACACAACTCATATGACATTTAAGCATACACTTTCAATATCACACTTCTCCACATGGATAACAGTAAAAGATTTCGAAAATAAACATTTCCAACGAAAAAATATCATACTCATCGACTAACAACCTTTCAGGATGAATGACGAAGAAAACATCTCGTGTTTTGCTTTTACTTTCGGGACGTGAACACAACAATGACTATGCCTGCTTGCAGATATGCTATTAAAATATGTCGCGTCATAGTCTTCAACAAATCGTAGATTCAAGTAATGTCGTAAATGATTCAAAATATTGATTTAGGGCTATAAAAGAAATATTTCAAAGTTTAGGCCACAAAAGAAAGTCGATAAAAAGTTAGAGTTATAAATCGATATTTTATCGGATGTTACGATATTCAGTGACGATAAATTGTAGATTTGGTTAACGCTGTTTAAATAAGGCCATAAAAGATTTAAAATATCGATTTAAGACCATAAAAAAAGATTTTAAAGGTCCAGCTATAAACAAAAGTTTGAAAAATGGTCGTGCCACAAATTGATATTTTGTTTTTTTTTTCCTTCTTCCGACGAGTGACAAACTGTGTCGAGAAAGTAGTTTTAAAATTTTTCAAACAATTAATTGAAATGAGAGGTATTAACTCCGAATTAGGGCAAAATGCTGAAGTTATCAACTTGGATTTCGTTAAGAAAGAAAAATAGAAATCAAAGTTGTAAATCCCGATTTCAACGTGGTATTTGTCGAGTTTTAAAACTACCAACGACTAACTTTATTTTGAAACAAACACTTTCAAAAATGAAGATGGAGCAGTAAATCACTTCGAGTAAAGAGGCAATATCCTACTACAAAAAAAAAAAAAAACAAAAGAGGCAATATTGGGTGGGTGGCGGGTTTTGGAGGGGTTGTAGTTTGGTGGTTCAAAGGGGACGATGGACCTTGTCGTACTCTTAATTGTAACATTACATTTTTGGGTGATGGCATGGCCCAATTGGGGATGTTATTGGAGTAAAGGGTGGGCAGTCCAACCTTTAAGGTGGCCCACGGCCTACCGAACCAAAAATCTACACCCAAAAACATAATCATTTAAGTTTAATAACACCCAAAATATTCACGAAAGCTTCCTTCCAGATTCTTCCGAGATCCTTTTTCTTAAAAATATTCACATCATTTAATTATTTTATATGTAAAAGAGTGGAAAAACGTGCTTCTGAAGGGGTAGATAGATATGATATGTTTTATAATAACTCGATTTACTCAGCCAAATCAACCACGTACATATACATAGCGGTAGGACACGATAAGGCCATTTTACTCGTTTTCATCATTTAATTTAAAATACACCTGACTTACTTAAACACGTGATTTTACCCCATCACTCTTAACCTACAATCGGGTATAAAAGTTAATCTAATTAAAGAAATTATTCGTGAAAAAATTCGAACCCCTCAAGTTCAACATATAAGCCGAACGGGATTCACTTTATAATCATTTGATAATAGAGAATTGTTCCATTGACCTTATATGTTAGTGTATGACGTATTTTATTTCTATCGTGGGGCTTGGGCTTTGGATTTGTAATGTTTTTAATGCCTCCCCTCAAACCGAGGGGAGCCAGCAAATTTAGCTTAGACGGGTCAAATTGAACTTTCTATAAGTTTGGGGAGAAATTAAAATAACAATGGACAAAATTAAAAAGATTTAGAAGGTAATTTGTAATTTTTTTTTTTTAAATTCGGGGGTCATGGCCATCTCGGGTCCCCTGTCTCCACCGCTATCAGAGCCATATTACATCTGCCATGTGAAATTTTGTGTTGGGTTTCTTTACCTAAAAAGCTTATATACCTTGGCGCAGGCTTGTTTCTATCGGTATGAGATTAAGTTTTTCTCACATTGTTGAAACATAACTTGACGAGTTACAATCCGAATTCAACGAGCTAGTCGGCAAACATCAACTTTCAAAATCCTTGATGTAGTCGATGGAACATATATAACCTTGATTTGTCATTTGTGGCAAACCCTTCCCCTTCTTCTTTCCTGGAAAACTTGCGTGGAAGTCGCAACATTTTACGGTCTAAATTTGTCTCCGGGGTTCTCTAAATTATATACCACCAGACACTCCTTCCACCTTCACTCGCCAAGGAACAAATTGAAGTCGTGTCAACCTATTGAATCGAATGGCTTTCTACTATTCATGATGATAGAGGGGGGGGGGGGGGGGGATCAATTGGGATGAAAAGTCCCAAGAGCTTGACGTCCTTGGGAATATTATCGTCCACACGTGATACACACACATATTTATGTTAGTACGAATTTTATTTCGTTAATGAAATATTTATGGGTCGCCATCTTTATCTTTGTCGGGCATAAGTTCGTCGTACAGAGAAAGAGCGAAGTGGGGTTACCCCTTTCCCCCGCCCCCAATTTTGTAATCCCCGTGTGTCCGAAGGCAACCACTCCCCCCCTCCCTATTCCTTTTTCCCCTCTACTCTCTCTTTGTTCGACCAGATGGTCCAGTCAGGCGATATCGACACGCGGCCTGAGTGCTGCATGTGCGGCGATTCCGGCCTCCCCCACGAGCTATACCGTTGCAGGGTTTGCCTCTTCCGATCACAGCACAGGTAAAGGAGCGCCCCCTAACGCCGTGGATCCGGTGAGTTATCGTCCCCAAATCTCGTAGAGGTTTTATTTTCTCCCGTCATCGGCAGATACTGTAGCAATCAGTACCCTAGAGCCGACAACGGGACGTACCAAGTATGCAACTGGTGTCTGATTCCCACGGGGGAAGGTCCAAGTGATCCTATGAAGAAGGCGGCGGGGAATAACTCTTCGGATTCGATCTCTTCCCGTTATAAGACCCCCGAGAGCATACAGGATGACGATGGCCACAACGAGAGACTGAGGAAGGGTACTATTTCAGGTTTGGACTCAAGGAACGGGCCTGACTGTCACAGTAACGGTAACGGAAGGGTAAAGAATGCAGGCAAGGCGCAGGCGACAACACCCAGAAAGCAGATCATCACTAAGGGGACGATGGAGGAGACGCTCAGGAGGATGAAGCCGGAGACGGAGAACCGTCAGGGCAGGCCAGTGATTAGGAATAAGGTCAGGAGGTATAAGCTTCTGCATGAGGTCTCGTGTTAATCCCCGGTATCTTTTACTCATCCGTAAATTACATCTTGGAACCCTTTTTACACTCTGGAATATGATCGGGAAACTTAACTCCGTGATCTCCGTAAGAAGCTGATCGTCGTCCCGGACTCGATATTTTTGGACGAATATTTTTGGGAATTTGACTACGTGTACGGGAGATGTTAATCTTTTTTAGTTTTGTGGTGACGTTTGATTCGTCTAATCGGAAACATCACCTTCTATTATTACAACATCTTCCCACCAATCAATCACGTATAGAACCGCGTCGGAAGGGATTAACGTAATTGCCTCCACCCCCACCCCGCTTACACACACCTCATAATGGGGGCCAGGCCCAAATGATTACTTGGGCGCAAAGGGCCGTTCTGCCCGACGTGGAATGTACTCGGCGCTGTTTCTTGGTTTTCGCATTACTTCCTCCTACGACACATTGGTACGGACGAGTCCAAGAACATAAGGAAGAGGGTGTTTGAGGAATGGGACCCGTTCGAGCCGAATTAACTAACGTAGCTAAAAGCATTAACCCTAGACCAGAACAATGGGACTTACATACCAGAAATGAAAGAAAATGCAACAAAGACGGCTTTCCTATTTTTGAAGAACCCCTCGATTCTCTAAAAAATGGACAGGGGGGCAAATTTTGGAGCTCCATCCTTTTGCAGGTTAAAAATTGTACCTGGGATGACGAGCTGCCATGTGCATTTCCCCTATTGATGAATAAAAATACATTCAATGAATCTCTTCTAGGCCAGCGAGAGGAACACGTGGACATTTATATATATACATGAGATACAAAACTCGTTGTAATATAATACAGAAAGAAAAAGGCAAATGAGATAGATTATGAAATGATATGATGCGGTGTGTCAGAGAATCATGACGAAAAAGAATGGGATGGCGTGGGGGGGCATCATCGAGTTGTAGAGACATCCATATCTCATCCCGAAGAAGATAAAATCCCACGTGAGATTAAATTATTTTTCGTGTTTTGTAAATTTTTTCATATATTTTTATAAAATTTTTTAAATTCATGACAAATTTTGTGTTTTTCAAAATTATTACCGTTAGTACATGTACATTTGTATGAAACATATTTCAAATGTTTATAAATGTTCGTATATTTTTACGAAGCCTCTAGACTCGTAATGAAAATATTTCATGAAACAAAAAAGGGAGTAACTCTTATTCCTCATGAATATTTAATAAATAGTAAAATCGTTTCGTAAATCTACAGTAATTTACGAAAATATTTCTTAAAAATGTACGAAAAATTTTCGTAATTTATGTACCTCGGAGTACGATTAAAAAATTACGAAAATTTCAAAAATTTACGAAATTTTTCATATAATTTTACGAAATTTTTTCATAAATTACTGTAGATTTACGAACCTGATCACTGTGTATTAACTATTCATTGGGATTTTTCTTAATGTACTCAAAAAATAATTATTTCTGTTCGTACATTCTCACAAAGGCCATTACAAAATCTCGTAAAAGCCATATTTCTACGATCCATTACGAAAATTATTTAGCCTATTACGAAAACTTTTCGTAAAACTAAAAAATTTTATAATTTTACGAAATTATTACCGTCAGAATTTATTCATTTTTACGAAACTCATTTCAAAATTTCATATAAAACTCTTATATTTTTTACAAATCTTTTACAAAAGTCTTTAAGCTCGTTACAAAAATTTTTTATAAAATTTAAAAATTTCATAAAATTATACGAAAAAATTTTATAAAATGCAAAAAAAAAACTACTTAATCCTTTCGTGCCCGGGATTTCAGGCGCTTCGAGTCTGGTCCTTTTCCCGCGACTACCTCTGCGGAGCTGCAGCGCCCCTCTCCCTAACACCACATCCCATGCTATACAAGTATACCTTCTCTCCCAACTCTCCTCATCCTTTTATGAGATGATTTTCCATGGCATCCATCCTCCCCTCTCCCACGTGTCAAAGGATTACCCTTCCCCCACCTCCTTTAATTACTACTTATCATCGCACCTTTCACTTGTCAAATAATAAATATAAAAGAAAAAAAAAACATAGTCACGCGTTTGGGTTGTGTTTAGCATGGATGTTCTTTTACGTGTCTGATATTTTTGCCCCGCATGTTTGTAATTAGAATCTTGGGGTTGTTTCCTTTTGGTCTGTATTTGGATCGTGTATTTCCAAACCCAGAAATAATAATTCTCATTCCTTTTACATGCCCGCATATTGGTTCGCTGATGATGAAGAAGGATACGTAGCAACAACTCCCGGTGTAATCTTAAGATATATTTGCTGCTTTCCTCAAATGTAATGATGATAAAGTTGGAGGCTTAGGGAAATGAGTTTATTTAATATAATGTTAGAGACTCAAAATGCGTTTATCATACAAATAACATAAAAAAAATTATCCTAGACCTAAATCCATGCAATAATCATTATATTTTTGGAGATGTAATTTTTTGTTGTTAACAGGTTGATTTAAATAAGATTGCATGATGGAAAAAGCAAGGGGAAGGTGAATGTGTGAAAACCAGTGTTGTTAAGTAGTAAGGCGCACCAAAGACGGCAAATTCTCCTTATCGTCGGAGGCGCAAGGCACAGTACTCAAGGTGCGCCTTTGTGATTAAAGTGCACATATAGAAAAATATGTAACACATACGATTTGTAATTGCATTAAATCCAAATCCAAGTTTAAAAGAGTTTAATTAATCTGTAATAAAATGGCATCAAAAGATCTCCATAACAAAATGATATCAAAAGATCCATAATAAAATGGCATCAAAAGATAACTAACAAAAAATCAAACTCATCATCGCGAGTCTTGTCAACATAAGTGCAATCATCATAACCATTATCTCCATCCAAATCCCTTCAATCTCCTCATGGCCGATCATCAAGTAACCTCAAACTAGTTGAACCAGGTCATCCTCACAACTTTAGATCCTTCAAGAAGTTGTACTATGTCTCTTTTCACCGATTTGGGAGCTGCAGATGAATTCATTCATGAATATTGAAATAAAATAGATTGACATTTAGAACACCCTAGAAGATTAATTTCTTTCGAGCAACACCAATCACAGAGGACGGAGGACAATGAACATAAGGCACGAAGGCAATCTTGTGACAGCGTTAATGGATGAGCATATCAAAGAACCAACCAACAATAGCACAAATTCATAGATGCAATAACATTAAGGTTATCGCAAGTGTTGAACTAATTACTAAACATCTGCCACAAAATTTAATTCTTGTGCTAAAGGGTTGGGAAGGTGAGGGTAGGCAGGAGGTGGACTGACCCCACTGGCGAGGAGGAAGGGGAGGGCGGGGAGGAGGACGGGATTCCCTTGCTGGCGAGAAGGAAGAGGAGGGCCGAGGAGGAGAAGTGGACTGACCCAGCTGGTGACGTGCGGGAGAGGAAGAGGACGTGGGGCGGGACGAGAGGAGGAGGAGGACGCCGGGCGGGAGAGGAGGAGGAGGACAGGCAGAAATAATAAGGCAAAACTAAAACACCAGACCCCTTGTTGTCTTTAAGGGTACCTTATTTGCTCCTGGCGGCTGGCGCCCTAGGCGCGCCCGAGAGCCCGGGCTGAAGCGCGTGACTTTCCACGCCTTTGTAATGGCGCACGCCCGGGGACCTGTGGGGCATTTCGGCAGCGCCTAATAACACGGGTGAAAACACGAGGTTTGTACTGAAATAAGGCAAATTTTAAAAAATCGTTCTTTTTGTAAAGAAGAAAATTTTCAAAACCTACCTTTAAAACATTGAAAGTACGCAAAAAGCGTCATAGATCTTCAAGACGAGATTCTTTCTTACCTTTTAAAAAAAGGTTTAATTTATTGAATTGTGCATTTTAAAAATGGGTTGTTCCTTTCTGGCTTTTCTGGCTTTTGGAAGATGAATTTTAAAAAATCGACAACATAGACGTAAATTTAACTGTACAAAAGCTCCCGAAAACATCTTTCCCCTGCCTTTCTCCATCTTTTCTACTGTGCACAGTAATTCTTCGGAGAAGCAATTTCGTTTCGTTCCTCTGAATAAAAACACCCGCAAGGGGGCCGAAAAATAGAGCTATCTCTCGTCTTAAGGTTTGTGTCTTAAATTTTAAAATTTTTGTTTCTTGACAACGACTTTCAAAACACAATTAAGAAATCCAAAATAATTTGAAAAAAAAAATCCTTCAATAGAAATTTTGAAACTTAATAACCGACAAAATATGTCGTTTTGATCATAACAGAAGCCTTGATGTGGTTAAAGTCTTTGTTATATTCCCCTTCACATCCACCTGCTGCCTCGGATCTTCAACTCAATTCGAACATCCCCAACTCTCCCAAAATATTAAAGAAATTATAAAAAAAAAAAAATCAAGGGAAGAGAAAGAGTGGAGAGAAATAATTGAGGAATTTGGGGTGGGAATTGTAATTCGAGGATGAGCACGAAGAGGAGCAAGATGAGGAGGAGATGGATATCCCCGTCGACCAAATTCCGGAACCACCTCTCCATCATCATCAGCCCTGCTCCCCGCCTCCTCTTCTGCGGGAGTAAGGTACAGGGAGTGCCAGAAGAACAATGCCGTTGGGATCGGGGGGAGCGCGGTCGATGGCTGCGGAGAGTTCATGGCCAACGGGAGGATGGCAGCCTCGACTCCCTGCGCTGTGCCTCCTGCCACTGCCACCGCAACTTCCACCGAAGGGAAACCTCCGCGGAGTCCTCCCCCGGCGGGCTGCTCTACCCTCCACCACACTACCACCATTACGGACCCGGCCCTTACCACCAGTTCTCCCCGTATTACCGTGCGGCGCCAGCTCCCTCAGGGTACCTGCAGCGGAGGGCGGGGCCGTCGACACAGAGGCAGTTTTCCCTGCCAGCAGCTCCTGGGGGCCGTCGTCGAGCCTGGAGGACGTGGAGAACTACCCGAGGAGTAGCGGGAGCACGAAGAAGAGGTTCAGGACCAAGTTCACGCAGGAACAGAAGGATAGGATGCTGGTGTTTGCGGAGAGGTTCGGGTGGAGGATACAGAAGCACGATGACCCCACGGTGGAGCAGTTCTGCATCGAGAACGGGATTAGGAGGCACGTCCTCAATGTGTGGATGCACAACAACAAGCACACCCTTGGGAAGAAACCCTAGCCCACCTGTTGACATAGTAAATAATTTTGGGCCTGGGCTTAGAGCTCAGGAATCATCACACTACCTAAAAACGAAGTCGCCCAGGCCGACTCATGACAAAGTCGACTGGGCTAACTCAGAACGAAGTCGCCCAAGCCGACTCATGACAACGTCGACTGGGCTAACTCATAACGATGTCGCATAGGTCGACTCATAGTGAAGTCGACTGGGTTAACTCATGACGAAGTCGACTGGGTTAACTCATGACAAAGTCACCCAGGTCGACTCATAGTGAAGTCGACTGGGTTAACTCATGACGAAGTCGACTGGGTTAACTCATGACAAAGTCACCCAGGTCGACTCATGACGAGGTCGGTTGGGTTAACTCATGGTGAAGTCGACCCACAATGGAGTTACTAAAGACGACTCATGTATAGAGTCGACTAGGTCAACTCACCACAAAGATATGACTACCAATAGGACCCAATAGTAGCTAGGTCTACTCATAGGGTCAAGTCGACCTTATCCTGAACAAAGGCAACTACAGCAGCCAAAGCCCGTACAAACGAAGCAAGTCGACGAGATGGGAAAAAATTTATTTATTCCTAAAATCACGATTGTTAAGAATCGTAACCGATTCTAATTTTCAGGGACGTGATCCCGTATCTCATGGGAAGTTGTTGGGACACTCCCACGATACTAGGGATCACGATCTATGACACGATCTGTAACAAGATCCACTCGTTACGTGTTAGACACGTACGAGCTCTCTATAAATAGCAAAGGAGTTTCCAAAGACAAGACACGAATACACACAGCCAAAAACTCTGAAGTTTATTCGCCAACCTTAGGAATTAGATGCCCTGACCCGGTTTATAGGTCAACTACCCTTCCACCGACAGAGTGAGCTCGTAGGGCCTTTGCCGTCAATCCTCCGCCAGCGACACCACCGAAGAAGTGAGCTCGTAGGGCCTTCGTCACAACTCTCCGCCAGCGACCACCTCCGACGAAGCGAGCTTCCAAGGCCTTCGTCACGACCTTCCGCCAGCAACCACCACAGACGGAGCGAGCTTCCAAGGCCTTCGTCACGTGTTCTCCGCCGCTACAAGATCCCACATCGTCACCACCGTTTGCCTTTTTCCCTTTTAATGGCTGTAAGCCATTTTCTTTTAATTCTCTAAAGATTGTAAGACTTGCATTATTTCTGTATAAAGTTAGTGCATCTTCTTACTGGCGACCACAAACTCAATTCCTGTGAGTCATTTGCCAAATATTTCCGACGTGATCCGTTCTATAGGCGAACACCACCCCAAAACCAACAACGGTCTTTCGAGCATTACGAACTCCAAAAACAAAAATGGTGGGCTGTCTCATTCTCATTATCTCATCCAACCAAAAAAGAATGTAAGCTTAGGGCTTTTTTTCTTTCTAGTCAGGCTTTAGTTTGGGTTTTGTTATTATTACTAATTTCTTTTTCTCTCCCTCCATTTCCTCTTATAATTCCCTTTCCATGTAATCATAGTTCTCGTGTTCAGTGTTAGACGACAATTATTTGATCGTAAAAATATTCCGTGAATTCATAGTTCTAAAATTTGTCAATAAGTTCTTGAAATCCGCGTTGAAAAACACTTTTTTGCCCTTAAAAGATATCGAGGTTATAAAACTCGATTTCGACTTACAAAACACAATCTTCTTTTATTTATTTCTTTGGCACGTAACTTCTACCTCTTTCCCCGTTATAATGTTGTTCTGCCATTATTACAATGTTTAGGAAGTTGTAGTGGCATGGATCATCGGGAAATGTAGAATATTGTCGTGAACCTGAGAGTCCACGCGAGCGAGCGAGAGTGCGTGCTCCTGAGTCTGTCTGGTATCGATGTAACAAAAACGCGGGAGGTCTGATTTTCTTTAAAATTGCACGCAGAAAGATGAGATCAGGAGGAGGAGATGACATGTGAAGGTGGTACTAAATTTTGAGGGACTTTATTTTCTTTGTCTGGTAAGTCACGATCAAACGTGTTTAGCATGGAAATCAACTCCCCTCCCATCTGTCATGTCTCTATTTAAACCTACTCGCCCCCGGCTCTTCTAGCCCATGTCGATTATCGAATGGGCCATTTCTCGACGTCCTGCAAGTACCAAAAATATAACTTAAAAGCGATGGAACATAAGAGGGGAAATCATGCTCGGAGAGAAGGGAACGTCACGTATCACGAAGCATTAGGGAGGACACGATTCGTGACGTTAAAAAGTTGTTTATTTAGGGTGGTAGAGTATGTTATTGAAAATGAAAATTTACAATATGTCACGTTTTCACTTAACAGTTTGAGTTTTAAGATTATTGATAATTACCGTTAACAAAATTTTTAAAAAAATGAAAATAGGCTGCAAAAGTCCGGACCAAACGTGAATTGGACTGAACAAAATATGTAACACGAGATTGGGAAGTGACTTTCAGAAGTTTGAGGGTTGGACACGCAGAAGAACTACTTATAAAAGACAATGTTGTCATGTGCTTGGGATCGGGAGGAGAAAAACAAAATGAACGGTACTTACTTGTAAGTCAAGTTCATCACCTCAAATCTCCCTATTTAATTGCTTCATTTTTACCCTCGTTTTTTACTTCAATCGAACATTTATGCTGCGTAATTCGAGCTCGACTTGGATAGCGCACGCTAAAATTTTGTCCGGAAGTTTCTTTTAACGGAAAACCTACAATCAAATTTGATAATTTTGTACGTGGATGGTCAGCTGAAGTTAATAAACCAATCCTAAGAGATGAACGGAGTCAGTGATGTGGCATGTGTAGGTTTTATCGGAGGAAGCGGAGGTTCTCTAAGTTGTCGGAGAAACCAAGCCCCAACACACTCCCCGTTCCCCCAATCTTAGGACATTATATGGCGGGGGTGTCTCCTTGAACCTCGACCTTCTACTGCCGCTAGTTAGTACAACGCCCCCAGCCCCCTCTGCTGCCTTTTCTATATCTATTTTCATTGAGGACCAATCCGTGGGGTCTCTTCCCCCAACCCGAGGGATATGTGAAAATAGTGGACCCAACGGAAACTTGGGTCCCAACATCACCAACCCCCGAAAGGAAAAATAAAGGAAAACATCTGGTTAAATTTGCTTCTAGGAAATGGGGAATGACACCACCCAGGATGATCTCGTTTAGTAAAGAATTGTGTTGCTTCTATGGCTGGTTTTAGAGCGACATTCTATGAAGGACAACTCATAATTACCATGGGGCTGATAGATCAAAGCTTATGGGTTCCCCCGGGGAGGGGAGGGGGCTCCTGCAATAACACATGGGTTATAGAGACGGTGATGGTGGTGGTGGATATATTAAAACCAAAAGATGAGGTTTCCAACTGCCCCCTATCACATCCCCTCCTTTTTAACTTTGTTTCAATTTTGGGTCTGACATAAAGATTATCAATGGGACCACCCCCCCCCCCCCCCCCCCCCCCCAACCCCAACATTTCAGTGTTTACAGCTGTTGAGATGAAATGAAGATTATATTTGTATCCCATCATTGGGGATCAGATCCCCAATATGAATATATATTTTCCTATCATCTGTTTTTATTTGAGTCTATAATTAATATAAAAACCAAGTTTTGAAACATAAAAGAAAAGACAGAGACTCCAAACCGCACTATTCGGATAAATTGAGACGGTATTGGGCTCCAGAATATGGGCCATGCAGGCCCAAATAGCAAGCGTCCAAATACTAAACTAAACTACTCTTTACTTAAAACTTTTGACGGGAATGCCAGAATACGAATGAAGCATCCCCACCTTCATCAGATCATCTTCTCGACAGAGTCGAGGAATGCCGTCATTGTCTTCAACCCCTTCTCGTCTGATCAGGAAGAAAGAACGGTCAAAAACACACACCAAGACAACGCGGGATGGTAACGAAAGAAGAGAGCAGGGCAGAGCAAGAGCAGAGGAGCGCTGACCGAGCCTTGGGACGGTGTGGCCTTTGGGATGGTGAATGACGACGGGTTTGGAAAAGCACTCCAGGAGCTCCTTACCGTAAGGCTTCAAGAAATCGGTCTCCCCTGGTAAAAATAAAAGGAAATAAAAAACAAGAATTGAGAGGAGCCCCAGATTAGTGTTTATGATGGAGGATGAACAACAACAGCAAAATGGGGATGATGTGGGAAGCACCGAGAAAGTGGAGGGAGGGACAGGTGATCGGGGTGGAGTAGGCTTTCTCAGCCAGGGATTGGGACTTGAGCTTGGCACCCCCAATTATCACCAACAGCTTAATCTTCCCGACCTTGGTCAGTGCCTCCCCCTGCAGCGCCAAGACACTTGACGTGTTCGTGAAATCAACGTCGCCCCCCCCCCCCACCCCCCCCCCCCCCCCCCCCCAAGGAACTCGAATCACGACCCAATTGAATTGAATAATACCAAACACGAAATCACGAAATCATTGGGTGATTTTTAGACAAAAATAATTTAATAAAGAAAGGAGGAGGGTTGGTCGGAGGGATCGTGACGCACCCGCGACTGTAGACCCGGGAGAGCCGCCGACAGGATCGCTCCCTGTCATAAATCAATAGTATTATTATTAAAATTCAATCGGAGGAGAGGCCATCCTTCCAAATTGATCTTCAATTGGTGTTTTTTTTTTTGACCTGGGAGAAGCCGAGGAGACCGTCGAAGGGTCCGTGCTTGATCATGTAGTCCTGTATGTAATCCAGGCATTTGTCGAAGTTCACGTACTCCGTGAATTCCTGACATCGGGGGGATAACAGATTTTTGTATATCGAGAGTTTTGGAAGGGATTGATTGTATTTTTTCAGAAGGAAGGAAAGGGGAAGGGGGGAGGGACCTTGTTGAATTGGAACCACTCGTAGTAAGGGGGGTCGAAGATGCCCTCAACGTCGGATTTACCCTGGGAGGGGAAGGGGGCGTCGGGGAAGACTAGGTCGAGCCTCGAAAGGACGGACTCCGGCCACTTGTTGACCTGCTTCTTAAGGATATCGCCGCTGGTCCTGAACCCGTGGAGACACAACATCCTGGGCTTCCTCGCAACCTCCGACTCCATGTTCTTTTTCTGAGGGGGCGTGGGAGGAATGAATGAATGAATTGAGGAGAGAGCAGCGTGTGAATTTGAGGGGTATGGGGAGAGGGAGGGGGTGGTGTTGGCTTGGCCAGGCCAAACTACAAAATCCCCAAATGGGGAAACTTGGGATTCTTCGTCGTTTCTAAAGAGGTGGGGAAAGTGGGGGGGAATGATCCCATCCTACCGTCATGGATGATCCTTTTCTTTCTCGTATATGTTTTTCTTTTTGGGGTCGGTCAGCACACGTGCTCTGCAACTACTTGAATTCACGGATTCCCCTCCTTACTATAAAATATTTAATGAAATAGATCATTAATTAACTTGCACGTCAATTTCATTTGAAAAATTATAAAATTAAATCTCAAATATCGAATTATCTATTTTTTTCGGGTGAATTCAGACGCCTTTTTGGGGTTGCAAGAGTACGTTAGAATATGGAATTGGCTCATACGTAAAGTCTAGCATATCTAATAAGGGTCCAGGAATAGGACTTTGGGATATGGGATTGGGTTTACCCCATTCCTAACCTTTTTCAACAACCTGAGGAAGAGCAGCAACCTGACTTCCGTGTATCCGTACATGGAAAATCCAGCCGCACACACTCATTGGCATATTCCATGGAGTCTCCCTTGAATGGAAGTGAACCCGACAAGACGGCAAGCAGCTGGATACCCGCGCTCCATACATCCACTTTCTCGACGTAATTACCATGCACAACTTCTGGGATGACAAGAGCCAGAGCTGGAACAAAAAATTTTTGACATCGACTTACAACCAAGTAACAGACAACAATCACAAAATTCCAGTTGAAATAATAAGGACTCTTTGTAACCGAGGGGTAATCCATTCAGATTGAAAATGTGGGCAGTCTCTGTGCAACTTATTGCTAGGGAACGGAAATCGCAGAGGATATAATGTGCAGGCAGACTTATGAAGCCATTTTAGACGAGTTGTTGTTTTCACCTCTCATCTGAAGCCGTCTAAGCTAACGATGTGCAGAAACAAAGCACGCTCCCTATTCCCTCATACTAGGCACATTACTTACTACAAAATGTAATCTTCTCATGATATTCTTTTCCAGGAAGAGGTCATCAGGTGAACTGGCTCAGATAATACTCGTCCTTCCTGTTAATCTAGTAGATAACACGACAACAAACCTCTCTTCCTGGTCTAAGTACGTGTTACCTCTCCGATGGTACCACATACTAAAAGCATTGGTGATAAAACTCACCATTTGCCACTACGTGCGGCCACTCTCAGACTTACTAATGACTCAACAAAAGAAGTATCCCACCTTCAGCACCATATAGAACACCATCAGACATAAGGCAAGCAAAGAAGAACAAGATCTTTCTGATCTTTCTTGGAGTACCTGAATTCGATATTGATCATTAAAATTGGTCATATCATCTAAAGAAGCAGGTATAACTTCTGTTTACAGGATATAGCAAAACTGTTTAAGTATATGTAACTTGAGATACTCATATGCACTGATAATTCACTTGCACATTTGCGGTAGCTGATGATTGCTAGTGCAACAGTTCAAAGGTTGTTTCCTCGTCACCAAATAACTAAAGTAAGCCATACAAAACAGTTCAAGCATCGTCACAGTAGGAAACACCTTTACTAATTGTTCAGTTCACTTTCACCTCTATCATAAAAAAAAGTTCAGCAAGGGCATAAAGTTTCAAAGATGCATCAGACCATCTTATCGGAAGAAAAAATCTCATTGCGTATCCTAAATCTGGGAGCTTTAGCTTTCTTTCCTAAGGTGACAGGAGAATATTCTTGTGGAATGCGGATCCCTGTTGCTGTGAGAAATTACCTCTTTCACCATTGGATCAATCAAACACTGAAGCGCACAACTCCATCATGGGGTCGATCTTGTGGTCCACAAGCAATTGCGAGCAGGCTTCTGCACAGTTTTCTTTCTCTCATCTATTCGATAAACACGAAAAGGATAATGACAAAGACCTGAACTCTGCTACAAACATGGGTGTGCATGGACCATCCGGCAAATAATCATCGTATCTCATGCATTGTTACTCTTTCATCCAGAAATTGATCGAGTTTTTATCCTTTTCCTTGACATACTAAAAGATTTTCAATGTTTCAGTAATGGCACAACTATTGGATATTTTCTCGTGACCATCTATCCTTAAAAATTAGAATCCAAAAACTTGGCCCCATGTAAATACCCCAAATTTCTCATCTGGATAACAACGATCTTGAAAATGACACAAACTTGACTGATGAATGGGTAACAACAAAGGATTGAACGGGCTCGGCATAGTATTTGGATTGGACCGTGTTTTCCGACTGCACCACAGAGAACATCCAAACAAGAATTCAGAGAAGACATATTTCGGGGGCAGAGTCAATCCATACAATAAAAGTTGGCCAGTGTATTCGAGAATGAGGAGGAGTTTGACAAATCGAACAGCGGATCCTCGCTTAGTACACAAAAGTCCAAGTCGAGCTACGTAGTCCCCGATTCCTGCCATCCCCACGGCCTTGTTTGAGAACGTGGTCAGTCTGGAGCCGTCTCAGTGACATCCTCTTCTGGCTAAACCCAAGCCAATCTTTGATGCAATTGTATCAAAGAAGAAAGTGAAAAGACAGGCTTTGTTTTTACTTGAAAGAACCAACAAGGTCCCCTGTAGAGAGCTCTCGCCTGACCAGGAACCGTCCCGTCTAGGGGAAGTGCACGATCATGTACGTACCAGGCGGCAGGGGAGGAACCTCGACAAGAAGCCGGGCCGCACGTGCAGTAAGGGGGATAAAGAATTCCGCAGCCGAAGGGATGACCCCGAGAATGATGCGCGGAGAGATGGAGTTCATCATTTTCCTTCTTTCTTCACAGAGCTTAAATCGACTTCAAATGAACAAAGCACTTGACTTGAGGGCGTGTGATTCGATGTGGACTCACGCATTTGTCCACATCGTTTCGATTCCAAATAGTATAAAAAGTCAGTCCAACGTGGACCAAAGAACACGTCAAAGCATAAATTAGTTGCAAGAAAAATTTAGCACGATGGTTTATTCTTTGGATTTGCCTAAAGCAAGAAAGAAGGAGAAGGGTAGCGACAATTGGGTCAGAGTTTTAATTGCCAGGGGAAGGAGTTAACAATGAGCATGCCTCTATCGATGCCATCATCAGACACTTTCTGCAATTGGATACCCCTGGAAACAAGGCATTGTCCAGACGACTATTAAAGGAGAGGATTTTCGCCAAGAGTGAAACTCATTAACCCATTCACAGAGCGACCGAATGTGAAGCAACATTAGGAGTAATCTCCTCCTCTGTCATTTCATAAAGCAAACACCAGTCAGTCATACAAACAATGAACGAAACTGTTCGAATATCCAATAAATTCGCCTCGTCGTCAATCAATGCTGAGCATCTCAAACGGCTGGAATTAAGGAGGCGTTTTCCTGCACAGAAAAAAGGAAGAGTTTCGTAACCTACCTCGGTTACGTATTAATAATTAGCTTAAAATATTCTCTTGGCTGATTTTTTTTCAGGGCTGCTATAAATCAAGAGACAGGGAGACGCAAGAAAAGGAGCATCACTCACCTTGAGGGAGAACCATCACTCACCTAGACACACAGACAGATCCTGACAGCCTTGACATTCGGAAGATCTTCCTCCCCTAGATCCAGCTCCTCCGAAGGTAGGTTGGCAACAATGAGGAACCCTCAGCATCACCAACTCGAAACCCCCCCTCAACGACCAACCAAAACAGGAGAGTCGTACCTCAGGCAGCGATAGACTCCACCCTCCTGGATGCGGCATGGTCAGCAGCAATCTTCGACGATAGTTCCAACTTCATCGACCACCGCTGGCATACACCTAGGAGTAGGCAATCCTCAGCTCCTCCCAGCGACCACTCCCTCGCATCCCTGCTGTTCAGAATCGGCCATCCCCCACCTCTCACGTAGGACCATGTCCGAGCTCCCCGCGGATGCACTTAGCATCGCGGGGAGCCCTCCCTTTGCTTTAACGTGTTTCTTTCTGTGCAGGGGTACTCCAGGGAACCCTCCAGTCCGCAACAACTGGAGCAGTAGCAAACCCCTTCATCCTCCTAACATCTCCGAAACCAACGACATCCGCAGATTCACAGCGAGATGGTCCGCCCGTCTTCATGGCATTACCTCAAACCAGAAATCACGGTAGCCGAAGTTGTCGCTCCTGTACGTCTTTTGGGCTAGCAAGTCAGAAGTCCAGCGGCAACGGCGGCACCCCATCTCCTCCCGGCAGCAGCCCTCTCTATCCGACGAACTCCCTTGTTCCCGGCGGCAACAACCCATCCTCGTCGAACCTTCTCCTCCGGCGACCTCCTCCAGGAACAACGCCCGCGGATTTGAACAGACCAGGTGTCGGGTATCACGGATCTGCTCCTTTGGAGATCCCCCCTTTCCAGCGACGCCTCGGGAACCCCGAGGGTCCTCCTCTTCAGCCACACCTCGGCAGCTCTGAGAACGCTCCTCCCCGACGCACCCAAACCTTGCCGGGAGATGCTGGTCCTCGATCATGACGATCCACAGCAACGACCCATACCATTCGGCTGGTGTATCCCTTCGCAGATCGGCGCCTCAGACCCTCCTCAGCTGGAGCCCTCATTACCGACGCCAACAACGGGGATCTTGCCATGGTGGGCTCAAGGAGCAGCCCTCTTCACTCTATCATCGTCGTCCAGGCCCTAATCTCATCATTCTCGAAGCCCTCAAATCGACAGAGTTGATGAATTCTTATTTTTGAAAGTAAAGCTACGCTCATGACGTTTCCTTCATCAGGTCATGTTATTTAGGGGTGAACATTCGGTATTCCAAATACCAACCGAACCGAATACCAATTTCCAAATATCGAAGTTTCAAAATTTTATTCTTCAAATACCGAACCGAACTCTAATCTTCCAAATACCGAAATACCGAAATTTATTTCGGTATTACGGTTCGGTATTTGGATCTTCCAAAATTTTATTGGGCCGAATAAATAGCCCATAAATTTTTTAGAGAAAGATTTCATTAAAGAGAAAAAAAAGAGGAATTTGGGGGTTAGGGAGGCTCGAACTCTCGAGTTCATGATAACAAAGCTATGAGACTTACGCGCTAGCCAACTGCGCCAACACTTCTTTCTTGCTTTCTCATCATTATTAAAAAATAAATTAAATTTCGGTAATTTGGAATACCGAAATTTAAAAACAAAATACCAAATACCGAACCAAATTCAAATTTCAATCGAAATATAAAACCGAACCAAATACCAAATACCGAATACCGAATTCCAAATACCGAAATGACGAAAAATCGGTTCGGTATTTGGCATTCCGAACTTTTTGCTCACCCCTAATGTTATTCTCTTTAGTTTCAATTGTTTAATATTTGTTCCGTATCCACTAATTTTTATTATGTGGTGTTATGATCCCTTTATGGATTTTCTTAAAAAAAAAAGGTTGCTAAAATTCATGACCCAGACTGCCTTCATAGATTAAATGATTTTGTCTAAAATTATATTTGAGTTTGTTCACGTTGATTTAAAATACTATGCTAGAATAATTGATTTTTATAAAATCTATATATTAGCATATTTTGTTAACTTCCATCATCTTTGTTTCACATTTTTTTGTTTTGCACTAAGATATGATGAAATACTTCTCGAATAGTTATAATTTCATTCGATCGCTGCATATGATATGGCATGCCTTATTCATTCCTTTTATTTGATTGAATTTTATTAAACTTAATCGATACTAATCACGTTTATATTTTTTCTTGACATGTACATCGAGTACTTAATCTCGGAAGATCAAATTCAAGATTCCGAAGATTAACTCGAAGACGCGAGTATCAAACCGCGCGGATCTACCACAGCCTGTGGGCTCGAAGGTTAAAGCAGCCCCAACCTTCAATCAAAGGTACAAAAGGGAGGTGCGGGCCTCCCCGAATTTTTATTTTATTTCCACATGTAACGGATTGTGGGCCCGAGGGCATAGGCCCGCAATCACCGCTCTTTCCCGCTCTTTTTGATCTAAATAATTATCTGTGCCTGTCCGCATGCCTTAGGCCCATAGGTTTATCGTCGCATGTGATTGTTAAACAAATACACATGAGTTCGGGTCCAACGCCTGAATCGGGTCCAATGCCCGTTAACCAAAAGCAAACCTTTTGGAGCAAACGCCATCTTTTCGCATGTTTAAATGTAAGAGTTAGTAACTAGGAATCCCCGAATCTATTCTGGTTTTCCGACTTAAACCAAGCTTTTATAATTAAGTCGGTGGCGACTCCGTAATAGTTTACTTAAGTTAAACAGCACATTTTACAAAGTCATTTCGGATGAGGGACTGACGACACGAGCCGCTCTTGGAACCTCCTGAAGCTTCCTCCTCGGGCCATGCTCTTCTTTTCGCCCGTCGCCTCTTAAGGAGCATGGAGACGATCGGCGAAGAGTCTGGGCAGACCCGGTCAGGAATCGAAGGAGGAACCACCCTGGTCTTTTCCGCAGCGTTCGACGCTCGAGTCGCGACGCCGACCGGAAGACTCTAGGGGAGCGGGCCCGGATCCTCGGGTCGTCCGAACCGCCGCGCGCGTGCTAGGCCGGAAGGCGCGCGTACACTCCCCGACCCTCCGACATCCAAAAAATCCTACATCTTGACTGCACGCACTCATAACATCTCGACAAGCACAACAACTGCATCCTCTACCCACGCACCTTCTACTAACCCCCATGAATCTAAATACTTGTTAAAATCGCCAGTGTCTGAAAATGGAATCCTCACATCCTTGAGCTCCCTTCTGCCTTTGCACTCGATGACCAATCTCCATCCGGCCTGAGGAAACCTTTGCACGCCTCCGTTACCTTTTGGGAGGCCTACGCCCCATAGAAACTGTCTACCTGAGACTGTCCCTTGGCCCGTAGGTCCTAACACAAGGTTAGAATTCTAGCTCTTCCAGAGTGGTATCTCACTGATGGCTCGAGCCCCCCCGGAAGGAGGCCTTCTTTGCCTTCCACCTAAGCTGCGCAGAAAAGGCCCAAAGCCAATACCAGGAAATAGTAAAGCTTCATAGGGTCTTTCTGTCTAGGTGCAGGTAGTCCGCATCTTCACAGACATGTCTATTTCACCGAGTCTCTCTCCGATACAGTGCCCAGATCGTTACGCCGTTCATGCGCGTCGGAACTTACCCGACAAGGAACTTCGCTACCTTAGGACCGTCATAGTTACGGCCGCCGTTTACGGGGGCTTCGGTCGCCAGTGATTGAAGCTGCATATCCTCGGAACTGTGGTGATTGAAGCTGCATATCCTCACCAGCTCCAATTACAACAAAAATTAACCATGTTCCAACTGTTTGGGCCTTGTTAGTTCATCACAGCTTGATCCCTTTCTCTCCCATATCTTAACTTTGGAAGGAAGCCAATCAATTTGTAGCACCTATTTTTAAGATGCTCTTTTGCCCTCATTGTTCACAGGCCATCTCAGGTCTGAATTTCTTCCTTTCGGCCATCTCAGGTCCGAATTTCTTCCTTTCTCCCTCAATGTTCATGGGCCATCTCAGGTCTCACTTCCCAATGTCTTCCACTCCTGCCAATTTTTTATTTGTCCCTAGCATCCCTGCTACTACCATTGAACTCCCAAATAACATGGCTTCTTCACTCCTTTGGTTCTGTTGCATTTCCTCCCTTTGCACGGTGTTATAGGCTTCCCCTAGCGTGGGAAAGGGTTTCCTTAATCGAATATGGCTTGCTAATGCTCCATACTCCCAATTCAGTCCATTCAAAAACTTGAGCACCAAATTCTTTTGTCGATCCTTAGAGTAAACATTTCGCAAATCAGAATCACATTTCTCACGCTCACATCGTGGTTAAGGATGATATACCCTCAACTCCCTCGTAGTTGACAACATTTCATTATAAAACGTAGAGACCATCTTCGTACCCTAGATATTGTTATCGAAGTTGACATACCCAAGCAGTTGTCCATAACGATCCTGGAGTTCCCGCACATACTTCTCTTGTAGTGTTCAGATAAAATATAGTCGAAGCTATAGGGATGGAGACAGACCGATCACTCACCGATATAATACCTCAAATTATACTATGGGCCACTATTTTTTTTAGTCCACTACATAAACCCAGTCTAAAATAATATGAAGGCCAACCTTCATTTTTGAAATTAACAAAATCGCCAAAGCCCGATTCAAGCCTACCCCGGTTTTTATTTTTATTATTTTATTCTATTTGTTTTAATTTTTGACCTTATCCTCTTCAACGGTTTTCACCTTCTCGTACAAAGGACAACTCATATTTATTCTGAAAAAAAGAAAAATAATCTCACTCAAGCGAGAATTTTCCAATCAATCCGAGATTTCGGGAGAGATTTCGTTTCCTCTAATTCCTCTCTTTCACACGCTATCCCCACGAAAATTCCAACACCTCCGAGATTCTAGGGGGGCAGAAAGGAATTCTTCTAAATGCGGTAGGTGAAGATAGGGGGAAGGGGTAGACACACCTAAAAAAAAAGGAATGACCTAAAATCTTTAAAAAACGGAAAATCACCACCAGTGAGACGACGAGTTCTTGTTTCTCCCGGGCCGTGTCCCCGTCACCCTCCAGCCAAGGTGAGTTCATGCCAAATACATGAAAAACACTCCGTCGCAAACTCAAATCCGGTAGCCGTCGACCACGACTGGAGATGGCCGCTGCAACAGCAAACGCGATGGCCTCCAACTCCTCTGGACACAATAGCGGCAACCAACAACGTCCTCTGGCTCGGCTGTTGAACGCGAATAGGAGCAACAACAACTCCTTTCCCAGTCGGAGCTCGAACAACCACCTCCCGCAATCACTTGGCCTCGCGGGAGTTTTCCTTTGCTACTGATATTTCCCCTTTCATACGCAGTTCATGAAATCGGAGGCGAATGAGAAGGCTCCAAAGACGACCGCAGCAGTAGTGGTCGCAGCCCCAAAGAGGCTGTGGCGTATCTCATTTCCAGCAGCCCGCTTCAGAGTTGCTAACTCCCAGCAAAAGGTAGTCCTGATGTCTCTTTCAACTCCGTCGCCGCAGTCCCGGCTGCGTAGCTCCTCCTCCAGTCTCTCCTCGGATCAGCGGGCAGGAACACCTACTTCACTCCCCCGCCCGAAGACTGCTTTCCTGGAATCAGCGACGGCCAGCGATCGGATAGTTTCGTGCCTTCAGCTGTCTATGCCCAGCCACAACCAGCGACAGGACAGCTTGCCTCAACGGCTCATGACATTGACGACGTCAATCTTTCTAACCCCACCAAGCCCATGCCAAAAAACCAGTAGAGGATTACCATCATTACGACCATCTTCGATTTCAGCCGAAGCAACCCAAAGAGACAACGATGCTTCGACGACAACGACCTTCCAGAACCCGGCAACGAACCTCCCCGAGGCTGCCGCCCTCTAGGTCTCTGGATCCGACTTCCTATCAGTGCCAACAACACAGATTCGGCCACAACGAACCCAAAAACAACTCCACCTCCTCTTTCGACGCCCACGTTTACCAGACCAGCTCTTTTCCATCTAGCAGAGACCCACGGCGGGTTCCCCAAACCGACCTGTAGCAGCTCCCATCACTAGCACACTTAGAGCTCCTGATTCCTCAATGTTACCGAAAAGGATTCCGCGCCAAGGAAACCCATCGTCTTCGGCCTCCCAGATCTGGGAATGGAGCATGCCGAAGCCGCTTCTCAAATTTCATAAGTTGCAATCCCACGCAATGGGTTCAAAGTCGAATTCCAAGGGTGTCGTCTCTTCTCCCACTACAGACGACCAGCCTGGATCCAACACACCGGTAACTCCAAGGGCACCGCCTGTTTTCCCAACCCAGATGACCAGTATCCGAGCATCGGGCAGGCGTGAACCAACCGAGCGAAGATTTTCTCTACTTCGTCTCATAAGAAAATACATGGACGATGCAAATGATTTATTTGGAACGATGAAACATTGTTCCTTTATTTTGGCATGGGCGCACCAATGAATTATTCTCATACGTTCAAGGATTAACCTTAATGGGCCCAAATGCCACATGTAAGTTTCATTCCGACTTGGAATATTCTAATTAGATTACATGTTTCCATTATAAAGTTCTAAGCACAGTTGCATTTTTTATATTTTTTGCATGTACACTAGCCATGCAACCATGGGAGATCTAACTCTGAATTTTCGAAGACTACTTGAAGGCGAGCGTATCAAACCGCGTTGATCTTTCCGGATGTCAAAGCGATAAAGTGGCCCCAACCGTCACCTAAGGAACAAAGGAAAGTGCGAGCTTTCCGAAATTTCTTTTTATTTCCACATGTAATGGGTCGTGGGCCCAAGTGCATAAGCGCACGATCACTACCCTTCCCCGCTCCCTTTGATCTAAATTTTTGATATGTGGTTTAGGTGCATGCGGTTAGACATTTAGGATTTTATCGTCGCATGTTGTCTGTTAAACCAACACACATGAGTTCGGGCTCGAAAAGCACGAATCGGGTCCAAGGTCCATAAAACTTTTACATGAATCCAGAGTCATGCTCGGATCGGGTCTAGCACCCGTTAACCAAAAGAAAACTTTTGGGACAAACGCCACATTTTCGCATGTTTAGGTGTAAGAGTTAGTAATTAGGAATCCCCGAATCCTACTCTGGTTTTCCGACTTAAATCAGTTTTCAATACTAACTCGGTGGCGATTTTGTAATAGTTTACCTAAGTTAAACAATAACAACCATTTTATGGAGCCATATTGGATGAGGAACTGACGACACGAGCCGCTCTCGAGTCCTCCCAAACGGTCCTTTGTGAGGCCTATGCGCAGCTTTTCGCCTGTTGGCTTCAAAGAACTGGAGGTGGTTGGCGAAACATCCCGCAGGTCCATTTAACCAATTTCCTCTCGCAGCGTCTGACACTCCAGTCGCGACGCCGATCGGATTGGGCCTTAGGGGAGCTGACCCGGATCCTCGGGTCATACGAACTGCTACGCGCGTGCTAGGCTGGAAGGCGCACGTACAACTGGTTTTAGGATTGTCCCGCCAACAAACCCAATCTTGTTCTTGATGGACAGTGTCAACTCAAGTAACACCTCCATGATGCATAATTTACATGAGCAAGTTCATGTCATACGATTGTCGCCACCTACAAATCTGCCACATTTACAAAGGATGGCTACCGCGGAGTGTACGAGCCCTCTATCTCCATCTGTCATCTCCGTGAACCTCCTTATATGGCGTTGCGCTCTGATACCATGAAGGTTTCTTGAGGAAGAAAGGAAAACAAGCTCTAAAGCTTTCTATCCGCTCTGCTCCGTTAACTAACTAACACAACCATCCCTACATTTACTCTTTTGTCACTCTCCTTATTTATAATGTGCCCATGAATGCAAACTTGATCCTTGGAATGGAGTAACCACCTTCCCTGACGCCCATAGACCAAGCGCCAGTGATCCACGTCCTTCCTGACATCTCCTTCTGGCAACGATGTCTCCAAATCCGGCAGCGGCAAAGCCACCTTCCCCGACGCCCATAGACCAAGCGCCAATGATCCACGTCCTTCCTGACATCTCCTTCCGACAACGATGTCTCTAAATCCGCGACTTCGAGGAATCTTCCTCAGGAGACCCAGATCCGGCTTGTCAGATGCCAAATCCTCAACTCCAGTGAGCTCCATTCTTCGGAGGCGACCCAGCAGCTCCTTCATGGAAGCCCTACCTCATCAGCCCGCAATCGGCGTCAGGGCACCAGCAGATGCCAACGATCAACTCCATCTCCTCCTCCTGGCCTCGAAAGCAGCCGGCTCTTCTCAGCCCCGGTCCCCGCCAGCGGACCGACCCCACGGTCAAACGCCGCTCTCTCCGCAAATCCGCGAATAGAAGACAATGGCCACCCCGAAGCCGCGAAGCACACGCGGGACGCCGTCATAGCACCACCCGATAGAGACCATTGCCACGCATTCCGTGCTCTCGAAGTGTTACAATACCCTTTTTTTCCCTTTCTGTGTGATTTTCAATTTTAATTTTTTTAATTGATTTAATATTATTATTTATCATTTATTAAGTATTAATTATTATTATTGGATTCAGCGTGCGCTTTTTTTTTTTTTTGCAATTGAAAATTTTCTTTTTGCTTTGGGACGCCATTCCATTCTTATTATGTTTTTATTTTTATTTTTCTTTATTTCTTTATTTTTTATTTTATCTAAATTTATCACATGACTTTATAACTTGTTCATGGTGTGGCTTGTCTGTTAAAAAAAATCATTATTTTCTTCCATACTTTCAAAGTTTTTTTATATTTTAAAATTCATTTTCTTAAAAAAATGTTTTTTTTCAACGTATCCGCATTTATTTCTTTTCAATTGCTTTATAACATACGGTGGCTTTAATCGTTTCTTATTAAGAGTGTGTATACGGGCGTTTACTGTAAGTTATCTTTCGTCAAAATAACTTATACAATGTTATAATTAATCCTATTTCAAACCATTTTCAAACAATTTACTTGTTTATTCGATATTTACGTAGGTATTTCAAGGGAGCGTGCCTTGCGGACAACCAATGCACCCCATTCAACGTTGTAAGATACCCCCAAATTCCCATACCATCCGCCAACGTCGAAGCTAAACATTGATATTCCATAAACACTTGCGGAAAAGGTGGGTTAGACCGAACAAACCAAGAAGTGACAACCCGGCGGGACCATGCAGAGGAAAGAATGGCTGGCGCCTAGTCGATATCATTTTTTTATCACACCAGAACAAAGTAAAAAAAAAAAAAACGACAATTGACTGGACAATCACAAAGTAACTGGGAATCGCATCAGGAACAGCTCAACGTATAGCAACAACGGCTCGCCAGGTTTGCCGTAAACCTACTCTAAAACGGCACTGTGAGGTATAAATGCTAACAGGGGCTTTCTACAGAGAGCGATAAATGATACAAATACCTGGTTATCCCTTGAATTTATTTTTTGCTTAGAAACTGTTCAGAACATTAATCAATCTATGTTGCTTGCATTTTTTGCCTGAAATCATTTTTTAAAAAAATATTTTCTTAAAATTTTTCACGTAGACATTTTAAGTATTATTGAGCTCAAGATCATTTTTTTAATATCAAACAATCTTTTCTTTTTTTCTAAAACCGAGCTCAAATAAATTTGAATATCGAAACACATGATAAACGTTTTGTGATGCATGCGATTTAGTAATCCCTAATTCCCGAACCTTAATGAATCTCCATAGTTTTTCTAACTTGAACTTAAAATAAGTTAGTGGCGACTCCGATACGTTTTCAAAATCTGAAGCCTTATCATCAAGGGAGAATATTCATTTTAAATGGAACTGGAAATGGGATCCACCCGCGACAGCAGGGTACGTCGAAGCAGGATACGTCGAAGTACGATAAGGTGAGGTTCAATCGAAACTCTGTCGAATGAAGTGACTATCGAAGGAAGAGTTCGAGTTGATGTTTCAAGACTTAGTCAATTTGTCGTCGGAGCCACATTAAGTCATGATCGAAGTATATGGAGTACAGTTAGTCTTAATAAAACATGTGCAAAATATGTTTAGCAGTTGTATTGGCTGTTTTATTAACGGTTATTGTTTGGATATGATCAAGTGTTAATATAAATATACGGTCAGTTTTCTGTAATAAACGCATGAAAATCATAAAAAAGACCTCGAAGGACTGCTTGGTTGTCTTCCTGTAATTCTCCAGAAATGAAAGTAAGTGTTCTTGTTCATGCATTCTTATTCTTATGCTTTGTATTACTGTTTGTCTAAAAGTCTTGGCGACCAAATTTCTTTAATTCTGTGTTAGTCATCGTTATATCGCGACGTGTTTCGTTCGCAAACAATATGAAAGTGAACTCGAGGATGGGGAAGTTTGGTGATATGAGCTCGTGTTAAGTGTGCCAAGGAGAGTGGAGGGAGGGAAGGAGAGTAGGTTTGGGGAGGGGACTTTTCTAAGGCGGACGAATATTAAGAGATAACACGAGGAGATACAATCCTGCCTCAAAGAAATCATGTTTATCTTTCTCGAAGATTGTCATCGACCATTTGCTTTCTTTTCACGGCGTGGGAGTTAACCGTGTATCCGAATCTCTATTGAATAAAGATGAACGTATCCGCTAAAACATCCCAACGAGGAACACATCTAGACGTCGTGAGACTCTGAACTTTGAGAGTTTCCCTTCGAATCATCCTCACGAGGATGAAGCATTTGGGGGGTTTTTTACCATAAGGGCGTAAAAAATAATTTTAAAAGTTGTGCAGGACACTGCTTGAGATATGTGGCTCCCGTGCGAAACCGCGAGAAGACCCTAACCCGAAGAAGGTGATTGTGCTTGTAATAGGAATTGAATGAAACAGATCGTCGTCCCGTACATGCATATTATACGATGATTAATAAGAGCATCTACTGTAAAATACAAAATTCTCACCGCTTTTGAAGTTCCCTTTGAGCCTCACACGGAAGATGGAAGCCGGTGCCGAGAGAGAAAAATCATCTAGACAAAAAGATGACGATGACACGAGATGACTTTCGTGCTCATTAATGTCTTTTTTAAAAACGCCATTCGTGGAATATTCCTCCAGTGTTATCGAAAATGACGATCCATACGTCGTTACGTCCCTTTTCCCCCCCATTTCCAATTCAAGGGTATGATTCTTAATAATATCCACAGACGTTCTTGCTTTTTCTTCTTTGTTCAAATTTCATACCACATGCTCTCTATTCAAACAAGAAAAGGCGGCTCGAGTAAATCCCACCTACCACCTCCTCAATTAGCGATGAATAATTAAAAAAAAAAGGAAAATGACTGTAATCATTGTTTTGTTGCATGTTTTGGTATATATGTAGCATGTTTAATATCGTTACGCCATACAGGAACTCGAAGACGTGCCACATGTTGAACGACATATCATAACGAAGAAGTTCGTGAATGCATTCATTAGACACGATGCCACCTTCGTAGACGGAATGGCGAGACAGAAAATAGTAGAAGTTCGAGACTAGCGTCTATATGCTTCGTGGCTCAAGAGCCATTCACTTTCCGGCAGTTGGTCCTCACTTGTCCTGCGGTTCCTGTAAGCGGGCTAAGATTTCCCATCTTGATCATGGCATTTGCGAAGTCCCTGAAGAAAGTTGCCGAGCTCTGACTGTAGGTAGTCACCTGGGAGTCGGTGGATCCGTTGTTGAAGAGTTGCTGGTCGGAGTGCAGCAGGCCCTTCAGGCTCACCAGGTCCTTGAAGTAATTGTTGTCGAATGAGTCGCCCGTGACTGCATCGAGGTTCGCCAGGTTGTTGTCTCCTCCAACACTCGGGCAGGTGCTCTGTCGCGATGTCGCGAAGGATGGGTCGATGTTAGTCTCGTTGTATATGCGCGTCCTAAAGAGGACGCATCTTGCTCGACCGATGGTGTGTGATCCTAGGTTCCAGAAGGAGTGAGACGAGGATACAGGGATTATTTTGATCTGTTCCGTCGCATGGTGATTGAGGATGTTACCTGAAAGAGCGACGAGTTCGTTGGCATTGAAACCCTTGCTCGCAAAGGAAGAAATGAGAGTGCTGAGGTCGGAGAACGGCGAAGGCAAGTTGCTGTTAGCGGCGCTCAGGCTTGCAGTTGTCGAATCTCGTCGACCTAGTGGCACTGTCCAAGTTGATCCACCCAACTGAAATGAAACCGCTCGTCAATATTCAAGTTGAAGAGTAAACTTAAATTTGTTCATTTTTTGCATAGTATTCCTGGCAGTTCGTACAGCGACTACAGAATCACGAGCGGCGACGGTGACGATGTCAGCACAGGATACGATTCCAGGGCATTGCTGTTCCAGCTGAGTCTTAATATTATCGATCACGTTAAAACCACGGACGGAGTTCAAATTCGGGGCCGCCGTCTTCTCTCCGGTGAAGTTAGCCGTGTCGTCCAACAAGATAGACCCATCACATCCCTAGAAAATGTAAGAACGCAAGAATCAACAAACATGAGGTAAAATGAAGGAAAAGGAATGAATCTCAACGCTTGCATGCATGAAAGGCCGAGACTTGCATTGACGAAGCAGTCGTGGAAATGCAAACGCAGGAGAGAAGCGCCCATGCGCAGCTCAGCAGAGACTGCTGAGCTGACGGCTCCCTGGATGATGGAAAGGGCCGAGGGGCACGAAGTAGCGTAGAAGTTTGGCGAGAGCTGTGCTCTGGCGGACGTCGCCAGGGCGATGAAGACTAAAGCTATGGACAAGGAAGACATGGCCGACACTCCTTTCTCTCTCTCTCTCAATCTGTCTCTATCTTATCTCTTGGGCCTCTCTCGACTGTGGTTGATGGTGTGCTCCAAACAAGAGGAGCGAAGGGGAGTTTAAATAGATGGAAAACATGGGGGAAGAACAACTCGAGTTTGGTAAGGAGTCACAGATCCAAAATGATAGTGGTTGCTGATCATAGTTACTTGTCCGAATGAGATAACTCCCAATTCAATTAAATTGGTTTATTATTCGGTGGGGTGTCAACCGGGAGGTCACGTCGCTTTCATTTCTCTCATGGTGGCGAATTATGCATATTCACCGGGAAATAATCCCACACAGCGGGTAGATAAGGCTCGGGCAAGTGCATATACAGGATTCACATCCTTTACCTAATTAATTGTTATTTTTTCGATGAATCTACAGTAAATTTTTACAAGTGCTACAACCCTTGTTTTTGTCTTTTCTTTCTTCGGTGATGATTAGATCAATTAAAACATTTAATGTTATTTTCAGTCGATTTCATCTATAGTTTCATCGTTTCCGAACACATCCCACCAGCTCTTGCTAGTAACGGCAGTGGCATGTCTGGCTGATATTGAGAATATACCGAGTTATGAAGCTAACCTGTGATCCTCAAACAGTATTCGGTAGTTGTGATCAACCTATGTCGGACTGGTGTGGAATTTCTCAGATTCGCGAGTTAGGTTTCTCCGCGTGCTGACAGCGAACAAGTTGCTGATAGCTAGGGATTTCTTAAACACGGCTCCAATCAAGCAAAGTAGATGTTTCATCTATCCATGTTTTTGGAATTTCGTGGAATAAGCCATGGAAAAACATGTGACGATGCACCAAAAACGTCAAAGGTTGTATTAGCTTTCTCCCCAGCTAATGATACAATTGCCTAATAATACTGACTATATCGCACGAGACAGCAAAATCGCACCAGTTTGCTGCGGCAAACTCTATTTATTGGCGTACTAAGAATTATTTTTTTTTCTTTTTTAGTTACGACCCGTCGGATCTCGATTCGAATTCTTTCTTTTTTAATGAAGTTTCATCTCAAATAATTTCTATTTTTTCCTCGAAGAATAATTTATCATAGCTCGATAAGTTTCGCTTTTTCAGTCACTAAATTATTATCTTGAGATCTCACTATGTTTTAGTATCTTTTGAGTATATCAAATGAAAAGAGAAACATCAAGACAGGGATTAAGGACAACCACCTTTGACAAATGGGACAAATATTTGTGTTTTTTTTTCCCTTTGGGCCGCTGCTAGAAAGAAATGTTTAAGTTGACTGAGAAAAACGTAAATCCCGCTGGGGGACAAGATCAGACGTCGATGGCGGCCGGGTCGACTTAACCTGGTTGAAGTAGCGTGCGAGGGTTGCCGGGTGCGAAATCGGGAGGAAAAGAACAAGGAAGACATGGAATACGCGGTTAGCTCTTCGTGCTTGGCCGTTAAATCGCGATGATGATTTCTCAAAGGTCAACAAGGGCGGGCAACATATAAATATATTCCGTTTGTATTTTGGGAGCTTCTCTTTTAAAATCTGCATGTGCATGCATGGCCATGAGGTCAAGAAATTCCTTGTCGGCGGCCGGAACGCGGGTAGAAAAGCTGTCCAAAGATACTAAGTCAACTGCTGACTTCGAACTCATCGGATGTGCTAAAAAACAACTCCTCCCCAGGAATTTCATCGATATGTACACATGAAATTACATATTGGTTTATTGGGAACAATGATTCAACATATTCGCATTTCGCAGCGTGGACTGAATGAACATCCCGTAGAAACTTGTGGCCACCGATTCAACTCGCTCGAAGCCAAGTTTAGTTGTTTCCCGACACATTTAGTATGTTTGTCGTCTGCACCGACGGGTACTAATCGGCCATATTCTGAGTGATTATTCGTATACTCTGGACTTCTATTATTAGTGAGATGAATTGCCAGTTTGATAATCGCAAGTTATACAAGGTATGAGCAAGTGTGAGGCTATAAATCCCACCGAACGGTAAACCCGTGGTATACGAAATTCGAAGTTACTGTTTCATAAATTTATACGAAACAGTATTCACCATTTGTCTTAACGAAATTTCTTTCACGATGAGTTAGTAAAAATATACGAATTTTATGAAATTTATTTTTATGAATTTCGTACAATTGTATGAATAAAAAGTTATTGTTTCCTACAATTACATGAAATAATAAATAATTATACGAACAAAAAAATATCGTATATACGAAACAATAACTCCGGAATTCGTAGACCACGGGTCTACTCGTGTGCGGGTACCCGTATAAGCCATGGGAGACTTATGATATGGCTGTCCAATTCATAACATGCGTCAGAACACGTAATCATCATCTTCTTTCTGGGGAGGGGAATATATTCTCTGTAACTTTTAGACCCCAAAACTTTTTCCTTTAATGGGAATGTTCAATCCATTTCCACCGAAAGCCACCACCACCTCCACTTCCACCCCTCGTTATTGGGGTTAGGTTACAAACCAACAACAACACACCACACCCACATTCACTTTTAAGGTAGAAGAAGCAAAATCGTATTAAAACGATACATGAAGAGCCAACATTCACGAAATCTCCCCCTCCAACAGCTTTTGACTTTGTATACTACTCTTTCTTGTTTTTTTTTCCTATGCCTTTTCTTTGTCATCCATTAAAGAAAAACAATAAATGCAAGAATCGCCAAAAAGGGAAAACACAATGATGGTCGGCATCATATTTATAAATGGGGTCATGTTAAGAAGCATTAAATATGGATACGTACTACTGATTTTTGTATTGATTGGCACACGCGAAATTCCTCGGCAGTGCGTTGAATCGGATCCAGTGGTCGATCGGAAGTTAACGAAAAATAAAGGAGACAAAGAATTTATGTGGTTAGGTCAATTGACCTACGTCCACGAGCGAAGAAGAAGATTTCACTATATTCAATTGAGTACAAACTTTACGTTGAGATCCTCTCTAACCCTCTCGACCTACCCGAGTACAAGATCCCACTTTTCTAGTAAGAAATAACCCCAAAGTGTTTCCAGTGTTTCCCCAACATACACCTTTTCTTTACCGCCACACTCTTTCCACTCGTATATCCCTCTTCTATGCTCTCAGAATTTGCTCACTCTCATCTTTTATTCGCTTCTATACCGACACCTATTTATAGAATATATGGCCTCACATTTATCGGAATTCTGGCCGGTAAATATATTCGTGATATAATCAAATATCATCCAATATATCTCCCCCAAGAGATATATTCTCTCACATTCCATATATTGCACAAGCGAATCAAATATACTCCAAATCGTAATATAATCGACTTTTGGCTAAAAATCCTAACAAAATCCACCTTGGGCCGAAGTCCATATAACGTCCGAGGAATTGTCACTCCATGTACCAGTCTCACCCGTGACTATCTGTGGATATCTCCCTTCTTCTCCTCCAGGCTCCGACAAGCCTAGTCAACGGAACATCCAAGCTCATCCGCGACGGACTTGTCTACCCACATCTTCTTGCTTCTCTGCGCTCGCGACCTATTACCCCGTTTCTCCGATGACTAATTACTCCTCTTAAAAGGTTCATGACGCCTTCCAGAAGACTCAACAGTGGTAATAGCAACGGCACCTTTCGTAACATACAAGACCTTCAATCGAATCCCAGTCATCCACAACCGCCTTCCTCGGCGAACAATGAGGGCTCCACCTGAAGCAGAAAATTCGTACCCTTTGGCTTTTAAATTACTCACGGAAATAATATTTCTCGTGATGCCAGGCACATGTCAGACACCTGTCAACTCTCTCACAGATCCATCCTTCATTCTGAGCCAAACCATTCCCATACCTGCAACCTTACACTTGTGACCATTGCCCAAGCGTACCTCTCCACCTACAGTGGAACAATATGCGACGAACATCGCCCTATGATGACTCATGTGGAAAGTGCTCCTGATTCGAGAATCCAATCCTCGTTTGATGGTCTCTCTGACTCGGTTTCAACAGTCTGCACCTCGTTAGCCATGAGTACATCTCCGTCTCTGAGATCACTGTCTCTGGTATACACAGCAACCGTCGTTGACTCTTGTGATCCTCCATCCTTCCCTGTCAGCTTCCTGCAGTTTTTCTTTATGTGTCCCTTCTTACCACAATGGAAGCATCTTACCCGCCGCTACTTTTGGATCTTGTCCTATTTACTGGTAATGCCTCCATCATCGATCGCCCTACTTCACCCGTCAACTCTTTATCAATCAAATCTTTTGATAAAAGGGCAGACCGTACCTCGTCAACTATGAGAATACTTCTCCAATACAAGAACGTCTCCCTGAAGCTCTGGTATGAAGCGGGCAATGAACATAACAGCAATATCGCCTGGATCTCCTCATCGATCTTGTCTTCGATCCTCTCAAAATCCAAAGATGCAGACAACCAATTATCCAGGTAGGATTTAACGGACATACATTCCGTCATTCTAAGCATGAAAAACCTTTGTCTAAGAAGAAGTTTGTTGCTCAGAGTCCTCGTCATGTACAGACTCTCCAGCCTATTCCAAAGCCCGGCCGTTGTGTCTCCTTCAGCATGTTCATCAGAACCTCATTGGATAAACATAACTGAATCGCCGATAACGCTCTAGCATCTATCTCATCCCACTAGTTAGAAGTCAACTTCGAAGCGCTCTTCGAGTGATCTGTAAGAACCTTCTCCAATCCACCCTGTACCAATAGCGCCCTCATCTTGACTTGCCACAAGCCGAAATTCACGTTCCCATCCAACTTCTCGATCACGAACTTGCCACCAGCCATGGATCTCGAATCTGCACAACCGGATCCAGTCGTCGATCGAAAGTTAACGAAAAATACAGGAGTCAGAGAATTTACGTGGTTCGGTCAATCGACCTACGTCCACGGGCGGAGAAGAAGATTTCACTATATTCAATGGAGTACCAACTTTACGTTGAGACCCTCTCTAACCCCCTCGACCTACCCGAGTACAAGATCCCACTTTCCCGGTAAGAAATAACCCCGAAGTGTTTCCCGTGTTTCCCCAACACACACCCTTTATTTACCACCACACTCTTTGCACTCGTGTATCCCTCTTCTATGCTCTCAGGATTTGCTCACTCTCGTCTCACATATATCGGAAATCTGGCAGGTAAATATATTCGTGATATAATCAAATGTCATCAAATATATCTTCCCCAAGAGATATATTCTCTCACATTCCGTATATTTCACGAGCGAATCAAATATACTCCAAATCGTAATATAACCGACTTCGGGCCAAAAATCCTAACATGTATTTATTATGATTTGATTGTGGTAATCTTTTTTTTTTGTTTAGACGATGGTGTAACATTGAATGGGCCTGTTTATGTGGAAAATGAATTGGACCAAGCCCACTGTCCTGATTAATAAACCCGTCCACAGCCAGACAGATGGAACTTTATTGGTTGTCTTGTTTGTGCTCGTCATTTTAATAATTTGGCATGTTGTATTTTATGTGAGTTTTTGTTTTCTTTAGTTTGTAAAAATATTTCATGAATTGGGTCATTCAAAACACATATTTCTCGTACTTTACGGCGTATTTTGCGAAATATTATACAATCTAACATCATAAAGTAACAAAGCTCGTGTTTTGTATATCCTAAACAATGAGAAGGCAATCATTTCCCAATCAACAAACATCTTCCACGAATCAGTTTCAGTTACAAGTGAGTTGAGCAGTAGTATCCATCCATCGGTTTAAAAACCAAACAAGGATCCCCAAACCATCAGCTGTAAAAGAATGCACAGATTTTTACAGTAATCTCTTAGCTTATCCATGTGGTAAGAATGTACACAGAAGCTTAAAAAACCAAATCTTGTGCTATGTTCTTCCACAGAAGCAGTTTCCCACTGTTTTCACTACAAACCGATCAACCTGGCTGATCTGTCTTGCCTCCGATCCAACCCAATTCTTTTCACTTGGCCGGAATGCTATGTGATCCTCAGTTCAAGGAAACCACGGCGTTCATTCCTTCTCCCAGTTTCGAAGCCTCTGGTACTGCAAAATTCTACTCCCAAAACTCCCCGGTTTTTTGCTCATGGCACTCCTTTGATTGGGGGCAGTTCCAATTCCAAAAATTCCCATCTCCCTTATTCAGCTAAGATGCCCTACATATACATTCCATAGTCTTTGTTTACCAATGTTATTCTCCCTATTCTATCTGCTTCCCGATCGACAGAACCTTCCGCTACCGGGCAGCGACCTTACTCCACCAGTCCGACCCATTTCATTGCCTTCTCTGTCCAAGTTCACAACCCCGACTGCGATTGCAATACTGTCCATCGAAACTGACCGTCTACCTACTGAAGCCCCGGCCCCGGCCCCTGCCTCGGCCTCCTCCGCACGGGGTTTTTCATTCAATCCTTCCTCCCCGCTGCTGGAATCTCCCATGTCGGCCCTGGCCGTGTCTCCACCCTCGGCATGCTCCCTCGCATCCTCTCCTACGCGGCTCCCGCTTCTGCTCCCAGTCGGTTCGAGAACAGCGAGTGAACCAGACACAGGTAGGGGGGCCAGGATTGGAGCTCGGCAGAGGGGGCAGTTGGAGTGGGATCGGAGCCAGGTGTCAATACAGGGGATGTGGAAAGCGTGGCTACACTTGGGCAAAAGCCTCAGGTTCTCCCCTTCCTCAAACTCGCTGAGGCAGATCGAGCAGTAGTCCCCCTCAATCAGGCCCTCGCCCTTCCTGTACTCGCAGACAGCAATCGAGCTGATCACAGCAGGCTGAAGCCCGACGGTGTTGATAAGCCAGATCGGGTGAACCATAGCCAGGTTCTGATTCCACTCCTCCCCATCCACCCATCGACCAACGTCCCCAGGCGGAGGAGGAGGGCCCTGATGGGGGCCGCGGGCGTTGGGGCGATTACGGCGGTGCCTGGCGAGGAGGATGAAGTAGATAGTGAGGAGGAAGAGGGAGGAGACGACGGAGACGGCGAGGATGCCGGGGGTGGAAAGGAGGGGGGATCGGGCGGGGGAAGAGGAGGAGGAGGGGGGAGGGAGGAGGAAGGAGGGAGGGGGAGGGGGAGGGGAGGCGTAGGGCCAGGGACAGTTGGTGGGGTAAGGGCAGGTGGGATCGCAGGGGAGACAGGTGATCCTGTCGGAAGGGGACGGAGAAGGTGCCGGGGACGGGGATGGGGAGGAGTAGGCTAGGGTTTTGGGGAGAAGTCTTCGGGAATGAAACACCATCTTTTTAGATGGGAGTGGATTATGGAATAACAATAAGAAGAAGAAGAAGATGAAGACGACGTAAAAAGGAGAAAGGAGAAAGGAGAGGAGTTGTTTAATAGTTGTAGAAGAGTAAGTTAAAAGGGAACAAAGTTGTTTTGGGGGGGGTGGGTTTAAGGTCGTTGTCGGAGAACAACGAGAGGTTGTGATGTTGCTGGCGGTGTTTATGTTTTCGTGTCGGAACATTACAAGTACAACTAAACCAAATGAGACTAAATTTATTTGTTGGACCCACCCTCAAATGATGATGATTAGTTATTCTTTCGGGTTTACAGTCGTCTTTAGATGTGTGTGGCCTAAATCACTCGCGTTGTATTCTTAATTTAATTGTCACATGTCTTATTATCGTTCAAAAAAAGCCATATCATATGATTTATTTATTTAGCAAACTGGATGTATCCTTTTTTTTTTTTTTTCAAATTGTGCCTACTTAATATTGTCTCATCGTAAATCTTTATCGTGTTTATTTATATTAACGGGATACATCGTAAAACAAATTAAACGAAGAAGACCTTTTATGTTTTACAAGTGAGCGGCGATCAGGGGGAACGTGGTTGTATGGAATGGACTTCTTGGATCGCAATATACAATCGAAGAAGACAAAGAATGAAGAAGGACTGATATACCAGATGAACTAAGCTTCCATTCAAGTCGAATGTGAAGATTACAGCAAGAGGAGAGAAGAGACAATTTTCAGCCTGCCTTCTACAACTCAGATTTCCTCCTCTTATATATTGTAACTACCAATTGTAACTACTTAACCGAATACACAAAACAGTTTATAGAACAACTACTTTTTGTTGCACTCGTTCCACCTCTCTTCTCCTCTTTGCCTCGCCTTGCCTACAATCTTGATGAGCTGTAGTCTTGTAACAAACAACGCCACGGCTGCTTTCTTATTCTTCAGCTCCCATCACTCTGCTTCTTGATAAATTGCAGCACATGACATTGTATTCCATTCCCTTTGTACGCGCGCCTTTCAGCCTAGCACGCGCGCGGCGGTTCGGACGACCCGAGGATCCGAGTCCGCTCCCCTAGAGTCTTCCGGTCAGCGTCGCGACTCGAGCGTCGAACGCTGCGGAAAAGACCAGGGTGGTCCCTCCTTCGATTCCTGATCGGGTCTGTCCAGACTTTTCGCTTATCGTCTCCATGCTCCATAAGAGGCGACGAGCGAAAAGAAGCGCATGACCCGAAGAGGAAGCTTCGGGAGATTCCAGGAGCGGCTCGTGTCGCCGTCACCCATCCAAAATGACTTCGTAAAAAGGGTGGTTGTTTAACCTAGATAAACTATTACGGAGTCGCCACCGACTTAATTTAAAAGCTTGGTTTAAGTCGGAAAACCAGAGTAGATTCGGGGATCCCTAATTACTAATTACATCTAAACATGTGAAAAGGTGGCGTTTGCTCCAAAAAATTTGCTTTTGGTTAACGGGTGTTGGACCCGATCCGGGCATGACTCCGAACTGATGTCAATGTTTTACGGGCGTTGGACCCGATTCGGACTTTTTGGGCGCGAACTCATGTTTATTTGTTTCACAAACTACATGCGACAATAAACCTACGGGCCTAAGGCATGCAGACAATCATGGACAATATTTAGATCAAAGGGAGCGGGAAAGGGTGGTCGTCGTGGGCCTATACACTTGGGCCCACGACCCGTTACATGTGAAAATAAAGAAAAACGGGAGGTCCGCACCTCCCTCATGTACCTGAGGCCCGACCGAAGGGGGGCTTTATATCTGTCGGTTTCGAGACGTGCTTCCACCACGAGCTTCCTCGTGCGCCTCCAATCCTCGAAGAGGCTTGTCTTCTTAAATCTTTGGGATTGCCTTGTCGAATCCTCGAAATAATTAATTGATTTTTTTTTCATGTAATATAAAAATAAAAACAAAAATTGATTAGAATATTCGATTAATAATAATGATTTACCTTGGATTCTTTCATACGACATTATAGAGTTTTTATTTATTTAAATAATAATAATAATTAATAATCGAATAAAAAAATTAAAAAAATATATATAAGATTAGTTACGAAATGGGCGAAGATTGATATGTATAAAATGAATTAAAAAAATTAATTGACAGTCAAAATCAACCACGTCATGAATCAATAATATATATATTTATACGTATATATATAACCTTTCCTGAACGTTTTTTTTTTAATAAATAAATAAATAAATAAATAAAAACGTCCCTTTTAAGACAAAGTGAAAACAATTGAGACAAACAATTAAATATAAAACAATTAAAACGATTTTACCTCATGATGGCAGAGACATTGATTGTCGTGAGTCTAAAGCAATGGAGAGCCCCTCCCAGTAGGGCCGGGAGCTGGTTCTTTGAGTCTTGGCCGATGTGGGTTGCCATGATTTTCCTGTACAAACAAATAATTCAGTTAGAAAACACAATGACTCCTCGCGGTGCTTATGCACACCTGCAAGGAGTTTTGGACGCCCATCCCTTATTGACGGTAGGATCGGGTTTTGGAGGATTTTGCTGCTTTGGTTAAGAGGACAGTTGTCCAAACAGCAAGAAGCAGGGGCGTCAGATTTGGCTTCGCTCCTTATCGTTGGCGTCGGCCGTGGTTGGGCTGGTGATATGGGGAGGGGCTCATTGTTGATGCTGGAATGTGCCAGGAGGCTGGGTTTGAGTTGGTGACGCGGGGATTTCCTCGTTGATGTTGCTGGACCTACCTTGGGAGGAATTAGATGCAGGGGAGGAACGATCGTCAGAAGGTCAAGGTTGCAGGTCTGTCTGTGTGTGTCCCCCTTCTTTTTTTATGGCTGATTTATAGCAGTAAGGAGAAAATTCAGCCAGGGGAATTGTCTGTAACCGATGTAGGTTACGGAAACCCATTTTTGTCATCAAGTCGGAGCATTGAAGATTATTGAAGATGAGGCATTGAAAGCTTCCATTATGAATTTGGGAATTTGGGGTATTTACACCCTTTATCGTTCCACTCCGTTTAATTAATGTATAAAATAATAGTACGTAGTTTGCGAACCAAAATATCGGGCGATGAGCCCACCTAAGAAGGCTTACTGGGTCAACAAATCATGCATGATCTAGCCGATAATCCGATTCACATTCTCAAACCCCATTCGTTAAATCCTTTAAGAAATGTATAATCAAACTTAAAAATTTCTCTAATACCGGAAAATCAGTGAAAGGAAAGCTGTTAAGTCTTATGCTGTGTTTGGGAGGATAGGAAAGCAAGGGAAAAGAAAAGAAAACATAGAATCTCAATAAATTCTTTCTTTCTAAAATTTAAACTTCTTTTCTTTTATGATGTTTCCAAACACAACATTAGTGTTCTTCGTCAAATTCCTAAAATATTCACTAAATCAAGCTGTTAGTGTTCTTTGTCAAATTCCTAAAATATTCACTAAATCAAGCTGTTAGTGTTCTTTGTCAAATTCTTGAAGACTCGACAAAGCAAGCTTCCGAAAGCCTCAACGGCTTCATTGTATCTCAAGAACTCATTAGATCGAGTTCACAAAAATTTTCTACAAAATTATTCTTATTCTTTCGTTTTTTTTTAATTTTAATGCCCTTCGAATATTTGTCTTCAAGCTCTACAGAGATGGACTTGAAAAACGTGTTCCGGAGAGTGTTTTAATTTTAAATGGACCAACAATTTAACTACAGAGCCTAAATAAATTTCTACGATTAGTTTATTTACATAAAAAAAAATTATGGGGAGGGAAAAAAAAGAAAAAAAAAATTTACGATCGTGATAGGGAAGGCATTGATGGATTTCGGGAATGATGCAGAGGAGAGGGCTAGGGATGCTGAAGCCAGGGCTCAACAGTTGGAGGGAGAGGTTCAGCGATTATCCAACGAGTTGCGGTTGCAAAACCATGACTCGGAGAATCAAATGGTAGTGGTTTATAGAATTTCAAGAAGTATTTATTTATTTTGGTGTAGTTTGGCTTTGTGTATCACCTTCCTGGTTCTTTGAGGATACGAGAAGTTATCTTCTACTGAAAACAAAGTAGCCAATTGATTATTCACAGCCACACTTCCTGGCGTGCGCATAAAATCTTTCTTTCAACCTCATAAGTCATATTTCCAATTGCTAGAACACATACGGGCTTCGTTACTTTGTTACTTTGTCGCGAGAGAACATTCTTTTACCGATGCCAGAAGAGATAGTTAGTTCCTTTTTTAAGGATGGTTCCATCCTTTCCAATTAGATGGAATAGGTTCTAGATGTTGAGCTCACAGATTTTGGCATATGGTGAGGGTGATTTGTGCATCTGGTACAATTTTCATGCTCAATTCAAAAGACTGTGATTTTGAATAAATTGGTGTTGTAGAATTCTTTTTTGCCACAGTTCATCTCAGGATCTTTGAAATTACTTTGTGTGCGACGTAATGATTATATGAAGGCATGGTGAACTTGCGAAGGCCAGGCTTGCATGAGGATGAGTTACTTGAATCTGTGGTCAGTCCAATGAACGATAAATGAGAAGCTGAACTTGCTCGTTCATTGTTAGAAAAGCACATAGCTCTCAAGAGTCATGGAAGGAGTTGCTTCAGATGTCGGACATGTGATTGTAGTATTCTTTTATAAGAAGATGCTTTAGCATGCTGCTGTTACTTGTCATTCATATTCTCTCAGGAGACACTTGCTGATAACAATGAGATGGTGTTACTTTTTGTTTTGTCCTGTGTATGGCAGGTCAAGACCATCAACACGGAAAGTTTTGTCACTAGCTGCAGTGGTGATAAAACTTGAGAAAGGTAAAGAACTCTGCAGGATCAACATCTGTAAAGCCGAGGGCGAGGTGAATCAATTGCTGAAGGATGAGTTGGGTTTTCTTTTAGCTATATGTTTTAATTATTTGAGAAGCTTAAATGTGTTTCTCTCATTTTTCACACAGGTCGAGCTATTTTCTGAAGAGAATAGCAAGTTACAAGAGGAAAACAAACAGCTGTTCCTTCATTACCAGACAGAGAGAAGTTTTTCTAGTTCTCGTAGCAAGGTATCTTACAAATTCACTAGACTGACCTGCCACTATCACGAAGTTTTCACTGCGCCCTTATGAATGGCGATTATAAATAGTCCGTTTGCTTTTTTTTTGGCAGACCAACAAGGGAAAAACGAGCAGTCATGCGAATACTACCCCGGTCAGAGGATCGACTTCGGTGAAGCACCTGAGACACCCTCTATCTCCTCTGAAGCAGAATTCTCCGGACATTATAAGGGTGCTTAACATGTAGAAGAGAAACGAACATTGTCTCCTGTTGTTCACCTGTGTGTGGAAACTGGGTGGCAAGAAAAAAGATCATCACAATCATGTTGGCCGCAGAAGTGGGAGAAGAAATTTTAAATGGGTTTTAATTGAGGTTAGTATTCATTTTCTCTTCTGATCAACTATTCCTAAATTGTAATGAATGTTGCTGAACCGATCATGTAAATTTTGCTGCATGATCAACCGCAGTTGTACAGTCTTGGGCAAAAACGATGTCAAAAGTTGCAACTTACGTTACTTGTTGGGACAGGCGCTTGATTGCTTGCCCATGTTAAACTAGAAGAATTTCTTCCTGTCAGTTTATGCCCACTGTAAATATACTATTTGTTGGTGCACTTTGTGCGTCTGATCAGCTTGTGGGCATTTCCGTAAGAAAAACAAATAGCTCTCTTCTTCCCATCATTGATTGCTCGCGATTGAGCCGTTGCCGTTTCGTTCTAGAACTTCATATGGATTTTAAAAGAAAAATGAGAGAATTCCTACTTTACGGTGGTTAACTGCTGTCGCAACGCGATGTGTTTTTCTTCTTCCGGTTTCATTAGTCCATGCACTCGACAATGACCCTTTGTAGAAGACGTGAACCTTTTCCCCCAAGTCAAAATAAGCAGACGCAAAGAAGAGCAATGTCTACTGCCATCCCTTTTCATTTCAATACCAATCCTAACTTCATTGAGGCCCATGACTTTTTCCCTTGATATCTTTTTCTTTTCTTGTTTTATTGGGTGGGGAAATGGTCTCCCTACTTTTCGGCAATTTGGACAACGACATGTATGGCTGGATCTGAACATGTTCAATGTGGCTGTTGGTTTATGGGGTCGCAGTCTGTGTCGAGCATTTGACAGGCGTCCCCTTATCTCCTCATCCACATCTAATAATTTACTTGACATATTCAATCCAATCCTTCTGCCTGTTGTTTTCAAGGCTGACACCGACTACCAAGCAAGTGTGAACGCCCCCCCCCCCCCCCCTCCCCACCACCATCATCTTTCAATGTTTCTTCTTTACTCTCCTTTCCTTTCGTTTATTGTTTAAAAATTTCTTCATGGATTGTGTGTGTGTGTGTGTGTGCGCTTAGGGAGGCGTTCACGGGAAGAATCTTGTACACGCGCGCACACAGGCTCGGCCAGACTTGAAGGACTCTGTGGGTCTGCTTTGATTAAATGCTAATCAAGTCTCTGGTCTCTGTTATTCGTGATGTCGGTATTAAAAACTGAGTTCAGAGAGAGATGCAATATTAATTGAATGTCAAGTCATCGGACGAGGGAAAGACTGAAATGAATCTGGGTGTCGCTCGTTTAGAAAAAAAATAAAGAAAGTGAACTTGTGGTTCTGATGGCATGAGTTGATGCTGCCTGTTGACGGAGTTGAGAGCACTGTTTTCAGAAGGTAGGCCTTTATTATTGTCGAATGATTTGAAGCAGGGTTGATGTGATTTCCAGGAATCGTCATCCTCATCATAATCATTATCATAATCATCACCAAATTAGAGATTTGCAGGTTTCAGAGGAAAAAATAGGTTATGTTTGATGTGAGACGGGGGCTGTGTGAACTGCCAACACAACCACCGGGTAGATGTTCTTTGTTTTTTCCTTGTACGGTGCTTTGTCCCCATTAATTCGAATTTAGCCCAAGTCGTACGTATACTTGCGTTTGATCACGGTAGGTTTCAAACCCGAAATTTAATTTCGAAAAATGAAAAATGGTCGGACCAGTTTTAATGTTCGCCGGGTCCTGGTTCTTTGCTTTCCATCAATTTGTTGTTTTAACTTTTTTCCTTTTTCCTTTTTTGGCTTTCTAGTACTCGAAATTTGACTGATTGATTGAGTTCGGTGCTGGGCTTCAGTGCATCCAGTTGTCTGGATCCCTCGCTTTCATCCCGCACAAAAAAGAGAGAGAGAGTCGATTATAAGTAATAATCTATAAACTCACGAAATATTTGTACAAAAATAACACTGGCATATCCTGTAAATCAAGCTAACGCTAATGCGACGTATATCACATATACGTGTTTAAAAATAAAGTAAATTAATTAACGTTCGAGACAATTACGTAAAAATAAACGGGACTAATGTCCTATGAGACAATAAATACTCATTAAGTCGACGTTTTTTGCACTTTATTCACAAGTAATACACCCATTTTACAAACATCCGGATGAAAGGTCGACGCCGCCAAAGTGTCGCTCCAGCCGGCGAGACTAGCGTATCATAAATAACACCGAATCTGAAGATTGGGCGCTACATTTAAGAGCAAAGGAGGGTTGGCCAATCATGGCCACGTTTGCCCTTTGATACGCTTGTTTTTAACTAAAGTAGTCCCTAGAAAAACCAACACTACTTGGATCTCCTGATTCTGGGTTTTCTTGTAATAAGAGATCAGTGTCCACATATGTTTTTTCTTGGTAAATGAACGAATCTGGAAAAAAAAAATGAAAAAAAGAGAGAGAGAAAGAAACCTTCCCCAACTTTATGAGGAAAAAGTGAGAAATGCTTTACTTCCCTCCCTTCCGACAGAGACAAAACAATATTATGCCCACCACCCACCACTCCATTCGGACATCTCCCTTGCCAAACAACTCATGTCACCTGTTCCCCAAAATACATACGACAACACTGTTGTCCTATAAAGCCTCAACAAGAATATATATCTATACATCGCATTGCACGGATATTTTTCTTTTGGCAAATTGCGAGCTAGGCTCGTTACTCAGTTACACAGTTTATCATATAATGTTAAACGTTACGAATGAAATGCCATCTCCACTTTGCGATTTTTTTATTTACAAAAATAACTCGCTAGTTTAATTAAGAGTATAGGTGAACCGACGAAGTTTATTTATATATAATTCACGTGCTGATTATAAGTAGAATTGTGTCGATTAAGGGAACACTCCCCAAAACAAACTCCCTCTGTCTTATTATTATTATTTTTTTTAATTTTTGTTTGTATATATACTTTAAAAGAGAAAAGAAGGTGGTGGTGGGGGAGAGAAAAAGTCCAAACAACAGGTGGGCCCTACTAACATGACAAAAACTTGTGAATTCACATCTCAAACCCCACCACCCCCAAAAAGATAAATAAACTAATCTTTACATGTACTAAATCTTTTGTTTTTTAATAGAGGACATAGAAAGTTGAAAGTATTAGTAATGCCCAAAAAAACAAAAAACAAAAAGAATAGCTCAAGCATCTGAATTTTTTTAATTTTTTTTCCCTCTAAATTCGTCTTAAAAATATAATAAAGAATAATAGAAACAAAACCTCAGTCGCTTTCGCTTTCGCTTTCACTACAACTCTTTCACGTCACCACCCCCAATTCAAAGGACCCCCCCCCACTTTGATTTTTTTTCTTCTTTCCCTATCAGCCCCACCACCTTACATTACATATTTACCCCCATAATCCTACATTATATGTGATTCATTTCGATTTCATTACACACTGTTGTTGTCGTTTGAAGGGGTGAATTTGTGGAGTTTTGTTTGTTTTACTCTTACATACTACTACTACTATCTCCAACAGACTAACTACTTCCATTCTCTTCCTCCCTCCCTTCCTCCACCCTCCTTCCTTTCCTTCCTTTTGTTAATGTTGTAATGAAAAGAGCCTTCCGGTAATGTAATGAAATTTTAGAATAAAACAAGGAAGGAAGATAAAAATTAGGGGGAGGTATGAACATGAAGAGGTTCAGTGCTTCCCCAGACTCTTCCGATGTCCGGGCTTCAGCCTGTCCAGGTAAATTTACTAATCCCCATCCATCCCCTGTCTGGTTTGGATGAGCGTGTTGAGTTGTGGTTGGTTGTGTGTGATGATGCGTACTGAGGTTGTCCTTGCTTGTCTTCCAGAGGAGAAGCCGCCGCCCAAGAGGAAGCAGATATACAGCAAGGAGTTCCAGGAAATACTGGATAAGCTCGATCATGAGGAGCTCGGGGAGGACGACGCCGATTCGGAAGACGTGGGGTTGATGGGGTTCGGGGGCTGTGGCGAGAAGAAGCGGAGGCTGAGCGTCGACCAGGTGAAGGCCCTCGAAAGGAGCTTCGAGAAGGAGAACAAGCTCGAGCCCGAGAGGAAGAGCAGGCTCGCCGAGGAGCTGGGCCTCCAGCCAAGGCAGGTCGCTATCTGGTTCCAGAACCGGCGCGCCCGTTGGAAGACGAAGCAGCTCGAGAGGGATTACGGTGTCCTCAAGAACGACTATGACTCCCTTAGGGCCGACTACGACTTCCTTGATCAGGAGAACAAGTCTCTGCTCTCGCAGGTACACGGGTACACGAGGGGATTATGGAGAAACCGTCTGTTCAATTCGATAGGGAAGGACGGCGCGATCTGAGTTCGACTCTTGCCATTTTGTATTGCAGCTGATGGAACTGAAGACGAAGCTCAAGCAGCAAGCCCGGGCCGCAGAGAACAATCCCGACAACGATTTCCACGTCCCAGCGGAAGAAGAATGCCCTGCTTCGGGATCGGTGGTGGTAGTCGTTAAACCCCAATTCGGTTACGGTTCCGAGATGGACGCATCATCCAACAGCGACGACTGCAGCGACGCCCTCATCAAGGAGGAAACACTAGAGGAAGAAGGAGAAGAACCCAACCCGACGAAAACGGCGACAGACACAGTAATGCCGATGCCCTCTCCCGCATCCGTCACCTACCTAAACCAAAACAACACGTCGACGGCCTCCTCAGGGTCTTCCTGCACAACATCGATGTTCAGCTGGTTTCAGGAATGGGATTCAAGAGGACCCGCGTCAGGGACTACAGGGAAGGCGGCATACACGCACGCGTACCCAAGGGCCAATGTGGAAGAGCAACACCACGGCTGGCTCAACTTCTTCTCAGTCGACCAAGCACCGACGCTGCACTGCTACTTCACGGAGGGCGACGAGAAGTAGACGCATCGTAAATCGTAGGAGCAAGCATTCGAGCATCGCGCTGTTTGATCTTTGGAGGTGGGGATGGAGGGCAAAGCTAATAAGCCAATGGGATTAAGATAAAATAATTAGCTCATCCTATTCTCGAAAGAAGGAAGCAAGCTGGAGGAGCTACACCATGTGCCCTTTTGCTTGTACTATATGATCAAGGGAAAAAATGGGATGACCAAACTAGTGGACTTGATGCAGTGAAATCAAATTGCAAGAAGAAAGGGGCAAGCCACTCGCTTTGACATCTTCGTCCCATCTCCTTCCTCTTTGGCTACTACACACATCAGATGTACATGGTCATGAAAATGAAACGTCGCATGGCGGGCGGAGCACGAACTGTCAATATTTAGATCCCTGTTTCGTCGGTCGACGGACGTACAAGGACCTTGACATCATAGGGTCCGAGTTGGAGCAATACTTTTGGGATATATAGGGTATGGGGAGATGGTTCCGTCCAGTTATATGATCTTGGAGAGTCATTGAATCGGGGATGGTCCCATGACTGGAGGAATCCCTAGTAAACATCATCGCCCCGTTTCAGTGAATTGAATTATCAAAAGTAAAAGGGGGACCTATGAATCTGTCAACAACAACGTCTACAGCCAGTGTAAGTGTACTCTGTGGATGTGACCACCTCCCCACCAAACACATGATCCATGAAATAAGGGTAACCCATGAAACTGTGATACTTGAGATAACAAGTGATGGACATGTTTAGAAAGGAACTAGGAGTTCATCAGGCCATTTGCGAAGGAGAGGCTTTCGTGTTCTGGGAGGAAGTGATTATACGAGGCCGATGTTTTTTTACCAAAAAAAAAAGTTAATTTTGGTTGCCTTTGCTAGAGAGAGCAGTAGTAGCAAAGCAACGATCCCCATTAACAATGCCTCTACCATAAAAAAAAATGGGAAGCCCAGAAATCGTCGTGAAAAGGGGATGCAGCAGGCCCAATAGTCCACTCACATTGACTTAACTAAAAGGAGGCCGATTAAAAAGAAACACCTCCCCCAACCCTCCCTCCATCACAAACTCTTCCGATGGGAACTACTACTGTTTCGTTCCGAAAAATCTTAAACGAAAGCCTTCCTAAATGAGAATGTACTTATGGATAAACTCAAACCCATTACACCGAGGTATTTAGTCATCATCATGTTCCACATATCATATCATATCCCGCTAGTTGGATGTTGAGTCTCCTTCGCTCGTAAGGTAGTAGATCCAACCCATCCCAATGAAATATGCGGATAATGCTTTTTGCTCATAAGAGAGTATCTCGCTTGAACTCCCTCCTTCCCCAGAAGAGTAATTGTTCCAACATTCGGTTGATTAATATTTCACTCCTTCTACCTAGCATGTAGTGCGTACTCCTTTTCGCTCACAGAAGAGAGTAGCTTGTTTTAATAGAGTCCAATGTGGTTCTAACCCATTTAGGAAGCATATGAAAGTTAATTTAGATACGACACTGAAAACCACTAATTGAGATTCCGACATCTTAGGAGGTAATTGACTACGAGATATTTACTCTTACCAAATTCCGAATCGAGTTAGCTTGTCAAATATCTCGAGTCCCCGACTGTGTGCTAGTCTCGAGCATAGGGGCTACCTTGATCTCATCAGCACCGTCATCGTGCACCCTACCAACCAAAGCAGCAAGCCTTTTAGAAATGAATGGTGTCGTAGGCTCTGGCCAGCTGACGAACAAGGGATAAAACTGACCTGCATATTGGAGGTCCACAAAGTGAGGTTGTCGCGGAGGAGTTGCATGATCAGGGCGTTGTCCTTGTAAGACTCCTCCCCGAGAGTGTCCAGTTATGCGATCGTCTCATCGAAAGCCTAGACAACATCCATTCCCATGTGAAACCACTATCGTCATCAACATCGACCCATCATTCAGGCATAGATACAAAAGAACAACAGTCTGCTCTATGACAGACTTTTACCTGCTTGGCGAGGCTGCAGGCATGATCGGGAGAATTGAGGAGATCGTATTAGAATGCCGAGAAGTTGAGTGCCAATCCGAGCCGGATCGGATGGGTGGGGCCAGCTCTGTATTGGCGATATCCTAAAATATGGGAACTGCATAATGCGGGGGGCAATTTAAATCAGTCCTCACGAAAAAATCCAAATCCGAACCTGAGAGGATTTGTAGGCAGTGAGGGTGCTCTTGGCGGCCTCCTTTCACTCGGCGCTGGACTTTGTTAGGATAATCCCACACCGGATAGAAAAGGCCTGGGCCAATACCTTAAATAGAGTTGGGGGTAACGGTGGTAGTAGCCCTTCATCTTTGGGGAGACGACGAAGTCGTGTGGGTCAAGTTTTTTAAGGTTGGTTACAGGAGTTAGTTGTGGGGAGAGGGAGGTTGGGTTTGAGGATGGGCTCCCCATGCCCTGTCCGTATTGGGCCATTCCCTGTTGGCCCGTCAATGATTGCTCTTGGGCCTTATTTTTATGAACGATGTTTTTCTTTTCTAATTCAGACAGTAACAAGAGCCAGTCATTCGTCCCCCACCCACTCTCTCCTTTCGATCATGCAATGTCGCAGTCTAAGTAACGACATCGACATGGAACATGCTCCTATTGTCCTAAATTTGACATAACTAATGGCGAAACATGGGACGCCGAGTCTGCTGCTCCTCATTTGGGCCTGTTCTAATCCGAGCAGTCTTCGTTGCCATAATAGCTGTCGATCCAATCCGTTCCACTAAAGTACCCAGGACTAATGTCAGGGACATCATGTACCTTTCCGCTGATGTTGTCCTGGTCGGGCTCATCCTTGTCTCCTAGGGCGACGACGAAACAGACCTCGGACTCGGCAATCCCTGTGCGGAACGACCACACACCAATTGTATTCCCCTTCCGGAGCTCATTACGCGAGACAACTCCGTTCCAGATGCGGTCATCGCTCCCCAGGACATAAACTGTGCTCTGTGAGCCGGTATGCCCGAGATTGATCCCTTCCCACCTCTTCAAGGTCAATCTGCAACTCTCTGGATATGGCTCGACCAGGACCACGTCCATCTCGGCCAGCATCAGTGCTGCCTTCTCCAGTTCAGTGAGGAAATCGGCCCTCGAAAGCTTCGACGGAAGGGAGAGTGAAGATTGGTTCCCATCGCCGATCGTCTTCTCCACGACTAGGGTGAGATCGTGGCCCTTCATAGCCATGATTCGATTCCTCAGCCAGGCAGGAGGGTGGATCATCTTCCTTGTCTGGAACGAGATTGGCCTTTCCCAACAGGATTCTCTCTAGTAGGAAAAAGGCACGACATTAATTCGAGAAGAGGGCTCCCTTTTTTACGCTAAACGTCAAGACCCACACGACAAATGCATGACTAAACCGACAAGGAGAAATTCGTTAAGCATGTCGAGGTTGATAGAAATGGACTTACCAGGAGTTATTGTAAGCATGACTTGTTAAAAATCCTGCGGAAATCTGCATCAAATCATGGGAGTAAGTTGATACATTTTTCCTTAACGGAAAAAGCATTAGTTCTAAAGCATGCAGGCCTAAGCCCAAAGTTAATTTAGAGGCCCATGGTGAGCCCATAACCGACCCATTTGTTTACTAGAGACATATAAAATGACTCTGCCTAGAATTGCAAAACCCTAACCCTGAAGTAGAAGGCAACTAGGCTACCGCCGCCGCCGCCGTCGTACCAGGTTCTCCGCGAAGATGAAGGTGAGGATTCTATGTCGAGGACGCACGCCCGGTTGAATCTTTGATTGAATGGCTTGAATTCTTGGTTTGGCCGGCGATTGATTCCGTCATCATGCGATTTCTGCAGTTCAACATCGCGAATCCGACCACCGGTTGCCAGAAGAAGCTTGAGATCGACGATGACCAGAAGCTGTAAGTTCTGCTTGCCTCGTCTTTATCTTATTTCCTCTTCGAGTGGATGATGTCAACAGTAGACGAAGGTTGGTGAGAAATTTTACTGGCATTATGACGATGACGGTTTAAGAGGTCTTTTTCGCAGTTTAGTAATCTGGCGAATGGGTTCTCCAGGTTTAGTTGGAGAAGGGTTTTAGGTGGTTAATGAATTTTTTTATGACTGGGTTTTGGAAGTGACTAGTTCTTAGCATCAGACTAAAACGCTTTGATTCTTTGTGCACCTTTTAGTTGGCTTCCACATTGCAAGGGCTGACACTTTTCTTCCACGCTTGGATTTTCTACTCCATAATGTTTATATTCATTGTGCAGTTGTTTTGCATATTTTTTGGTTGATTTGACGAGATTTTTAATGTTTTGACGTAAGGTTGCCACTTGTCAATGCTTATGTTTGTTGTGGAGAATTAATCTATTTTGCTCTTTAATTAGGCGTGCCTTCTTTGACAAGAGGATTTCCCAGGAAGTTAGCGGTGACGCCCTTGGGGAGGTGAAGCTCTCAGCTGTAGTTTAAGACCTTCGACTAAGTTGAGTGATTCATTCCCCTTACGAGGTTGAATTTTCTGACAAACAGGAGTTCAAAGGTTATGTGTTCAAAATCATGGGTGGCTGTGACAAACAGGGATTTCCAATGAAGCAGGGAGTGTTGACTCCAGGCCGTGTTCGCCTATTGCTTCACAGGGGTAAGTGGTTTCCTTTTCACATTCTTTTCTTTCCGTCTATGGTTTTTCTTAATAGTGGATTGCCCGTCATGTCAATGCAATGTTTACATGTCCTTATAAGCTTTGTTCTTGACCTTAACTAGGAACCCCTTGCTTCCGTGGCTATGGAAGGCGCAATGGGGAGAGGAGAAGGAAGTCTGTACGTGGTTGCATCGTCAGCCCTGACCTTTCCGTGCTGAACCTTGTCATTGTGAAGAAAGGTGACAATGAGCTGCCTGGTCTCACTGATACCGAGAAGCCGAGGATGAGAGGTCCTAAAAGGGCTTCCAAGATTAGGAAGCTCTTCAACCTCTCAAAGGAAGATGATGTCCGCAAATACGTGAACACCTACCGACGATCATTCACCAACAAAGCTGGTACTTTCTGTTACTTGATCTGCCTTTGGTGAAAATTGTGACTGTCGTTCTGACGACCGTTTGCTTTGCGGTGTTTGTTATCAGGCAAGAAGGTGAGCAAGGCTCCTAAGATCCAGAGGTTGGTAACTCCCTTGACGCTGCAAAGGAAGAGATCCAGAATTGCCGAGAAGAAGAAGAGGATTGCCAAGGCCAAGTCTGAGGCCGCGGAGTATCAGAAGCTCCTGGCGACCAGGTTGAAGGAGCAGAGGGAGCGCCGCAGTGAGAGCTTGGCCAAGAAGAGGTCTCGGCTCTCTGCTGCCTCCAAGCCATCCGTTGCAGCATAAGATGTATTGCTGGTGAGTCGGTTTCTTTTTCGGTTAGATGCACTTCCCAGGCTATTCAGCATTCAGGAACTTTTTTTGTGTTTCATTTCCCCTGATTTTGGAGAGAGCTGATTATAGTCTGTTCCTTTCCCATGGCATCATATGCTACTTGAAAATCTGAAGCTAAAAAAGTAGATGGCTCGCCTCATCCTGTGGGTCTTACCTAAATAATGCTTATTTGCCCTCAACAAGTTGAAGATTATGGTGTCCCAAAATTGATGGGAGCCGCCCCCCATTTATCCCGTGCGAAACAACGCCTTTCATACTCGATTTTCTGGACCATTTCTGATGTGGATTTAATGTAAAAGCGACAGCTACGCGCCAAGGGGGCAGGAATGAAATTATTTCATGTACGAAATAAGGCCAGTGGACCAAAGGATGAAAATATTTTTTTGAAAGTTGTAGTTTTCTGACTCGAAGATTATTTCAAAAATTTATCTTAGTATAAGGTGTTGAGTCTAGTAACTATGCGTTTGCTTATTAATACAAACGTGGAAATCGTAACATGATACAACAACATTATGGTATGAATCGACTGTACTTGTTCAATATAATAATGAACGGACACGGGTGACCTTTTTTCTTTTGGGTTAAGTGAATGCATGACAGTTTTGAGCTCCACCTTAATAGAATTAGAATATACGTGACAATGAGCCGAAAATGGGAAAACACTGTAATCGATGACATTAGCAGGCGCATACATAGAGTTTTATCATCTATTTTGTTAATCACGCGATGGTATCGCACGTGGAAGTCCTGGGATTCCACATCGCGGGAAGCAAGTACTTCCTGCCGTTGATCCCGTTCACGTTGTAGCTGGCTCCAGTGGTCTTGTCCACGAGCACTGCTCCGGGGTACCCCGGGTACGCCCCCTTCCCGAATATCCCCCTGCACACGCTCACCGCCTCCAGGGGAGCACCCGCTGATCCCTGGAAGTAGCCATTGCCAAAGGGGTTCGTGATGGTCCCTGCCAGGACAGTTGCCAAGTTGATGATCATCCCGTCAATCCCAACATCACCATTGGGCGCGACCAATGGAGGGCTCTGAGGGCCATATATTGGTTGGTGGAAGGGCCATGTGCACTGGCCTGGACACTGGCTGGCGGAGTTCCCGACCCAGGCGTACGCAAACCGTCCCTTGACCCCCGCGGCAGCAGAGGATGCGTGAGTCCCGCACCTGTTCATGCAGAAACCGTCCACGGCCACATCATCAGAGGTCAGCAGTAGATCGACGACTGCCCCTCCGTTCCTCGAGGTGCTGCCAGCCTTGGAGGCGAGGATGGGCATCTGAGGAGACTTGAGGAGCTTCCCAAGGGAGTAGTTCTCGTCAAGGACTTGGCTTCCCAGGTCAAGAGTGGAAGGGCCTCCCTTGTAGTACTGGGTGGTCCACCACCAGGATGAGACGGAGGGGGAGGGAGCTTGAGGGGAGTTGAGCGACTGAAGGAAGTCGAGAACGATGGAACGCTGGGTTGGGGTGAACTTTCCGTACCAAAGGAGGTTAAGGGTGACGTTGCCCTTGAGGAGGGGACCATTGTGGTAGTTGAGGACAAGGGGCTGCTGCTGCACGAGGCTGGAAAGCTTTCGGGAAGTGGCCGATGAAGGAGAGACAAGGAAGAACATCAAGAAGAGCAGGAGGAAGGGGGAGGAAGAATCTCTGAAGAACTTCCACATTTTTGTTATTTTGGTAGGTGGTGGTGGTGTGAAATTTGAAGGGAGTAGTGTGTGTTTTTTTTATAGGCGGATGACAGCGGGACAGCGCATGTTTGGGATAAGCGAGTTGTGAAAGTTGTTGTCTTGTTTCCCAAAATATTTTCCCCTTCGAACTTTATTTTGGAACATAAGCTTATGAGCTCCCACCCACACATGTCTAATAAAACTACTTCAGCAACATTACTTAAAAGAGTTGTAAACCATGATACTAGTTAGTTTAACCCAAACCTGATTTATACTGTTCTAACAGTGACGGTGTATCTTAGAATTCCTTGCGAGGAGGCATGTTATGCCCATTCTCTACCTGAGCTTTCAACCCCCGACGTCGGCTGCTTCAGATCATAGCTGTGCACTCGCATTAAAGATCGCGGGGCACGTTGGCCTCGTTCTTATCCGCACGTTTCAATAGCAAGGACGTTTCGACAAGCGGGCGTGCTACTCCCACGTTTCATTACTTTTCGTTTTAATATGACGATCAACTAGGGTTTTGAAGCTACCAGCTCATGGCGGCCTCTGCTGCCTGAATTCGATCTCCCCTCCTCGAGGACCTTCGAATTTATTTGCTGATGAACAAGTTGCGGGTCTAGGGTCCCCGCTCAATTATGTTCATCAAAAATTTGAGATAAAGTATATGTCATGTAAAAATATCGCACACGTACATGTTGAAACTTCTTCTTGCCTACTCTTAGTTTGACAATCCACACGATTTTGAGGTCCCCCAGCCTAAGGACAGATCACAAGGAGGGTACGTGATTTGACCGAAATATCACAACTTGTGGAATGTCTGAGTTGGTTTGGATAGGAACGGGGGCGGCATTTCTATCATGCAATTCAAAAAATATGAGCATATATGCCGACGTTAGAAAACTACAAGGTTGGATTTAAACCGTCTCTCCCATCAACTTATCAATAATTATTAATAAAAACTGGTTTCGTACGTGTTGGTCATTGTTAGTATTGTTCGCTTCGGAAGTAACCGCGGACCAGCCGGATCTAAATACGTTGGAAATTTATGGCATTATGAGCAGTCGGTGCTCGGAGGTTCGTTGAAATGTGTGGTCGCTATATGAACGAAGAAAGAGAGGGAGAAGGTAGGGGACAAACACCCTTAAGCGGAAATATTTACAATATGTCCGTATGTAGAGATGTTTCCTCGCTCGCCCAGTTGATTATTACTTAATAACCTCTTTGACCCTTGTCACCTGGCAGCCTTGTAGCTTGGTTACTGCTTCGCCCGCAAGCCTTCGCCTGTGTGTTTCCACAACTACCTCCTTACTGGGTTTCTCGTATTTTGAGTCTGTATTATGAACCGTTAATCCATAGATGATGCTAAGATCTGTGGCCCAGAATTTCTCCTGATAAACATTTACATGTAATTCTTATTTTCGTTTCATGTAGCTCATATTTTCTTACCTGGGTCATTGTTGTTATATGTAGCCAACATTCATTTCCAAAAGCAATTTTTTAAAATTTTGTAGGAATTTGAATTGCGCTTGTGGAATATATTTTCAAAGAAAATAATTAGAAAAATAGTTTAAAGATGGTTTACGGGTTTTCTGCATTTATGAAGAAGTGAGAAAATATTTTGCACTATGCATTAATGAAGAAGATGAACACATAAGTGTAATACCTCAAATTTACATGCGGGCCACAAGCAATGATTCACAAACAATAATAAACCCGATGTTCATTCTCCCAAAATGGCCAACGCCCAAATCCATACAACTTTTGAATCTTTTTTTTTACACACTATCTCCTAAAACAACAAAGGCTTTATCACTCGCTGCACCAATCTCGCCGCAGTCTGCAGCAAGCTGCTCTCCAAGCTTCTTTTGTCATGCAGCTAGTCGCAGTCCAGTCGGCTGCCGTCTCCAATCCCCAACGAAGTTAGCAAACTTCGGTCTACAAGCCTGTACAATCCATGTTGCAGCAGCCGCGACAACAGCAATCGCAACAACAACAACCATTTGTGCAACGACGGAATGGGTCTCATGTCGCGAATGGAAATGCAGATTGGAATGGGGGAAATTATCCTATTTCAGCTACTGGGAATGGCCAGTCATCAAGGCAAGTAGTGCACGGTACTGCTGGGGGATGCCTCCACAAGTGCCCCATCGGAACTAGCAACTTTTAGGGGCTGCACAGACACAACTATTCAAGGCCCTAAAGGCAAGCTAACCCAAAATAAAATAGAGCCCAAGACAGCTCAAAACCCACAAAATTTGCCAAAGCCAAACCCACAAGACAACTCAGCCCAATCCAAAGAAAAAGCCTAGCAATAAAACTTCAGAGCCCAAGGTAGCTCAGCCTGCAATAATAATCCAAACCCAAGGCAAGCCTACAGCCCAAGCTCAAACCGAAAGAAAGAACAAGGCCTTACCTTTACTCCCGACATGGGATTCCCACAGTCATCTCATGAAGACTGTGCTTTCCCTCCGTAAATACCCCAAATTTAATGCTGAGCATCTCAAATACTCATAACGGCTGGGATTAAGGAGGCGTTTTCTCCTGCAAGGAGAAGAAGAGTCTTGTAACCTACATCGGTTACACAACTAGCTCAAAATGTTCAAAGATTGATATAAATCAAAGGGGGGCATACACAGGGGGAGGGGGAGATTCTCCTACCTCACAGGCTCCGGCCGTCATCCTCCGATCTTCGGCAATCTCCTCACCAAGGTAAAGGAGGAAGGCATCAACGGGAACCCCCTCGTCGACCAACCCAAAGCAAGACAGCCAACAATAACAGAGAGGATCGTCATACCTCCGGCGAGGACGTCTCCAAATGCCAGGATCCATGCCGGCTGTGATCATCCCGATTCCCAGGAGTCACGAGACAACAACGAGACTCCCAGGATGTTAACGGCTTCAGCGTCACCCCATGAAGGACGTTGACTCTACATTCCCCAATCCTCGTCCTGATGGCACATTTCGGAGCATTCAGCTTCACAGTCAACCCACGCCAACCTTTTCGAACGTAGACCACGGCGATCCCGTGACAGCAACAGGACCCCAAGGTGGCCTCTTTCCTCTACTCTCAGCGTTAGTAGACTGAGCTCCATTTTTTTTGATGGCTTTATCGCCTTCCAGGATCATCAGCAGTTTCAACACCATCCCGCGGTGGACGCCGACTTCACCTCCTCAACCTCCGTTTTGATGGTGGACTCCTGGGCGCTCGACTCCACCAGCAACTTCTCTTTCATCACCCATGACGGAACTCTGCTCCTCCGGCGACGGCAACAGCTCACCAGCGCCTTTCGTCCTCCCTCGGCATCACCGCCTCTTCCCAGCGTCTTCAGACACGGCGACCAACGACCCACTTCCCTCTGGCGACCCATAACCCAACAGAAGCGACGGATCCACCTCTGCCCCAGCATCCGCAAGACCCAGTAGCCGCGGATCAGCCTCCCACCGGCATCCCCGAGTTTCACGGCGGCTGGATCAACCCCCTCCGGCATTCCCGAGCTCCACAGTGGTAGACCCACTTCTCCTCCGGCGACCCTCGGCTCAGCAGCAGCTCCCCGGCGCCTCCCAATGGCGGCAAACCGGGCGTCCTCTCCCGATGCTCCCTCCACCGTCGGCAACAGATCGCGGCCTCCCCAAGGCGACCCCTTTCCAGCTACCCGAAGTTCACGGACCACCTCTTCTCGGCGTTCTCGAAACCCAGCAACGCCGAACCACCTCTCCTCGGCGTCTCCGCAACCCAGCAACGGCGGATCACTTCTCTTCCGGCATCCCCGCACTCCACTCCCGGCGACAACAGTTCGTGATCCTTGGCGACCCACAACTCAACACGCCAATGATCGGTGGCGGACGATCTCCAAGCGGCTCCCTCCTCTCTGCCTCTCATCCCCGGCAGAAGCTCCCCGTAGCCTCCGAGACTTCCTCCTCACGCTGATCCCCACGCAGCCCGCAAGAAAGGTAAGAGTTTCTTTCAATTTTGACTTTTACTTTGGGTATTTGACCGTGTTGCTTAATTTTTGTGACTCGTGTATTGGGTTCACGTGAGCACTTAGGATAGAGATAATGATTTAGTAACACCAAAACGAATGATTGCCCCGTATCTATCTTAATCGTCATTTGGATACGAATATACATTTCGTTCGATTAATTATCTATTGTTCGACTGTGTTTAGACACTAATATGCGTGAAAAATTCGAAATTTAATTTTTTTTACATAACAAAATTTTCTGCATGGGTAAAGTTGTTAGTTATTCATAAGGTTTTATTTTTGACAAATAAGTACCCTTTTTCGTTGCCTTTTTATTACATGACATATTAGGAGAATTGACATTAAAAAGGATTTATCAAAATTAGAATAGTAAGATATGTCTTATATTCCTTTTAATTGATTGAGTTTTATCAAAAATTCGACAATACTAACCACACTTACATTTTATTTGGCATGTACACTGAGCATGCAATTTCGGAAGATCAACCCCGAGATTTCGAAGATTAACTCGAAGACGCGTGTATCAAACCGCGCGGATCTACCCCGGCCAAAAAAAAGCCGCGGGTTCGAAGACAAAGCGGCCCCAACCTTCATTAAAGGTACAAATGGGAGGTGCGGGCCTCCCCAAATTTTTATTTAAGCCCACATGTAACAAATTGCGGGCCTAAGTGCATAGGCCCGCAATCACCGCCCTTCCCCGCTCCCTTTGATCTCGATAATTGTCTGTGCCTGTCCGCATGCCTTAGGCTCATAGGTTTATCGTCGCATGCGGCTTGTAAAACAAATAAACATGAGTTCGGGCCCAAAATGCCCGAATCGGGTCCAACGCCCGTTAAACAAAAGCAAATCTTTTGGAGCAAACGCCACCTTTTCGCATGTCTAGATGTAAGAGTTAGTAATTAGGAATCCCCAAATCTACTCTGGTTTTCCGACTTAAACCAAGCTTTTGAAAATAAGTCGGTGGCGACTCCGTAATAGTTTACCTAAGTTAAACAACCACCCTTTTATGAAGTCATTTTGGATGGGTGATGACGACACGAGCCGCTCCTGGAACCTCCCGAAGCTTCCTCTTCGGGCCATGCGCTTTTTTTCGTCCGTCGCCTCTTAAGGAGCGTGGAGACGATCGGCGAAAAGTCTGGGCAGACCCGATCAGGAATCAAAGGATGGACCACCCTGGTCTTTTCCGCAGCGTTCGACGCTCGAGTCGCGACGCCGATCGGAAGACTCTAGGGGAGCGGGCCTGGATCCTCGGGTCGTCCGAACCGCAACGCGCGTGCTAGGCCGGAAGGCGCGCGTACACATAAGCACGAAAGCATAAACCTAAGTTAAAAAGAAAATGAAGCTTCATCCCGACCTTCCCTGAAACAAACAATGAAAGCTCTTGATTTCGGTTCCTCCAAATCGAACCCACTGATCGGACTTGTACCTGGCTAATAGAGAACGTCCGAAGAAGACTCACCGTTGGCCCGTACCCAGTCAGCCCTTTCTTGTTCCACTTCCGACCCTAACCCAAAATGAAGATACCATAGCGCATTCCAAGTGTCCGCAGAACAGAATGTCGTGTAGTCGGCGTGATTGTTGCAACCACCCTCCTATGGCAACCATCTTCCTTGCCAACAAGCCGTCGTTGTCCTAGGCCCGTCCATCCAAGCCAATCAGCCAAAGGCAAGTCTTCTGTTGTGTTCGCGTAGGAAACGGATCATGCCGGAAATATTTGGCAATAAGACTCACGGGGATTTGTAGATGTGGTCGCCAGTAAGTAATTGAAAAGGTTGATTGAATGCAAACAGTTTTTACACGAAGTAGAGAAAGCTTACAGCCATAAAAGTAAAAATAAGGACGGTGGTAAGATTGTAGGCTAGCTACAGTGCTCCGTAGACTTGGGACGTTGTCGTAGACTTGATGGCAGAGCGCGGTAGACTTGTGCTCCTCGGGCAGCAGGACTTAGTGGCTGGACTTGATCGACTGGATGCGGTCGGGTACTGAGGCGGACGTGGACACCAAGGCTGCGGTGGCTGACCCTGGCGGAGGCGTCGACGGCGGAGGTGCGTACCGGGACTACGGTGGCTCGTCCTGGCGTTGGAGTCGAAGGCGGAGGGCTATTACCAGAGCTACGGTTGCTCACTCTGGTGGTGAAAGTGAGACCAATGAAACTTTAAGAGTTTCGCCCAGGTCGGGGATTCCTGACAACTAACAACTAAGGGGTGACGAGCAATATAAGCTTCTGTTGGCTGATTTGTTCGTGTTTTTCTCTGAGGGAGATCTTCTCCCTTTTATACCCGGTCTGTTACGACCTTTTGGAGATTTTCCAGACTCGATTCTCCCCAAGAATCTCGAAGCTAACTGACTTCCACTCGTTTGATTGTGGGTCATAAATTCTTCTGACTTCGGGTTTAATTGGTTGTCTTTTAAGACGTATGTTGATGTAAGCATGGGTAACAAGTCCCATTTATCTCGGGAATGTAGAACCTTTTTCCTTTGACACGTGTCTTTTGCAGGCGCAGGCTTGTAGACTTCGTATCCTTTGCATGCGCAAGCCTGTAGACTTTGTGTCTCTTGGAGGCGCAGGCTTGTAGACTTCCCTTGATTGCAAGGTTATTACCCCGCTTCTGTAGACTTCTTTTGCTACATAGTCCATGTAAACTGCGGCGTGGCTTGGTATGTTTACCTTAGCTATAGGCCTCAATAGGGCCTTTACGAGCTTATCAGAAATAGGCCCAAAATTGGCCCAATATTACCACCACGTCAATCGCATTTCAACACGTTGTCGTTGGACAATTAGTTTGCCTTCTGAAATCGTTGCAACTTTTAGTGCGTTTTAAGTAACGGTGTCCCAATAGTGTGTTAAAGCCCAACACATAAATTGCTCTAGAAAACTCCGGAAACTCCCTTCGGAAAGGAGAACGGATCTACGTGTATTCAAGAAAATGATTACGAGTTGACTTCCGAGGACATACTTGTCTTATTTGGCATTATAGTGGTGGGAAAGTATTGTTTATTGTTTAATTGCTGCAAGCGAGAATGGTAGGGAATTTTCGTATTTGTTTATAAATATGGTTATGTGATTTCCGTAAGTCTTGAAATCTCGAAAATTTCAGACATAGTTTTAATTTTCAAACCTAACCAAGATTTTTTTCCCTTAACCATTGCCCTTCCCCGGGAAAGCACTTCATTTTATGGAATTACTCTCCTCAGTGTCTCGCATGATCAAAAGCAAGTGTTGTACAGAACTCAAATTATTTTTTAAAATCTTTTTTTGTCATTTGTGAAGAATAATGATTCATTAAATTTGACCGCCTTTTACGTATATTATTAATATAAGTTTGGACATAAAAGAAACCGTCACATATGTTGTATACAACTGTTAGGTGAAAGCGTGTCATACTATATAGGGTTGGCCATTTTTTATGGCTTTGATATCACTGTTGTACATCAGACAACGCCAACTGTCCTAAAAGCTCGAATTGTTAGGTGAAAGCGTGTCATACTATATATTTTCATTTTCAACAACATATTGCATCCACCCGTCCTTCTCTATTACGTACAACTATAGCACATCAAAGAACGAGTCCCGTGCTTATTTCGTACGCACGAAACATTCGAATGACCGTGCCAATTCGATATCTATGAACGTGACCTCGTCCGATCCCGTGCATTAAAACCTTTAAATCATTCAACAGCTCTATTCATAATAAGCATGACATTAAATACAGGAGAGATATTATTGGGGTGGTTCGGGAGCAGTGTCCTATTTTGGACGATAAGCTATTATTTTATTATTGTTTTCTTAATTCGGACAAATCTTCTCTCTATCTAACCCTATTTTCCTTCCTTAAACTTTAAAATAAAAAGGCTTAATTATCCAATATATCCTCAACTTTACTCCTTTTTTCCGATTTATCCTGGAGTTTAAACTGTATCCCCAGTTAACCTGTACTTCCGACTTATTTCAAAATTATCTCTCTTTTTTAAGCTCCTGAGACTTCCTCAGACAATCTGAAAATTAATTTTTCTTAAGCGGCTCTGATACCAATAAACTAAACCAGATATCGAACTTAAGAAGATTTTCTTTGTTGTCTCTGTCGTCGGCGTGCTGCCAACCTCGAATACTCGTTTGAGTATCTCGAACTTGCCGCAAACCCAAGATTGGTTTTACCTTCAAGGAAATATTCCTCAAATTCACTCTGCAAGAGAGTCAGCTCTTCTAATTTCTTAGAATAGCTATCCACAAGCTCAATTAGCTGCTGTATTTGCGCTGAGAGACTTGCCAATCGATCTACTACAGTGTTTAGAAGTCCAGTAGCAGAATCCTTGCCCACACCGTGATCCAAATGTAGGAGCTCGGGATTTGGACAATCAGTCATAAGACTCTTGCTTTCGCAACCGTCGTGCTTTTGCACCACCTTCTCAATCTTATTAGATTTTGAAGATTATCATAAACTACACAGCGGAAAGTTTATCATACCTTAACTCAGTGGGTTGCTCAGAGGGTTCACCAAGCTTCCGCGACAATAGAGATCCAAGAGAAGCACAATTCTCAAACTAGAGAATTCAGCTAATGTATCCGCAAACTGGAGAGGCTCTTCTGTGTCATTCCAATGCCCTTACACTGAGGGTCTTATATAGACACTCCTCATCCAAGGTTTTAGCCCAAAGCTATACTCCCTGCAAGGTTCTTGATCCTTCGATCTGACCTTCCGTTAGTCTTAACCAATGTTGATTAATTCTAACCACCTTACTCTTGGCTCCTTAAGGTATTCGGAGAGCGATTCAGAGATTTCTTACTCAAAGTTTTTGAGAGAGGATTTCTCTATTCGATTCGCCTCCCCAAATGAGGTAGAGGGCTTGTGAATATATACACAAAGGAGCTGGTGCCTATGCACTGTTTGCCAGCTCAAAAGTAAAAGGAATCTAACTATTGCAAAAGTTAGTGGGGTCTTAATGACCTACAAAAATGTCCTAGTCTAACTCTATGCAGTTGTTTTCTCCCGTCTGCATTGGTGCGCTATCTTGGGAGACTCCTTCCTTACTGTTGGCGTTTGTTGTCTCGCCAACTCCTTCTTTCTCTGAGAGTCCCATCTGGTCTTGAACTGCTTCAAGAATCTGTTGTGATATTTGTTGGGTTCTCTCATCATGCTCGATTTGCTGATTCAAGGTTTTGTCGGTGAAATCAGCAATCTTGCTCCAAACCTCGAAGGTGTCGGTTCGGAGATGCAGCTCAGAGTTTTCTCGCCTCCAGAAACTATCTAGAAGATCGAGCATTCTCTGCCATCCTCGGTCTCCTGCTTGTTCATCGATGAAGCTTAAATTTGACCGAAGAATCGTGACGGTGACTATACCATCACAGAGCACGTAATATTCGTCCTTGCGGGCTAACACATGCTCTAGCACGTCTTTAAGGAACTCAACTTTTATGGCTTTTCGGACAGTCTTATCCTTGTAGTATTTCCGCCATAACCCTCTCTGATCGAGGTCTTGTTTATGAGGTTCCGTCATACGTCTACTTTCACACGGATGGATGTCCCATACTTGCAGATTTTGAAGTATTACCTTCCCATACTGCGGATGGTCTTCTTCCTCCATCATTGTGCTAGTAATCAACGCCGTGGCATACTTTGGTCCGTAGCCTAGGCATCCGAGTATATACCTTACTAACGTAGGCAAGGGTTCCATACATTCTGGTTCTGATCTGTCGATCTCCAGTATGTCCACAAACCCAGCATACACATAAGGCGCTGCTACTCCCACCATATCTGAGTGAATTCTCAGAGACGGCCACTTCCCCGATATCCAGTGTAGATACGGCTGAAGCACAGTGTTTTCCTCAAGAGAGGATTCACTCATGTCTACTGTTACCCTTGGGACGTCATATTCTCTAACTTCCCCCGGTATTATAGACATCGTTGTGGAGAATATCTGCTGCCTTTCTTTTTCAAAACGAAACAGCTCCTCCTCACCTGAAGTCATAACCGATAGTTTAAACTCCAGATCTTTGATGTACTCAACGGTCTTTCTTGCGAAAAACTCAATTTGGCGCTTTTCATCATGCTTGATGCCAGCCATGAGTCCTCCACAGACCACTGCCGCATCCCAACTTAGGGATTCGTCTTCAAACGAGTCTTCATCAAAAAACCAGGATCCTCCCAGATCCTCTTGGGTTTTTCCAACATGGCTTTTGCCATCGTGACCTCTGTCACCATGAGAAGTCTCACCAGACTCTTTGACTGAGTCTCTTACAGGAATTGCTTCCTCAAGGCTTTCTTTCTTTTCAAGATTACCTTCCAATGCTGCGTAAGCACTTCCAAAGTCGAAGTACTGCTCACACTCCATTGCAGCCGCTTCTTCTGGTTCTCCCCTTGGTTCAGGGTCTACCACTTGAATTGGCTCGCCAATTATGGCCTTAAACTTAGCCTCTTCTTCAGCGTACTGTGTTTCCATATTTTCCTTCTGTTCCTCCTTGCTTTGTAACAAAGCCTTGTAGGATTTCACAGCCTGATTAATGGAAATTTTCTGCTCTTTGGCTAAGTGGTTTCGGCAGTAGTTGAACTGCTCCATGGTCAACGGAGACCACCAAGGTTCTTCAACCTTTCCGTCCTTCTTAGGACCATCTTTTGCAGAATCATCCTCTTTTGGACCAGAAGACCCAAGCCTCTTGGCTTTCCTCTTCTTCCTGGCTTTTTCCTTTGACTCGGCTTTTGCCTTGTCTTTCAGATCTGCCATTTCCACATCTCCTCTGGAGCTTTCCTCCTTTGGATCTGTCATCTTCTTCTGAAGATCTTTTTTCACATCTCTTTCGGAGTTGGTGTTACCCTTCTCCTTCAGATCTGTCTTCCCCTTCTGGGAAACTCTCGCTTTCTCCTTGGGATTGGTTATTACCCTTCCCTTAGATTTAGCCATCCCTTTCAAGGATTCTTTCGCCTTTCCCTTAGATCTGGCCTCAGCCTCTTTGGGATTAGCCATTTCCTTCTGGAGATCTGGTTTCGCCTTACTTTCGGAGTCAGCTTTTGCTTTCTCCTTAAGTTCAGCCTTCCCCTTCTGGGAATCCGCAGTTTTCAGCTTCTTAGGACACTCATAAGAGCGATGCCCGAGTTGCTTACACTGCCAGCAAAGCACTGCTACCTTCGTTCCTGAAACAGAACCAGCATCACTATGCTCACCATCTCCCTTGTTAGGACATACCTTTCGGGAATGTCCCTCCTTCTTGCATCCCCAGCATATCTTTCTCTTTGCAGCAGGATCCATCTGAAGAGTGTTTAGAAAGAGAGGATTTCGCAAGTTCTCTAGAGATAGAGTCAGCTATTATGTTGTGGTCGGACTTAATGTATTCGACCTCGTATTTATAATAGCTCAACAGTTCCTGCAACCTCAAGAGTCTAGTTTGCCTAGCTTCCTTAAGGTTCAGACTCATAAACCTTTTTACATAGGTCGAGTCAGAGCGCACTAAAAATGCTTTCGGTGCCAAAAAGATGTGAAAAGCCTTTATTCCATATTTTAAGGCTAATATTTCCTTTTCATGTATCGGGTACCGTAGTTCGTACCCCTTGAAGCTTCCCGACCAGTATTTGCATATCGGTTCTGGTTTTCGTCCTCTAATTTTGAGGACCGCTCCCCAATAATTTTCAGAAGCATCAACTTCCAAGACTAACTCATCTTTATCAGATGGTAAAGCTAATTGTGGTAAATTCTTTACCTTTGCTTTAATCCTTCTAATGGATTGAGTGTCTTCATCTTCCCATTTCCAAGGACTTGTAGAAGAGGTTTTCTTCGAAATCCTACTCAGGTCTCGGGAAAGATCTTTCACAAACTTTCTTGCATAGTTAGCGCATCCACAAAATCTTTGGACTTGCTTCCTATCCTCAAGTCTGTCAGGAAAATTAACTATTTTCTCAGCAATATGATTTTGCAGTTTTATTTTTCCCTGCTCAATCTCCATGCCTAGAAAGTTAACCGATTCCTTAAACCATTCTATCTTCTTTTCTGATAGAATCATTCCTTCTCGTCGGAAGATATCAGTCACCTGATCAAGGTGTCTCATGTGTTCATCTTCAGTCTGGCTGTAGATTAGCACATCGTCTATATAGACTGCACAAAATTTTCGGATTTGCTTAAAAGCATTATCCATTTTGCGCTGGAATACGCCTGGAGCATTCTTCAGACCAAATGGCATCACCAACCATTCAAACATTCCTCGTGGAGCGTTGAAGGCAGTTAGAGGAACCGACTCTTCTTCCATTTTGACTTGCCAGTATCCACTTTTCAAGTCAAATTTAGAAAAGTATTTTGGTTGACTCAAACTAATCCTATCAATAAGATCTCCCGCAGTTGGAATCTTATAGCCATCGTCCTTTGTAGCTTTGTTAAGCTGACGATAATCTATAACCATTCGTGCTTTACCTCGCACCTGCTCGGCATGGTTAATTACCATAAAGGCTGGACTAGAATGCGGACTATAACTGTCCCTAATCAAACCCTTTCCAAGTAACTCAGGAATTTGTTTGTCAAACTCCTCAACCATCTCAGCCGTATACGTAATGTTTCTGGCTCTTATAATGGTTCCGGGATCTTTCAACTCTAGTCTAACCTTGAGGCCATTTCGAGTCCATAACTTTAGTGGATCCTCACTAAAATTATCGGCCAGTTTTATTAGGAACTTATCCCATTTTGTTCCTGTTAACTTAACAGCCATACACACTTGTTTTGGAAACAAGTCTTCATACCAGTTAGAACTCCTGGTATTTGTTGGTGAAAACAGGGTTTGTTCCCATGAATCGTTCTCATCCAACCTTATATCACCACGTTGAGCTCGCACTCTGAAAGCTCTTTCACATGGAGTATTACCACAGTATTCTGTCCGTTTTACCGGATAAAAGCCAAATTTTAACCGAAGTCTAGGCTCTTGTAGAATACTTATTTTTACCCCACCGATGGAAACATCATTTTCATTCTGCACAAAAGGAAGGTTTTCCTTTTGTCCCTTCAAAAAGGCGTTACCAATAATGATGTCGGTCTCTAGTAAAGGATGTGCAAGAATCTCTTTAATGATGAACTTTTGTCCACCAATAAAGACAGGCACGTTGTTTGCCTTATGACCAACCATTGTGGCCATACCATCGACGTTAACCATGTGGATGGGTTTCTGCAGTGGTTTCCACCACTCATCTGGTAGAGCATTGAGTCTAGCACAAGTTGTGCTACACCCAGTGTCTATCAAAGTATCCAGAGAATACTCAAAGTATCCAGGAAATTTGAAAGTTAGAGCCACATATGTGCTCATGTCTTCTTTCCTAACACTAAACCCAATATTCTCAGGTACCTTCTGGGATGGTTCTATCATCCTCCAGATATCGTCTATTGCTATAGACCTTTGTTTTGCTATCTGCTCGATAACCTTACAAACTTCAGGAATCTCAGATAAAGAGCTACTAGTATTAGTTACTCTTAACATCCGTATAGACTCCTCTCTCGGTTGATCTACAGGGTCTTCATAGACCAGTAATGATACCTGTCTATACCCTACGATTCTTCCCGTATGTTGCGACGGGGTTCTCGAATCAACAGACCTTCGAGACATCTCTTCTATTAGCGGAGGTGCGCTTGCAACCTCTGGTCTGGAGACTATTACGTCTTCTCCCACATCACTAGCTCTTGAAGAGACTTCAGAGGGCGTTCTATTGAACGGTTCTCTCAGGATTGGTATCCTCACAGGCAGATGCCTGTCAGCCCTTTCGCTAAGCATAGGCAAATGCCTATCAGCTCTAAAACTGTCCCTTGACGGTTCTCCCAACATCAAAGTAATCTCGTTACCTCTTTGTCGGATATTGGCCGCACTAATTGGCCTAGAGCTATTACCAGGTTCAGTCATAACCCAGTTTCTTGGCCAGGTTAACTCTAATGGGTTTACCTCTCGCCTGTGAAACTGTTGGTAGTTATTATGACCTTCTTCGAACAACTCAGTAAGTCTTGAGATGTTCCTCACACCAGGACTAGTTGTATTTACCAATCGGTAAATCACTCTAGTGTGATACGCCAAGAACTTGGCCTGGGAATTCATCCTATCCATATTCATTGATTTGATCCTTAAGGTCAATGAATTTCCCAAACAGCGATCGTTCAGGGCCATCATGAAATTTGGATGGACCTGGAACCATACAGGGCCATGCGCTAGGTTGGCCTGTATTCCTGATATCAGCTGATCTCTAAACTCTCGCCAACGTTTATCGATCACTGCTGCTACCACAGGACTATCCGCTGGTAAATGAAACAGCGGAATTAATCCTACTTGGATCAACCCAATGTGTATATAGTTATATACACCTCTCGCACGTTGCATGGTTTCCCGAATGCGTTGTACGTTGAGTAATGGGATATCCAAAGTCTCAAGTTCCGTACTTGTCACTTGAGCCGTTGCTTCTGTTTGCGAGATGTCTATTATCGATCTAAAATTAAATCTCGATATATTATAGACTTCCCTCACATTAACATTAGGCAACCTCCATTCTAATACTGACTGGGATGGATCTTCGTATTGGTGGAATTCCTCCAATACCTGATTCGTTGTTTCCAGATGAACCAACTCATCCCCATCTCCTTCTCTTTCTGCTCGCATCATGAACAGATGTTCGGTCCAGAGATCAGAATCTTCATCTGAGTCTGTATCATAATCAGACACAATCTCATAAATCGATTCTATTTCCGAGTCTAAGTCAGAAATCTCTTGCTCATCTATTGGTTCATAAGCAAGGACTTCTTCCTCATGACTCCTGTCATCCAGGAAGACCATACGGAGTCTCTCTCTCCTTTGATTCTTCTTTGGACAACTATCCGCTTTGTGATCTTTTGAACCACAAAACCAGCAGCAATTACAGCTGCTCAAGGGTTTCCCTTTTGGACATTTAGGTTCTCTGCCATGCTTTCTCTTGAAAGCATCGATCCTATCTTTATCCTTTAGGTTGTCCCTCCTCCTTACAAACCTTCTTGGTTTGTAAGCAGGACCCCCTTTTTGTTTACTCTGGAAGTCCTTCTTGGGCCAAACTTTCTTCTTGTTGTACCCAACGAACTTCCTCTTACGAGGAAAGTTCCTTCTCTTCAGAGAGTCTCCTGGAGTACTGCGAATATCGCATCCGTACCTTCCAGGCACATACTCTATCTGAGAACAACAGCTCTTGTTTAGGTAAGGTAGCTTCTTAGCTGCCTCTTTTACCTGGAGCTCAGTACATGCTTTACGCATGGCGTACTTTACCGCCTGAATTTTACCTCCTAGTCCAAAGACAATTTTTTCCTCACTCAGAAGTAATTCATAGGCCTTTTGCGCAACTTCCGGCCAAGGTTCTGGAAGTTTTGCAAAAAAGGTTCCTAATATGAACTGTTGTGATACTACATCCAGATTGTAATAATACTTCTGGAATTCACATACGTAGCTATCAAACCAGCACATATCACAGATCTGTAGTTTAACCAGAGCGGTCAATGACTGCTCTTTTTCCACAGTTTCAGTGGATAGTGAGAAACCACAGAACTCTCGTTTCAGGGCATCAGCGATTATTGCTAATACCCCATCAACCGTCAGCGCTTGATCTATCTTCTCCTTAATGTCTGTGTGCGCCACTAAGGTTTTCCAGTATTTTTGCGCTGTACCCATGAGGGCTGCCACACACAATTCATAGACTGCTCCAGGAGGTACTCCTCCTGCCGACGCCGTCATCCGAATAAGTGATAACCACTCATCTATCTTTTCAGATACGTGCTTCTCACAATCTATGTCTAGAAAAGCACCAGGGGTGATTATTGGCTTTAAAACATTATCCCTCGGGACAAACTCTTGTTTAGTCCGATGGGGATAATCGGGCCTGTAAATTTCCCTCTTCGCAGTTACCAGTTCATTAAACGTTCTGTTATCTAAATGAACTGGAGTCTCTTCTGCCAGACCTAAAGCTTTCCTTAAGTCTTTCGCCAACTCCCCACTCTGGGTGTTCAAGTTTGCACTTCGCTTTTGTGAGTCTAAAATGAAAGGAGCAACTGACTCCCTATACATTTCATCCACACTTTTACCTTGACTCTGTTTGGGATTTCTCCCTCCCAGATTCAATCTTTCGACTGGTTTTCCTGTTGTACTTTCCAGTCCAGAGGTAGCCTCGGCTTCAGGTCTTTTTAAGCCTCTCTCTCTTTTCAGAGCGTCTAACATTGAGTTAACAATGGTGCCTACTTCCTTTGCCATTTGGTTTCGGCTTTCTAGACTTTCATTGCTCCCCTGAATCGTTAGCTGAGTTAAAATATCAGTTATACTCGTGCTAACTCCAAATGGAGACAATCTAGCCTCTGGAACGAACTCCAGCCTTGATGGAGTCTCAGAAGGATTTCCTGAAGATTTTCCTTCTCCAGCCATTCAGCAAATCTTAATTAGGAGCTTTGATGGATATTTTCGAAAATGGGTCAAAGTTTAGGATACAGGGAGATATTATCTAAACCTTAGGATAGATTGGAAAAATTTTGTAACTTTGGGATATATTTGATAAAGTGCCCAAAAAAAAACACCGCTCCGGAACCATGCAATAATTAATATTTTTTTACAAGGTGGTGGAGTCGAAAATAATTACGAGTCGGCCGCCACCATACAGTATTTATTCAGTTGGCCTTTGAAAAATACAGAACAAAAGGGAAGGGAAGAAGGCTGGCCATCCTTCTTACAGGGGGGAAAGGAGGAAGGACGGTGTGTTTTGGGGTCTGCTCGTGAGGAGTGGACAGCTTGGATGCAATGTAGTCGTAGACAATGGCGCTGAATGGCTTTGGACTGATCAGTATTGCTGGCAAATCGACGAGAACATGGAAGAGCTGAGGAACCGGACCCGGGGGCCTACAGGGTTCTGCGATAATGCGTGAAATGAATCAATCGAAAAATACATCGGACCGAAATAAAAGTGACGATGACAGTCATTTTTGGTGTACTTGTCGAGTTTCAAAAGACACTCGAGCATAACTGGGAAGTGAGTTGAATGATTTCAAATATCTTACATGGTAGATTGATTATTCTATTAAGCATATTATGATCCAATCCATATTGCATCAGACTACATGGTAAGATATTCAAATCTAAACTCGTATTGTAGATGGAAGGCTGCGCCGACTAAATTCAATCCAGACCCTCCAAAATTTATTGGCTCAACAAGTTGTGGTTCAGGGTCCCAGTTCATTTTTTCGCTCGAGGCGAACCTTGGTATGCTTATGGGACCTAAAAGTTTGTATTACATTAGATTGTGCCATAGGATATGATATACATCTCACAGGTAAAAATTTCTTCTTATATGCAATTTCTCGATTCTGATATAACCTAGGACAGAAAAAGGTATGCGTTATTTGATGAATGGAAGTATAAATTAATCGTATATTACATGGTTACAGGCGGCCTAGTCTTTGCCACAAAGGCGGATTAGCTGTAATGAGATTAGGGATGGGTCCGACTTCCGAATATTGATGTATAGTCAATAACGGAGAGACATTGCATCTCCCATGCCAAACTTTTCTAGTAAGGAATCTTGCAGCTGTCCATAAAGATAGAAGTCGATTGTATTACACAGCTTCGACCTGATGTGACATGAACGCGCCAAAGGGGGTCGAACCACTCGCGAGAATAATGAAAACAACATATACCAGTCCGGCCCAGGTGCGGGATTCCACATCGTTACAATCATATCTGATCAATGGTTAGGCATATCCGTGGCTTGAGCTCAAGTAAGCCGAGGATATTGTTCTCTTACACATTCAATCAGAACGGCGGCTCAGTTCAAATCTGATGCTAACAGCGACTTGTGTGAATCAATCGTGACAACTAACTGAATGTCCAAACTAAGGGAGGATAAGGATGGAAGACAGACGTAAGCTTTGTCTTGGTTGTCTTGGTTGATAATGTAATAGACCGATATGAAGTAACCTTTTCGAACGCAGGAGAATTGGGGAATTACGTTTGTATTACCTTGTGTTTTGATTGATTCTCATATTACAGCCACCAAATGAATGAATGAATTTTTCTGACTACATCCTTTGTAAATTTTCTCCCTACACCAAAGTTGAACAAGCAGAAGTCACTGTATCGTACAACGCCGGCAGCAAGTACCTCCTCCCATCTACCCCATTCGCGTTGTAACTCGCGCCGCTTTGCCCATCGACCAGCAGGTTCCCTGCGTAACCCGGGTATGCCCCATTCCCGTAGATCCCTGGACACGCCGACGCGGCCTCCAGGGGCGCATCCTTGTCTCCTTGAAAGAAGCCGTTCCCAAACGGGTTGGTCACCGTCCCTGCCAGCAGGCTCCCGAGGTTGATCACCATCCCATCAATCCCCACGTCGTTGTTGGGGGCAATTAGTGGAGGGGACTGGGGACCATAGACCGGCTGGTGGAAGGGCCACGCGCACATCCCAGGGCATTGCTTCTCGGCGTTGCCCACCCAGATGTAGGCAAATTTATGCCTCTTGCCAGTTCCGTTGGAGATGGCAGATCCGGGGGCCGATCCATGTGTCCCGCACCTGCTTGTGCAGAAGCCTTCGACGGCCACGTCATCCGCGGTGAGGACGACATTAATGGCATTCTTCTGACCGCCAAGGGAGGCCAGCCGGATGATGTCATCGGAGGTGAGGGACTTCCCGTGGGAGTAGGAGTCGTCGAGGATCTGAGGGCCGAGGGAGAGAGAGAGCAAGGGAGGTTGGGAGTGTGACCCAGCAGGGGACGAGGGGGGGTAGTACTTGTGGACGGTGGACCACCACTGGGCTACAGAGGGCTGTGGCTGGTGGGGGGAGGAGGAGGAGGGCGTGGACAAGGAGGAGAGGAAGTCGGAGACGATGGCACGCTGGGAGGGGGAGAAGCGGCCGTACCAGATGAGGTGGAGGGAGATGGGGCCGGAGAGGAGGGGGCCGTGGTGGTAGGTGAGGAGGCTGGTCTGCTGCTGGACGAGCTCGTGGAGCCTTCGGGTGGCTATGGCTGTTCGGGAGAGGGAAAGGAGGAAGACGAAGAAGAAGAAGAAGAAGAAGAAGAAGCAGGAGGCAGGGATGAAGGAGGAGGAGGCCATCGTGAGTAAGAGACTGTTGAAGTGATGGGAGGATGATTGATGGGAGTTGAGGGGGAAAGGAGTGTTTATATATAGAGAGGAGGGAGGAGTCAAAGAAAGAATAGAGATGATGATGAGCTGGAACAATGCGATTGGGACCCCGGGGGGGGGCGGCGGTGAGGAAACTCCATGGAAACACACTTTTTCTTGCTGAGCTGGAACTTGAGTGCTTCCTCTTCTTACAGCGTTAACAGGTAAGTAGGCGGACTCGAACTCGGAGAAAAGCAGCACTGCTGGGGGGTGGGGGGAGTTTTTTGAGTTTGATAACAAATTCCAGGCTGTTATGGAGGAGGTGGCTCAAGCAAGGCATTGGCAAGTGTTGGGGTTGGTTTATTACATTTATCTTTGTAAGGACAACAAAGACCCAGCTGGCTTCGTCTCATGGGTCCTTTGTGGGATCTGATCTGAGCTGAGCTCCCCAACAAAGAATCCTAAGCTCGCTAGCTGTACTCTCTGTCACCTTTACATTCAGTTTGTCTCATGAAGACGTGTTGGATTGGAGCTCTCTCGTGAAGATTGCATCTGCTTTCTAACAGCTGGTGCCGCCCACTGTGTAACTCCGGTTAAACCTTATGCCCCCCGTCAAGTCGAACATTTTCGGCAATTCTGTCAATGATGCGCGGGATTTTACATAATATCATGTTAAAATTTTCTTATCTAATTTAAAAATTTGAATTATTATTACACATCAAACTTGATTTATATTGTATAATTTAACACCTTAAGAAATAATAATAATTCTAGACTTTTACCGCGCTATTTTATGATTCACGGACCCGGGGTCACGGGTACAAATCTCGAGTTCGAATATTGTGTGTGAAAAAGAACATTTTAAAATAAAATAAAATATGTCGCTCTGATTGCCAGACCCACCAAAACCGTCGAGAGGAGAATATATATAAGTCTTGCCCATGGGATCGTACGAAAATAGAGGCGTGTTGTTTATTAACGATTATATCATTTTATTATTAATGTCATCACATTCGCTTTGCCTCTTCAACAGCGGACAACGTTCGGACACACTACTCCCCAATTCTATATATGATATGATGATGATTGAATTCACAGAAACCAGATGTGTGTCTTCTGTCTGCTGTGCAATGTCCTCTGTCCATTCCCCCCCGCGAAACAACAACAAACAAACAGAGAAGAATTTGATGGTTTCGTAATTCCTGTAAACACCAGACATTTCAACACCCATCCCCCCATCTACTTATAACAACGCCCGAGTCCAATGGAAAGATCATTAAGATTATTCAGACCAAAGGCACAACCTCGGATCTGACTGAATGCAAATTAATCTCATTCAACCTTATCTAGATCTAAAAGCCAAATGATCAAAAGTCGAAGTTGGATCCACAACCCCACCGACGTTTATCGCATAATTTGCAATTGGGGTACATCCCAACTCCGCATTGAGATTAGCAACAAACCACCTCTGGTTTTGGGCACAATGAATCAATCAATCCCCTCCCAAGTTATGGTCATAATAATAATACTACCGACTCCCTCTTATTCAACCTTATTATCCACACATAATTACTCCCCCGGAAAACGTCGCGGCTCGTATTTAGGCCTCACCAGTCACGATTCCCCCCCGCCCCCTTCTCACGTTTATATATATATGTGTGTGTGTAGGCATGGCTGTTTCAATATCACCAATCCTTCTCCATCACCAGACCAATTTCATACCGCCCACAGTTTTCGCCAATGTCGTTACCCATATTTGTTGTCGCCCTAGTCCTCGTCCATTTGAGTTGCACGACGGACATCTGCTCCGCTTCTAGGAGACTTACCGTCTTGTACGAACCCCCTCCCCTTGTCTTGAAGTACCACGACGGCCCCTTGCTTGATGGGGATGTCCCTGTTTCTGTCGTCTGGTACGGCCGTTTCGCACCCTCCCCGAAGTCCATTATCTCCGACTTTGTCCTCTCGCTTAACCCGGAACGGTCCCATCCCCAGCTGAACGCTCCGTCCCCTGCCCCGTTCGTGTCTTCGTGGTGGGAGCCCGTCCAGGCGTACCTGCGGAAAGCCGGACGAAAGGACACCCAGTTCGTGCTGTCCGGACAGTTCTCGGATGAGGATTGCTCCTTGGGCAGGATCCTTAAGAGGGCCCAGATATCGGAATTGGCACGGAAGGCGAACCCGAAGTCCCACGAGCTGACCATTGTCTTGACGGCGCAGGACGTGGCTGTTGAGGGCTTCTGCTCCAGCGGCTGCGGATTTCACGGGTCCAGTGATGCGGGTGACTCGGCCTTCATCTGGGTCGGCGACTCCACGATGCAGTGCCCAGGCCAATGTGCCTGGCCTTTCCAGCGGCCCATCTACGGCCCACAGACCGAGCCCCTTGTCGCGCCTAATGGGGATGTCGGTGCCGACGGCATGGTAATTAACATCGGGGCACTCATGGCCAGTGCAGTCACCAACCCATTCGGGAAGGGTTTCTACATGGGCTCGGTTAGTGCACCTATTGAAGTGGGCTCGGCATGCACAGGGAGTTTCGGAAAGGGATCATACCCAGGCTATGCTGGCGAACTCCTGGTGGACTCAGGCAACGGTGCCAGCTACAATGCGGTCGGGGTGAATGGACGGAAGTACCTGCTGCCTGCGCTTCTTGACCCAGAAACATCACGATGTCGGACAATTGTTTGAGCCTACTGGATTTCCTCACAGGGAAGAACAATTCAGAGTCCAAACTACGCGTATTACTAGCATGTACATATGAATTATGGTACCCTTGTACATGATGACTTCATTATATATAACGTTAGTTGATTCGCTAGACCTGAGGTGCTGCGATTCAACTGAATCTTATGTATGCACATTATGTATGCGCATTACGTCTTATAAAGTTGGGAGTACAATATGATTAGGGAACCAAAGGTTGCATACAAACCCCATCACCGGTCGATTTGATGCCTAAAGAGGCTTGAAGGAGGTAAGTTTCATGGAATGATCCGATGGTTTCTCCCAGACGACGGCCTCGTACCTCTTGCTCCCTCCCTTGCCTTCCTCAACGTCGATGACAATCCTGTAATTCATCCCGGACACGATCTGTGTTTCGGCCTCCACAACCCTAGTTAAGGAAAGGCTAGCCTTCAGTTGCTTGTTGTACTCGTGGACCGCAAACTCCGCAATCTCCTTAAGGTGGGGATCGTCGAGGCTCTTCACCGATGTCCATCCGCCAACTGTCTGTCCGAGAGCAGACGAGACTACAACTGCCGAGAGGCAGAGGATGAGGAGGACGGAGGGGGATTTCATTCTTTCACGGGAAGAAGAGTCGATGGGGAAGTGGCTTAAATAGGGGCCGGATGCAGGGGCGACGGGGCTGGTTCAGGCAACTGTTTCTCGTGACTGCAGGTCCACCTCCCGTCTTGGCCTCTGCCTCTTTGTCCCCATCCCAATATATCGCTTCGGTTATATTATGTGCGATAGAATTTAGTCACGGGGATGGAGTGAAAGAAAACCACATTGGTTGTCCTGAAATTCGCGGCCTCGAACGTAAATGGCAAACAGGGAGATACCCTGATTCGGTACACGAAAGAAGCCGAGAGTCGTCCACGAACATTTCGTTTTCATCATGCGGTTCGCAAACAGCTCCGCAACCAGCCAACAAAGGAGACAGCGATTACAAAATAGTTAAGCCAAACTTGAAATCACTAGTGATTGTCAGCTTCTCTTCTACGTGAGATTGCTCCTTCGTCGCCTCACGGCAGCTGGCAGATCTACGGCCATCCTGCGCATAAAGTCCAGACGACCGCGAATCCTGTCGCTATCAATCACACGCATTGGGGTGATGTAATTTGTGTGCAGTGGATTATTAGTTAAAAAGTCGATTCACCAATGAACTCCCCGAGTGAGAACAGAGCATAATTTATAATTACGGACAACTCTATCAAACATAAATTTTGTTTCCCTGTCGAAGAGTAACAAATCCAAGCCCTGCCCCCGAATTATGCCGACGTACTAATCCCACGTTTTAGAGTGGAAATCCATTGAAATTATATATCGAGATTAGAAGTGGATCCATTTGAATTTTTTTTTATTATTTTGAATTTAAAGGATGAGCTTATATTTAAAAAAAAAATGACTCCCGAACTAAGACCAACGGATAACTCCCTTTATTGTTAATTAGTTAAAATATATTCATACATTGGGATTGAGGAACCGTTGGGTTTACATGCCGAGCTTGAGGAGAAAACCCGTTAGGCTTATATGTTCGGATTAAGGAGTGCGCTCAGATTATTCTTTCGTTTCGAAAGCTCATTTTTCTTCACGAGCGTCCATTGTGTCACAACTCATATAAAGAGAGACGAGTTATGAAGACATTCGTGTAGGTAACCGTCGGTGCGTGATATTCAAATACAAGACCTTGGATGAAATGACAGACAACAGTGGGATACGCTTGGCCAGCGCAGAATAACGAAAGCTTGGCTGCATCAGTCAAGAGCTGGTCAAACGACGCAATCGATCGCAATCAAATGAACATGCTGTAAAACCAACCACGTAATCGGTTCTCCGTGGGGGACTCCTTGGCCATGAAAGACATGTTCAGGCGGTAGTGCCTGCGGCACAAATGTTGTCCTGGAAAAGCTTCGGATCGCCTCTGTGACAACCGGCTGCCTCCCTTATGTTGACGAATTCAGCCGAGGCATCATCAGTGAACGATTGGGTGGTGTCTTCTGGGGGGGGCGGGGGGTTCTCATCGTGGCCTCCCGCCCCCTGCATGTTCACGAGCCGTCTCTTCGATACCGCAGAGATGTCGACCAAATGCGTCGATTTGCGAATGTGTTTATTTACTTTGACATAGTACGACTATCACATTAGAGTACACTAAATATGAACATGACTCGGCCTGCTCGGAGCAACGTAGCCCCATCCCTCCTCCTCCTCCTCCTCCTCCTCCTCCGGCCATACTCATTTTTCAATTCATGAAAATACCGGTGGCACCACGTGGCCTCCCCCTCTTGTATTATTTTTTTTTCCTTTATTTGATCTAGAACCCCCTCTCCCCCAAAATAAATATATTTTGATATCGTCAATTAATGAGCGCCACGATTGCCTATATGGGGTTAGACCAGTCAAACAGATTCGGTTATGTGCGCCTTTCAACTTGCGGCCTTTCCGTTGGGAAATGGAAGAGAAAAAGAAAAATAAAAAAACGAGAGTAAGCAATCAGAAGAACGATAAAAAGATTATTGTTTCGTACCTCCCGTTGGTCATCAAACATCTCCGTCCAAGTTGTACTAACAAACAGCCGCCCCTGACCCAGCCCGACCTGACCAAATCAAGCCAGACAAAAATCATCTGTGACGAATTACTAATGCTTTTTATATTGTATTTTGTTTTTCAACACAACCGGCTTTCCTCATTAACAAAACAATTCAAATTGTGTTCATCCGTGGACTTAATCCTCGACTTTCTATTATAAGCAGTGCTACAGGGTTAAAGTATTTTATCCAAAACAATTTTCAAAATTATTAATATGAAATTGGAAAATTGTTATTCCCAATCATGAGATTCATTTGTAAATATTTTATTGGGATTATTGATTTCTTCTCTTTTAAAAAGAAAAAATCATTTGGTAGCTCGCTGCTTTTAAGCTATATTTCTAAACGAAATGTTTTGAAATTTATCAATACTATAAGTTTTTAAGTAGGGGGTACAAACTCTTTCCACTTGCGTCCAACCCATAGTCGCTGGCACCGTGACTTCGGTGGTACACAGAGGGAAGGCGTGTTCAACAACGGAGATGGGCCCTGTTGAGGTTGTGGCACCAGCATCGTCTCCTGAGCGGCCGCATGCGGTCTGCATCCCTTACCCTGCCCAGGGCCACGTCACCCCCATGCTGAAGCTGGCTAAGCTCCTGCATCACCGCGGCTTCCACATCACCTTTGTCAACACTGAGTACAACCACCGCCGCCTCCTCAAGTCCCGCGGACCAAATTCCCTAGACGGACTCCCTTCCTTCCGGTTCCGGACCATCCCTGACGGTCTTCCCCCGACTGACGCCGACGCGACACAGGACATACCTTCCCTGTGCGACTCCACCAGTAAGAACTGCCTTCCGTTCTTTCGGGAGCTGATGTCCGAGCTGAACCGCGATGGCCCGCCCGTTACTTGCATAGTCTCGGATGGCGTGATGAGCTTCACCTTGGATGCTGCCGAGGAGCTAGAGGTGCCAGAAGTACTGTTCTGGACGCCCAGTGCCTGTGGGTTCTTGGGATACGTTCAGTACCGTCGCCTCATCGACGAAGGATACACGCCGTTGAAAGGTAAATCTCCTGTTCCGTAGTTTGACTTTAAGAGGTTTCTCTTTCTCTTGGTAGATGTTCTGCTGTGACCGGTCATGCCTATCCACAGACGCGAGCTACCTGACAAACGGGTACTTGGACACTGTCATCGACTGGATACCCGGAATCAGAAACATCCGCCTGAGGGATCTTCCCAGCTTCATCAGAACCACCGACCCAAACGACATCATGTTGGACTTCGTCATGAGGGAATGCGAGAGGGCTCAGCGTGCATCTGCTATCATCCTCAACACATTCGAGAGCCTCGAGCATGACGTCCTTGATGCCCTGAGGATGGTCTACCCATGCCCAGTTTACTCCATCGGACCCCTGCAGCTGCTTCTGGACGACCAGGTCCACGACCCTGAGCTCAGGTCGATAGGGTCAAACCTATGGAAGGAGGACACGAGTTGCCTGGACTGGCTCGACACCCAGGAGCCAACCTCGGTGGTCTACGTGAACTTTGGGAGCATCACTGTGATGACAAACCAGCAGCTGGTGGAGTTCGCCTGGGGGCTGGCGAACAGCGAGTACCACTTCCTGTGGATCATAAGGCCCGACCTGGTCACAGGTGAATCGGCCGTCCTCCCGGCAGAATTCACGGAAACAACAAAAGGGAGGGGCATGCTAGCTAGCTGGTGCCCCCAGGAGAAGGTCCTGAACCACCCGTCGATTGGCGGGTTCCTGACACACAACGGTTGGAACTCAACCTTGGAGAGCGTGTGTGCAGGGGTGGCCATGGTCTCGTGGCCATTCTTTGCAGAGCAGCAGATGAACTGCTGGTACTGCCGCACGGAGTGGGGAATAGGGATGGAGATCGATGCGGATGTGAGGAGAGAGATGGTGGAGAGGCAGGTGAAGGAGCTGATGCAAGGGGAGACGGGGAAGGCGATGAGGGAGAAGGTGAGGGAGTGGAGCGTAGCAGGGGCAGCCGCAGCATGTGGCTCAGGGACGTCGTACTCCAATCTGGAGGAAGTGATAAACAACGTCCTGCTGCCCGGCCGGAAGGAGTAACAGGAATTACACCATACTGTAGACGTAATATGAACTTTTATGTGGCGGGATCTACGAATAATATGATTTGGTGGGATTTCCGCCAAGTTTGGGAATTTCACGGTGTCTGTTGTGTTCCTTGCGATCCACGGCTTGTTTTCATAACAAGTTATTGGAGGTTATTGTCAAAACATGAGATCTTACACATTTAATACACGGATTAACCCATTTAAAAATTACAAAAATAAATAATTTCATCACAATTTAAAATTGATTAGGAAAGAAGTAGACATGTTTGCAAATAATACCAAATTACCTCCAAAGGTTTATTTCCTTAATAAAACAAACACTAGGATCAAGCATATCCTAAGTACAATGTCTAATTTGAGAGAAAACGACGATTTTTATCACAACTGTTGCCTCAATCTGTTGGTTCCACGTGTGATTTCGTCGCGAGGAAGTGTTGATAGCATTCTCCTTCGATCATTGCGTCCCTCGCGTGCCCTGGTTTATATTGCTTGATTTATTATTACGCTTAGGGGGTTGATCCTTTTACGTTATTATTAAGAAGGGTCAGAGCAAAAGGGTAATTTCGTCTGAGAAAAAATATTGCTGCTTAAAGAAAGAAAGGGAAACCTCTCCTCTCCTCTCCAAGTCCAACACATGAATTTTCCCGTCGAATTGCTGCAGGTAAGAAGTAAAAGGAACAGGTGCTTTTATTCACGCCTGAGTGCTCAAAACACAACAAGATTACCTCGTTTTTAATGGTACTTCAGACAAATGATTACCGAAAATACACGGCCACGTGTTATCATTTGTCGTTCGTTGCCTGTAATAATAGAAGGGGTCCCTCTCGATTGGCCTGTATTTGAGATGCCGTTTGTGTTCGGAAACGATGGGATAGCGACCGATCCGTTCGATGCCTGTGATTAAAAAAATTAAGTGATATTTAAAAAAAAATTATGAACTCAAATTAATATTTTAATTTTTTATAAATTAATTGTAAAATCGACTAATTTTAAAATTCTCCAATTTAACTTTAGTTTTTATGTGATAAAATATCAACTTGTGTCGGGGTCCACGGATTGGGGCCACAAATTGCCCATTTTAGGAAATCGGACGAGATTCTCAAATAATGCGAATTTGTCGGGCATTAGAACAAAATGTCACTGCCATTTTGAAGAGTACTGATAGTTGAGCTGGGCAGTCAGTCTTGTGCCGAATTCTTCTCCATCATCGTCTAATACCTATTTTGATTTTCGAAATGGGATTTCAAACTAAATAAAATGAAAAGGAAAAAAATTATAGTAATTAAAAAAATTACTTAAAAAATTTTGTATTTAATTTAAAAATAAAGAGGAGAAGAATAAGAAAACGACGAGGAAGGGAATATGTATTCCATTTCTTCCCTCCCTTTTTAAGATTAAGCAAATGAAATGAAATGAAAAACAAATTAATTAAATAAAAAAATATAAAAAAGAGAAAATTAATAAAATTAATATCAATTCAATTCTTTCCTGTAATCCTTAAACTAAATACATCCTAACGCTTTCTTAACATGAAACTGTAACTTCCTCCCCTAAATTGCTGCCGAAAACAAAAATCAACGTGGGGGGGCTGGCTGTATTTATTCAATACTACTCATTCAGGACAACAGCAAATAAAGCCAAATCCTATCTGCTAGAGGGAAGAAAAAACAGGATTGTGTGGCGGTGGAGATTTCCGAATGCGGACTTCACAAACTCAATTGCAAAAATATAATAAAGAAAAACGATTCCGATCCTTTTGAATCTTTTCTTGTATTGTATAGAGAAATGGGTGCTTCCTTCGCATCGAACGGTCCACCCTCTGCGCCTTCGTTCCGTTGCCATCTCTTCGAGGCGCGAGATGTCGACAAGACAAGCGTTTCGCTTTGCCCGTGCATACATTTTCATTTGTAGGCAAGCGATGTGCGCCATATTTGCGTCCCGTGGTCCATTCCCCGGGGAGAACAATAGAATAAAAAATATATATAACAATCATCGCATTGGTTGGAGTAATATGAAGCAGTGATTTTGATCTTCCCTCCTCTTCGTCCGGCTATGCGTATTTTCTTTTACTTCATTTAAATTTCGCGCACATAAAAATTTTTAGTACATGATAAAATGAGTTCAAAATTTTGCTCGTACGACTCGTCTTGAGGTAAGGTGTTAGACTATATAATATAAAAAATTAAGCCTTATTAATATCTTAAATTTTAGCACTTTCTTATGTCCGCCCGTATTTGGCTGATCCGCAATGTCAGCACAACCACAATTACCCCACGTGTTGGGATACCCCCGTCAACCAGGTCTGCCCCATTACACTACACTCCTCATGGTTCAACAGCAACCTCTCCATCCATGTTTGTAATAATAGTGGCCCATGTCCTGACCCGAACTCCCCCTGCAAACAATAAGTCATATGTATATATAATAATTATTCTTGTTTGCTTGTTTTTATGTAGTAATGTAATAAGGTTTTCAACCACGGACGAGTTGTGGTTTCTTTTATATCGTGTGTTGTTTTTCTACCCAACCGACTTTCCTAGTTGATAAAAAAAGAGAGGTATGGAGTGTTCATGTGAGGACTTATTCCTCTACTTATCCATTATAAGAACGGACAAACTCTTCCTCTTCCCGCTTTGTCCACATAGTCGTGCTGCGCCCACCTTGATTTTCGTATTATACAGAGGGACGGCGTCGTAGGATATGGCCAATGTTGAGGTTGTGGCGCCAGCATCGTCTCCGGAGCGGCCGCATGCAGTCTGCATCCCCTACCCTGCCCAGGGTCACGTCAACCCCATGCTGAAGCTGGCCAAGCTCCTGCATCACCGCGGCTTCCATGTCACCTTTGTCAACTCTGTGTACAACCACCGCCGCCTCCTCAAGTCCCGTGGACCCAACTCCCTAGACGGCCTCCCTTCCTTCCGGTTCCGGACCATCCCCGACGGTCTTCCCCCGACTGACGCCGACGCGACACAGGACATACCTTCCCTGTGCGACTCCACCAGGAAGAACTGCCTGCCGTACTTCAGGGAGCTGATGTCCGAGCTGAACTGCGATGGCCCGCCCATTACTTGTATAGTCTCGGATGCCGTGATGAGCTTCACCTTGGATGCTGCTGAGGAGCTCGGGGTGCCAGAAGTACTGTTATGGACGGCCAGTGCCTGCGGGTTCATGGGATACGTGCAGTACCATCGCCTCATCGAGGAAGGTTACACGCCGTTGAAAGGTAAAAATTTTTATGCTCTGTATAGTTCTGACCTTCCGAGCTTCCTCTTTCTCTTGGTAGATGTTAGCATAATTGTTGCGACCTGTCATGCCTGTCCGCAGACGCGAGCTACTTGACGAACGGGTACTTGGACACTGTCATCGACTGGATACCTGGAATCAAGAACATCCGCCTGAGGGATCTTCCCAGCTTCATCAGAACCACCGACCCAAACGACATCATGTTGGGCTTCGCCATTGGGGTGTGTGAGGGGGCTCGGCGTGCATCCGCTATCGTTGTCAACACCTTCGAGAGCCTCGAGCATGACGTCCTTGATGCCTTGAGGACGGTCTACCCATGCCCAATTTACTCCATCGGACCCCTGCAGCTACTCCTGGACGACAAGGTCCACGATCCTGAGCTCAGGTCGATAGGGTCCAACCTATGGAAGGAGGACACAAACTGCCTGGACTGGCTCGACACCCAGGAGCCAAACTCGGTCGTCTACGTGAACTTTGGGAGCATCACTGTGATGACAAACCAGCAGCTGGTGGAGTTCGCCTGGGGGCTGGCGAACAGCGAGTACCACTTCCTATGGATCATAAGGCCGGACCTGGTCACAGGGGAATCGGCCGTCCTCCCGGCAGAATTCATTGAAACAACAAAAGGGAGGGGCATGCTAGCTAGCTGGTGCCCCCAGGAGAAGGTCCTGAACCACCCGTCGATTGGCGGGTTCCTGACACACAACGGTTGGAACTCAACCTTGGAGAGCGTGTGTGCAGGGGTGGCCATGGTCTTGTGGCCATTCTTCGCAGAGCAGCAGATGAACTGCTGGTACTGCCGCACGGAGTGGGGGATAGGGATGGAGATCGATGGGGATGTGAGGAGAGAGATGGTGGAGAGGCAGGTGAAGGAGCTGATGGAAGGGGAGGCAGGAAAGGCGATGAGGGAGAAGGCGTTGGAGTGGAGGAGCATGGCTCAGGCGGCCGCGGCATGTGGCTCGGGGACGTCTTACTCCAGCCTGGAGGAAGTGGTAAACAACGTCCTGCTGCCCGGCCGGAAGAATCAGCAAAAGTTACCATACAGCCAGTCGGTATAATAAGGATTTCCATGCCGTGGTCCAGATCTCTTCTGCCAAATTCCGGGATTTCGGAATGTGTGTCGTGTTCTTTCCTTTCCTGACTACTTTTATTAAAACTTATTTCCGAAATGTCTGTACCTGCGAATTTATCTCGCTTTGTCTATTTCAGGTAAAAACGCCATTGGAAACTGTCCATCGGATACGAAACAGATCCAAGCGTTTGGAATTGATGCACCCTCGGTACTCACAAACAATGGGAATTCTTTATGGGTCGCTTTCGTCGACAGATAAGTCGCACTTTTTAATTAAAAATAAAATAGTAAACAACTTGTGACAAAAAATAAAATAAGAAACGAGACGAAATGAGAGGAGACGGGGAGAGACGAATAGTTATGATTATTCCATTCTGTTCATACAAATAAATAATAACTTAATCATTTCATTTTATTTTAAAATTTTGATTTTAAATTATTATATTTCAGGACATATTATTTTATCTTTCATGATTTAATAAAACTGAATACGTTAATTCAAGAGTCACGAAACGGCCTTGGCTTGGTCGTTGCTTGAACTCGGGGCCGCACCATTGTAGTTTAGGAAACTACGCCAAATGCCATAACGTTTATCCGACTTATCGTTGCAATCATGATAAACTATAGAACGATGAGCAACTTTGTTGCCGCCTCGTCGCGATATTAATGTGTAGAAATGAATTCAACAAATGTGGCGGTAGAGAAAATCAAAAGATAAGAACGAAAGAAAAAAGTAAAATATTCATTTATGGCGTTAATTTTTTGTTAATTTTTTATTTAATCGTTAATTTTAGTTTGATTTTATCACGATTTTTGTTTTTATATTGATTTTGCTAATTCTTGAATTTTATCATGCGAAAGCCAAACAAGCCTTAATCCATTTATTAACTAAAAAAATTTAAAAATAAAAAATAATATTAAAACATTTCATTTGTTTTTTTTTAATTTTATGATTTTGATGGCCAGATTAAATAAGTTGGAAATCAAAGTTTGACAATAATTGCTAATGTTGCCATATAAGCAAAATCGATCTCGGACGATGGCTCTATTGTGGGGGCTGCTGCTATGACTAAGATAAAGTATGAGGTAAAAAAATGAGAGGTTGAAACTTTGCTATAACAAACTAAGTTAATGACAAAACATAAAATTTGCTTAAAACTAAGGCTATAAACGTATATTTTGTCAAAAAAAATAAGATTTATATATTTGGGTTAAAAATAATTTTCCCTCGTGTCTTATCAACGAAATCGACTTTGTTTCTTATCAACAAAGCAAAGCAGAAATGACCGACTCCATGATATATAGTTCGACAGTTGAGTTCGCAGTCGAAATGCACGAAATCCCCGATGACAGACCACTCTAATACCATGATACTAACAACAGAGGGAAATTGCAGAAATGAAAAATGTTTCAACAACTTTGTTGATGAATAGAGATTCCCGTTTATATATTTTCAAAGCAAACTCAACAAACATATGCCAGCTGACTAGATTTTATCCATCAGAGTGTTTCACAGCATTTGGTTTGAGTAATGTTCGTTATTTGACAACGAGGTTGTGTCAAATGAAGCTAGGGAAAGGTCCGTGCCCTGAGCCGAAGGCCTTGCCATGGTCCTTGAGCGACCGCTTGTGCTTGAAGTCGGAGCCGCAAACGCACAGCCACCGTTTCCCCGCAGTTCTTCTCGTGCGTCCTCCAGTCTCCCCTCACAGCCAGCGGCTTCCCACACTTTCGGCAAGCGAACAGTTTCACCCCGTGCTTCCTCTTGTAGTGCGTCCGCAGTGTCCTGAAGTCCTTGAGTGGCTTTGCACTCGGGTGGTCTATGTTGTTCTTGCAACCCGGGGTGAAGCAGTAGCATGGGATCCCTAGCATCGCCCTTGGCTGGCTCCCCTCAGGGACTCTGGCCCCCTTCGATACTGCGACCCGTGTCCCCACATGTGCATCTACACGCAAAAAGGCGAAGCCACATGTCTCTGCCATTAAACGGACCTATGTCGTTTGGGAGAAATCGAGGTTCTACCCAGTGAGGGAATACCTGTAGGTTGTTGTAGCGGTTGAAGCTCTTCAAGCAGACGGGACATGAGAAATGGGTGAACCCTATGATGATCTGTTCGTGAGTAGGGATCCAGTATCTTCTTTTAAACACCGATGGCTCGGTTCTAGAAGAACCTCCACTTTGGTCACTCTAGTTCCGGGAGGGTTCCCACAAATGACAAGGTAGTCCAATGTGCAGAGACACCATGACATCATCTATTTCTTGAATTCTCCTGTTATCCGAGCCCACCGACTCCGACTGCACCTCTGGGGGGTGAAGCAAGCAGTTGAGCAGTGGTAGCACTTCCTTCTCGCCATTGCCTGAGTCGACAGGACTACTGGTGACAATATGCAAAACAGAGGAGTCCAAGCAGACAGCCTCGCACGAATCCTCCAATGATGATTCCTCCATCTTCTGTCTCATTAACCTCTGAGCCAGCTGAGGACATCACACCACATTCATTTATACAGAGGAACGGACACACAGGAGCGACTAAAGAAACCTCAAGGAGGGAGTAAAGTGGGTTTGGCCGGAGAATATGGCAGTTGGATGAAAACAGCCGTTGTGGCGGGGGGTCATAACTAACTTCTGTTGCCATCATCCTATCCATTTTAGGAGGGTAAGTGAAAGAGAAAAGGATTAAATTACGCTGGTAGGGGGGGACTCGTTCGTCTTCTGGTTTTGGAGGAAAGTTTGAGTTGCAGAAGACTTCTGGAAAATAACAATAAAATGAAAAGGAACCGAACGCTGCAGATCTACAAACAAGGGACTACTGATAGAACACTGCCTTAACTTCTGTTCGCGTCAAAACGGATCACGTCGAAAATATTTGGCAAATGGACTCACAGGGAATTGTATGTGGTCGCCAGAAAGATGAATTTCAATGATATAAAAATAAAGCTGTTATAAATTTAAAGGTTCACAAGAGGAAACGCGTGCTTACAGCCATAAAAATGAAGGAAAAAACGGTGCTGAAAGTACTGTAGACTTGCTACTTGAAGTGCGACTGGAGTTGACGTCACCGCTGACGCTGTAGACTCACTGCCGCGAACGTAGACTTAGGAAGACGTTGGTGCGAAAAAAAAAGGCGACGTAGACTCGCTGCTGCAAGTGCGACTGGAGTTGACGTCACTGCTGACGCTGTAGACTTAGTACAGTGCGCTGTCGACCTGAATACTCATGGAACGAAATCTGGCTGCTGGCGCTTAGTATGATTGCGACGGGCGGAGGTATCGTTGGATGTGGATGTCGAGGCTTCAAACGAACACCTTGCTGGCAGAGATGCGGGTGAAGGAAGATAGCCGGAACTACGGTTGCTCGTCCCGACGGTGGAGGTGATGGCGGAGGGTTGTTGTCTCGGTTACGGTTGCTCGCCGAAACGAAGGAAGTGCTGGCGGAAGGTTGATCTCCGGAGCTACGGTTGCTCACTCCGAAGTTGGAAGGATGACCTGAAACCCAGGCTGAGGTATCTACTAAGCTAAGGGTGACGAGCAATGCAAAGCTTGTGTTTGGCTGATTGATCGTGAAAATTTCCTAAGTGTAAACTGCCCCTTTTATACTAGTTTTCACAAAGCTCTACACGTCCTACACATTCTCGAAAATCCCTTAAAATACGGCTCAACCTTAATCTCTCTCCGGGGATCTCGGGAGTTGTTTTAAAATATTTTTCTAACTGTCATTTAATGAGTTAAGACGTGTTCAGACGAGTCGTAGACTCATCTCGCACTTTGCGCTGCTAAAGGAAACTGTAGACTTAGGCTGTTGTAGACTGAGATTTCCACAAGTCGACGGGCTGTTCACTTAGGCCTGCACTCAATATGGGCCGTAGACTTAGTACAGGCCCAAAATATTTTATTGTGTCAACAACTTCGACGCAGCGGTTGGTAGCCATGACATTCTTGGTTAATACCATGGGAACTGAGGAATAGGAGGTGCGGAAATTCATCCGAGGTGGTTAGGCGTGTTTTCGGGGAGGGTAAAATGGAGCAGCTGGATATCAGAAAGAACCAACAAACATGTTAGAATCAATGCCACTTTACTTTTTCATTTCTAACCATGATGCTTCGATAAGGATGCATCCAAGGGTCAAGAACAGAGAGAGTCGATGTGTGAGGGCGTGGATGTTGCTGCACGTGCATGTATTCAGATAGTTTTCTTGTATGAGGGCAGGGAACTTTTGCGTAATGGCAGGAGAATGGAATGGACTGATTCTCATTCTCTTGAGCATCATCTGCAAGAGTTGGGTAGTGGTCAACTACGTGCCACCGAAAGGCAAAATGGGTCCTTCGTATTATCACGTTCTTTTTTCTTTTCAAAATATACGATAATATCATGATTTATCTCTTAGATTTCTATTTTGTCAAAATCTTTTTTACTATACGATGTTATCACTATTTTTAAGGTTTTAATTTTTCGTGGTCAATCTTGAATTTTACTGTAAAAAAAAACAAACAAGACCTTAAACATTTTTCCTGTAGTAGTTGAGTTCCAATATTTTATTGCATCGTTTTGCAATTCACCTTACACGTAGTAATAACCCCACAATAAAGCCATCATCCGGCCTTCATCGATTTTACATATTCTTAATAGTATAAATAATTACAGTCCAATTTCAACTTCTAACTTGCTTAATTTAACCATTAAAATTCTATAGTAAAAAACACATGAAATGTTCCAATATTATTACCCATTTTTTTACTTTTTAGTCAATAATTGAAATTTATAGATTAAGGTCTGTTTGATTTTCTTATGATAAAATTCAAGATCGATCAAAATAAATATAAAAACAAAAATTAATGACAAAATCTTATAACACACTAAGATTTTGATAAAACAAAAAAGTTTTATAATAGCTTTTAATATTATCCTATATTTTATCTTTTATTGTTTTGTTTTCCTATGAGAAGAAGTTAGCAACTTCTTAGGAATTAACAAAGCAGCAATCAATACATACATAATACTCCAATTTGATCTCTTAAACTCCTGATTACAATAAAATGAATCATGACAAGATGAGCTAAAGACAGAACAGGGCCCCAACTCCAGAAAGTATTCCTTTTGTGCTGATTTTTCGGAATTCGGATGGTCCCCGGCATAGACAGAATCGAGAGTTGGAAGCGGCGATTCGCATGTTGCAAGCGCATCCGATACGATCCCGACAACCCCCCCAATCCCCCATCCCCATCTCCGTCTCCCAAGCAACAGTCAGACGACAACAACGACTACTTGGTGAGGAGGCAGGGGCACCCTATTCCAATGCTCCCCCCTCACCCCTCACCCTTCGTCAACTTCGATGTTGTCCTAAAAATTCTCCCCCTTTGCCTTCCCCCACAAGCTTCTCCCTTCGTTAAGACACCCCCGCTGCCCATCGCTTGCTGATCCTACGAAAGCTCGCGCCTTTACTCGCCGCCGCCAGATCATCATCCCAAGTCCGTCTTTTCGGGGAATACCCAGTTTCCCTTTCCGGCAATGCAAGGACAAGGTTTGGGCCTTAGGATCTGGATCAGCCCCGGGGAGCCGTCGGAGCCGGCGTTTGTTCCCGGGGGTTTGTTCCTCGACGACGCCCTTCCTTCTTGTTTTGCGAGGAGCGTGTTTTTCCCCGGGAGGGGTGACCGGGGGAATCCGGTGCTGAAATGTCGTAGTAAAGGGATCAGCTTGGGGGTTGGGTTGGCGAGGGGGAGGAAGGGGTTTAGGGGGGATCTGGGATTCCTCTCTGTGAGCTTGTCGGTCAAGGGAAATGAAGGGGTTGACTGGTGCTCAGCGGGTTCTGCGGAGGTTTTGGGTGAGGATGGGGAGAAGGAGACAGTTGACGTGGCGGAAGAGAAGGTGGAGGTGAAGAAGGTGAAGGGATCGTCGGGTGCGATGAACATGACCAAGCACTTATGGGCTGGTGCCGTTGCTGCCATAGTCTCCAGGTTTTCTTTTTCTTTTTTTTATCGCCTGCTTTCTCTCTTAGTAGTGTTTAGATATTCGTTATGATCTTGATCCGGTGGCGTTCCTAACACTAACTGTCTTGTTTTGATCTGTGGGCATGGTTTGATCTGCAAGTCCTATCTAACATCCCCTAGCAAGTGTGTTTGCCCTCCGGAGAACTTTCTGGGGGTTTGTGATGGGAAACCCTTTGAAAATATGCCCAGACTGGAGGACTTAGATTTTAACTATTGGAGCCTTGATGCGTGTTTCGCTGTTTATAACTCTGAACTCCACTAAGAAAAGGAGGAGGATGATATTCTAAGTTCCTTCTCTTGCAAAGGAATCGGTTTTCTCTTTGCATGCACCTTCTATAACTCGAGATGGACTTTGGATTTTCTTCGGCTGCAACAAGAGAAATTCTTCTTTCAATTTTTTTTTATGGCAGATTATAAATTTTCTGTGAGAGATAACCACTAATAGTTTTATACACCAGCTGCATGATCGTCCTGAAATCTATATAATATTAGAACAGTCACTCTTGCCAGTGGAATGTTCAATGGGATATAACTGTATATTTTCCTGATCGACATCTGCATATGCTTTCAACACTTTTGGTTGAGCTAGAAGCAAGAGAAAGATTCACTCGAATTCTCTGTCTGTACCGGCATTGGCTTGTTGCATATGCTTTACTGTCCATTATTGTGAAGTTTACAGCTCTTGTAGTAGTTTCAGTTTCTACAAGTTCTAAATAGTTGATACATTTTTTGCCAGGACGTGTGTTGCGCCTCTTGAGAGATTAAAGTTGGAATACATTGTCCGTGGAGAGCAAAAGAATCTTTTTGATCTCATCAGGATAATCTTTGCTTCTCAAGGTCTGAAAGGATTTTGGAAAGGGAATTTTGTCAATATACTACGCACAGCTCCGTTTAAGGCCATCAACTTTTATGCCTATGATACATACAGGAGCAAGTTGCTTAAAATATCAGGAAATGAAGATGTTACTAATTTCGAGAGATTTCTTGCTGGTGCCGGAGCAGGAATTACTGCTACCTTGCTATGCTTGCCCATGGACACGGTACGTATAGCTTATGACCGCTATCTTTGAAGGCTTATCTAGCATTTTCATTTTATCTAGATTTATATTATGCTTAAGGTTAGGAGTGTAATCTCTTGTGACCGGGCTTTTACTTATGTGGTCTAGACCATAGATGGACTGACATTTGAGCCGCTAGCTGAGGAATAAGTTGCCTTATCCAGTCATCTTATGTGCAGCTGTAATTCCATGCATTTTTGACACCCGTGGCCTCTTTAATTTTTGTCTACCTCACTAGCCGACTAGGAGACATAAACTAATCATAGCAAATTGCTTTATGAAGATTTGTCCCGTAATAACAAATAAAATCACTTTCTGAGTGGACTTCAATTGTAAAAATGGATTTATCTAGACTTTTCTCCAGGTAAGGAATTGATTTTTTGTTAGTCATATCTGCATGTTTTTAGCATTCAGATTCCTGAGCTTGGTAACAAATGTGCTATTGGTTAATGAAATGATACTTCCAAGTGAGGTGAGAACAATGAATCAACGATATTGATTGCGTACAGAGAATATAAGCCTGCTTTTCAAAGTCAAGGCATTCATAATGATTCTAATTCACATCAGTATCTAGTTGATTAATTACTAATATTGTGGTAACTGCATCTAATAGCCTTCTGGATTGTTTATTATTGCATCTTACCGAGTAGATTATCTTTTGAAATTGTTTTCATGGGCACTCTCTGACCCATTGTCCCTGAATCCTTTTTCTTTTTGTGCCTTCTTTCTAGATAAGGACAAAGATGGTTGCCCCAGGTGGAGAGGCCTTGGGTGGGGTAATCGGTACTTTTAGGCACATGGTTCAGACAGAAGGATTTTTTTCGCTGTACAAGGGTTTGGTACCCTCCCTTGTGGCCATGGCTCCATCCGGCGCGGTTTTCTATGGCGTATATGATATTTTGAAATCTGCCTATCTTAATTCTCCTGAAGGGAGGAAAAGGCTAGAGCACATGAAACAGGAAGGCCGAGAACTGAATGCCCTGGAACAATTGGAACTGGGTCCCATTCGGACATTGTTATATGGAGCAATCGCTGGCGTTTGCTCTGAAGCTGCTACCTACCCATTTGAAGTTGTTCGTAGACAATTGCAGATGCAAGTTCGGTCAACAAGATTGAGTCCCATGGCTACTTGTATCAAGATTGTTCAGCAAGGGGGAGTACCTGCCCTTTATGCTGGATTGATACCCAGTTTACTACAGGTATGCCGTATTTTTTCCTTTAGACGACATGATGTTATTCTGGGCTGTGATGCTCAGAAAGTGCCAAACCCTCCGTTGCTTGCGCTGCTGTTGGACTACATTAGACACAGCTTTGGGAGAAGTCTCGTCCCTTTCTCTCTTCATCTTCTGCTATAATTTGACACCCATTTTATGATTTTTTCTTCTCATTGAATCCTTGGTTGAATGGAAATTCCACGACTCTCCTGATTATTTGGATGGGCATCTACCCTTCCTTTAGCTTGCTTCGGGTGTAGAATTTTTATTTTGTCCATCTCATGCTTCATATTTGGAATGGCATCGCCTCTGTTTAGATTTTGCTGGAAAGGTAGGTCATCATCTTTGATCATCAGAAGCAACATGCAAATCATAACTACTTTCTGTCCTAATGATTTTCAGTCGATTGGACATTGTTGCTTGATACAAGGAATGGAGAGTAATGTCATAAAAACAACTCTGGGTTGACTTGTTGTCTCGGGCCAATCATTGTCAATAGATTATGGTGCTAACGCACAAAAAGACAATAATCAGCTGCTGTTCCTGTATTTGCAGCTTCTTTGAAAGTTCTCCTGTGCTGTGAGATTTGAGCATGGTGCTGTTCATCCTCAGTTGGAGATGCGTTTTAGTTTCACTCCATCCAAATATAATTTGTTGCTTCCACTGGTTTTGCAGGTTTTACCTTCCGCTGCTATAAGTTACTTCGTGTATGAATGCATGAAGATAGTCCTTAAAGTCGAGTCAACGTGATGGAGAGTGTGAGCTAATCATCAGCTCTGGTCGGGAACGCCATCATGGTTTTCCTTGTCCAAATTTCAACGATTATGTTTTGAAAGTAGGCAGTATGGGATTCTCTGGAACTACATGCAGGTGACGGATTGTATCTGCGGAGTGGTTGGGATGGTGCCCAACAACATTTTTGCTCGTTTGCAAAGTCTTACCTGGACAAAAAGCTCGTCATACATGTAATAAAGAGATGATAGAAAGCGCCTTGTGAATAATGCCTGCCTGATAAATGTTGTTGATGACAACTTCCATCGTAACGTTTTTCCACATAATATTTTGCCCATTAGGGCTCTAAGTTTCAAAATTCAAGTTTTACTGTGAGAATTCGAGGTTCGGCTTTCGACCCTAAAACAGGAATTTTAAAACTTAATGTCTTCTTCGACAAAACATTAATAACAAGGAAGAGAGCTGTCTTTGCAAAATCAAGTGTGATTTTGCCATCTCCTGCTTAAACCTGGGTTACATACGACTGGGACTCATGTAGTATGGCGACCGAGCTGGTCGGAGTGTAGCAGTGACTGCGACCGAGCTTGGCTGCAGCTTATCATCCTTAACCCAACCATCCCATGTTGTTGGTGATTTTAAGTATTTGATTAGGCCAGATATGATAAAGATCCCAACATCACATGATTCCCAGATTCTCAGAAATCCTGCGAACACGTGGACGTGTTTTTCGTAATAACGCAATTAAACGAATCCGATCATATTACTTGCGTATATAGATTCCCAAGATTTGTCAGTTGTTGCCTGTTTCTTCTGTGAGGAGATTATCGCTCGTTCGCGCCATGAATCTGGGCACTTTGCATCCCCCCGTCGAGGTGAGTCATTCCTTTCTCCTGCTGAACTCCGATGGGAAACTCGGTTTTGTTCGTGTGGTTCTTGGAATCGGGTCGTCTTAGTTCCACATGATTCGGACCCGGTGGAAAGCAGTTGTTTCTGGGTTCTCCTCTTCTTTTTGAGGATGTTTGGGTTTGATGAGATGATTCGCAAAATCTTCTTCTTTTTCAAGAAGCCTTTTTGCTTCCCGGGTTTCTTCTGTTCTTTGTCGTGTTTTTACTTGCCGGCCTCCAAAATCCCCCCTTTAGTAATTTTTATCGATTGATTTTGGTTCTTTGGGCGACAGACTTGAGTGGAAACCAAATGCATAGAGAAGAGGAAGGCAGGATTTGTTGCGGGTCCTCTTAGACGCAGGACGAGACTGATAAGGAAGTTAATGAGCACGAGAGATTCTCACGATCGCTACCTTTTAATGGTCCAGTTGCCTTCCCAGATAAGCTACCCTTCCAAGCACACAACCCTCGAGAACAGTTATACTGACGGCACCAACTCCATCCTGAGTCCCAGGAGTTTGCACAAGGGTGTCATATTCGCTCTTAGACTGAGTCTGTTCCTTATGGCCGTTGCCACTGTAGTGGGGTTTCTCTGGTGGACGATTTTGATTTCTATCTCGACATCATCGAGAATTGTCGTAAGCCATAGTTATTTAGAACTGTATGACCATGTTGTTTCTGATTGGTGGGATATTGGGGATATTGCCGTGGGTTCCATCAAGTCGAGAGAGTTGGATTTTTGTCCTGAAGAGTTCGAGAACCAAGTCCCATGTTACAATGCTACGAAGATTGTTGCCGATGATTCCTCGGATGTGGCTGTGATTGACCGCGACTGTGGGAGTACAGGGAAAGAGCATTGTTTAGTGATTCCACCTGCGGATTACAAAATTCCCTTGAGGTGGCCCAGTGGTAGAGATACTATATGGGTGGCAAATGTTAAGATTACAGCGCAGCAGGTGCTCTCCTCTGGGAGCTTGACCAAGAGGTATAGGCAAATTTCTTTTGTAGCGGTCATCTTGAATTCAACTGCTGTTCCCGGCAATTCTGTCATTTTTCTTCTAGGATGATGATGCTGGAGGAAGAGCAAATTTCTTTTCGCTCCGCTTCTATTATATTTGATGGTGTCGAAGACTATGCCCAACAAATTGCAAAGATGGTTGGTCTAAGTGATGAGGATGAGCTAAGACAAGCTGGGGTGAGTAAATTACAATTTAATACTGTGATCTGTAGTTGCTGTCGTCTCTCTGCTTTCTGCGGCAATCTTCTCTAGATCTCCAACAAACAGTGGAAGTGTATTTTTCAAATATGCTTATGTTGAACTCCAGTCCTTAGTGAAGTTTTCTCATTTTTTTTTTCCATTTTCACATTCATCTTCCATAATCCAATGACTATCTGAGGTATTATATAATCATGATGTGCTACTGGCTTCAAACTGCTATTAAATCCATATTAACAAACCTTTGGCCATGTAATTTTCCTACATTCTGGCTGCAAGCCTTTGAAATGTAAATTTGGTAATGCCTCGGATTGGATCATGGAGCATGTCATTGGTTAATGCAAATCATTTATTTAGTATTTCAATATTTCACCATAGTAGCTTGGAGTTCTGGAAAAAAGGAGATAGAATTACAGGTTTTGTGTATTTTAATATCTCACTCACCGTTTCATGCACCTGATGAGAAACATGGAATGCTCCCCTGTGATTATCTTTTGTATCTTCCCGCTAACTCCACCTTCACGAAAACGACTGAATGACATTATCATACTGTTACTTTTCAGGTTAGAACCATTTTGGATATAGGCTGTGGGTATGGTAGCTTTGGAGCTCATCTATTCTCTAAACAGCTTTTGACTATGTGCATTGCTGACTATGAGGCCCATGGTAGTCAAGTGCAACTCACCCTTGAAAGGGGTCTCCCAGCAATGATCAGTACTTTTACGTCAAATCAGCTGCCTTATCCATCTCTTTCTTTTGACATGCTGCATTGCTTGAGGTGTGGGATAGACTGGGAAATGAAAGGTATGGACTCATTTGCCTTTTTTTATCCTTTCCTCCCATGAAACCCAATCCAAGAAAATATTAAAGGCTTAATTGATATCACTGTATGCATAATATCTGTGCTTTATGAAATACTGTTTTTGCTTCTCTCACTTTTAGGGAGTCTGATCTGATTAGTTGAATGCTTGCTCTTTTTCAGACGGAAAACTTTTGATTGAAGCGGATAGAGTGCTGAAACCTGGTGGTTATTTTGTTTGGACATCACCGATAAAAAATGGCCAAGGCAGTCGTAATGAGGAAAATATGAATCGGAGGAAGTTCATCCATGATTTTGGAGAGGGTCTCTGTTGGGAGCTGCTTTCGCAGCAGGATGAAACTGTTGTGTGGAAAAAGACATCTGAAGCAAGCTGTTATAGTTCCCGGTAAGACCTTTTGGAACTTCCTTTCCTAATTTGTTTTCTCTTTACTAATTAAGTTAATGGCGTTGGACCCTACTCATATTTTTGTTCTTTCAGTAAGTATAACCATTCTCTTGTATGGAGTCTTACTATGTCTGTTTGAATTTAATAGGACCTCCGGAATGACCCTTCCTATCTGTGATGAGGGAGTCAATGTTGAATCTCCCTTTTATCTCCCACTTCAAGGCTGCATAGCAGGGGCCAACAGCAGGAGATGGATTCCAATAGAGGCAAGGAAAATGTGGCCAGTTAGGGCTTATCCAAATTCGACTGAACTTCAGATATATGGTAATCTATTGATTATCCCTCCTTTAATAATATCATGAAGTTCTCTTTTGTAACTTTCTTGTTCCATTTGTCATTTCCTTTTATGCCAGATCTTCATTCCAAAGTCCTCAATGATGACATGGGGACATGGAAATTCTCTGTTCGTGAATACTGGTCGCTTCTTTCCCCTGTAATATTTTCCGATCATCCCAAGAGGCCTGGGGATGAAGATCCTTTACCACCATATAATATTGTTCGGAATGTACTAGACATGAATGCTCGATTTGGTGGTTTTAATGCTGCCCTTCTAGATGAGGGAAAGTATGTGTGGGTCATGAATGTTGTCCCCACAATTGCCCAGAATCACCTTCCCCTGATTTTTGACAGAGGCCTTGTGGGCGTGTTGCATGATTGGTAATGTGACTGAATTTCATTCAGTAAATTTGACAGTTTGATCATTACTAATACTCTTATAGGATATGTTTGTTGATCTGATTAGATCATGCATTGCCCTTTCAGGTGTGAACCATTCCCGACCTACCCTAGAACATATGATCTGGTGCATGCCGCTGGATTTTTGTCCCTTCAGGATAGCAAACACAGCAGCTGCTCTCTGCTTGATACATTCACTGAGATTGACAGGATACTTCGTCCTGAGGTATGGAACACTGAATTACGTATTCTGTTGGAAACTATCCTTCTATCTAGCGGTAGGATATTTTCTTAACAGGCATGGTGGATATTTCACCTATCGAGCTTTGAGATGACACCCTTGAAGTAATTACCCTGCTTGCCATTTGCTTCTTTGGTTGTTGCAGGGATGGGTGATATTCCGGGACACAACTCCTCTCATCGAGACTGCCAGAGCTTTGGCAACCCGATTGAAATGGGATGCACGCTTAGTCGGAGTAGATAATAACACAGAAGAAAGACTCCTCATCTGCCAAAAGCCATATCTCAAGAGGCAGTCGAGCAACAGGGAGAAAATTTTCAAAAGGAATGAAGTCTACTCATATTTGGTTCCTAACTCAGGAATCATATTTAACAAAGCAGAGATGGAAAAGGGCTTTGCTGGGACTGGAGAAGTTCGAGGAGAGAAAAGAGTTCAGGCATCATAAACATTAAAAGCCAGCAGACGTTACACGAAAGAAATGAACATAGAGACGGTAACTGTAATTACGAGATCCGATATGCGCGATCCTGCATAGTGGATGCAGGGTATTCTGCAAGTCTTTTTATGATTCTTTAGGGGATGAGTATTGGGTATAATTCTTTAGGCAAAATTTTTGCCATTTGAGATTATGTGATCGTGATCTTTGTCTGCTTCCGACACTGGTATAATAATTCTAAGATCAAATTACAAAATCAATGGTGCATTTCATCTTTCAGCGTCCTCAGACATGGAATGTAATAGGACTACGTGTATAAATCATGGGACGAGTCGCATCAAGAGGAACTTGTTAAAGGAATGGAATCGGAGGAATCTTCTCTTGTACCGTTCGTCTTAGAAATTTTTTGCCAAATATGACAGTTTTAAAATTCTTCCAATACCGCTACTAACTCACAATTCAAAGGATAGTGAAGATTATTAGGATTAAATCGCTTGATTAAGTAAGTGATTTAGTGACGGGGATTCGCTATTAAAGCGATTTCGTACGTATATAAGAAAGTTGCTACTTAACGTCTCCTACAAAAAGGTTTGTACTTGTAGAATGTTCTTCTAAGTATTGTGACATAGGAAGTTATTTACATAAGAGAAGGAAGTGACTACTTCAAGCAGTGATTTTTTATAGATCCACGTCAACCTTTTTTGGTCTCTGCTCAAATTCGCCTCTTCAAATAAAAAATTCCTCAACAAATGGTTGAAAGTCGCAACTTCAAGAATGATTTTAGGCAGAGCCACATCTACCTTTTCTAGCATTTGCTCAAAGTCGCAACTTGAAGTACCGAGTTCCTTAACAAATGGTTGGAACTCACTACTTTAAGTAACCAATCAATTTTCGATGAATCTATTTCCTATCATTTAAAACATAAAGAAAACAAGAAGTATTTCCGGATAAACAAACTTAGTTGGCCATAATAATTAAAGTACAAACATGAGTTTTTCTAACAATCTAACAAGACATGATAAGAAAACCAACCCTTTAAGGCATAATAAGTTTGAAGACAACATCTGAAACCGCTTTCAATTGTCATTCCTTCCTTTGCCACGAGCTTTTGTCATCCGACCTCAAAATTCGTCAAATAATGCTCCTAACTCGGTAGAAAAATCGAGTTTGGTTCTTTAAAGAACTAGGGACATTATTTGGTGAATTTTAAAAGTGTTGCCTTATTTTTTAAAATATTTTTTCATTAAACGTTATTTTGGAACGAAATTCCTAGGGGTGGAGGTATCTCGACTGGAGGAGGATCCGTTGTGAGCTGCATCGGTTGAGAAATCAAGGGATGATCAACATTGTGATATGACTGACACAACTTTCGTGGTGAGGGAGGAGTTACATGCCAGGAAGGTGCACCAACATCCAGATGTATGTAAAATATCAACAATCATGGGAACGTAGGTCTCATCTTCATCGTCTTCCTCTCCCATGGCTTCCTCATCCGGTTGACTGACTTCCTGCACCTCATCTTGTCCAATTGGTTCGTCCTCTAGTTGATCCCTTCTTCCGACTGGTCTTCTAATCCTTCATGGCCACCGTAAAAGTGCGACAATGTAAATTCAGTCATTATTTCTTCGCCTTCGTATAATAATAGTTCAAGAATACGACTAAACTTTTTGACGTTCCTCCTTTCAGCTCTATGTATGATACCCGATGGATATTACGAATTATTAGTTACAATCAGAAAAGACTTTACGAAATAAATATATATTAGCCAATGTACCTAACATAACGCCTATGTGACCGGGCTATACCGCAAATACCAACTACTGTATTGGTTGTCCTGATCACATCCAGAGAGACAATACTGTTCATACGCATATTCCATAAACTCCACAAATCACGATGAATACATGCTTAATTATCCATATTCTTTCCACACAAATCAATCATGTGAAGCTTCTCGTTCGTCTTATAGTCTTAGCATGAGTCGTTAGTCTCCACATTACCGGATCACTCTATTTGAAAAATTTTTGTCAACAATGTTGAAACATATTAGTGGAACTCGAGCTTGGCAACACTCATGCCCAATAGTGTAATAACTCAGCAGCCTAGAACGAACCCCGGAATAAGGATGTCAAACACCTTGGGAAGAACATTTCGTCACAAACACTAAGTATTTTACCAATAAGATAGAGTAGTGAGATTATGAGGACAACGTCTTACTTGGTCCAATGCCTCCCAATACATTTGATCGATAAATGGGTGGAGACACTACGCATATCAAAGTCAACCCCCTCCCCCCCCAACTTGGAAGCCAGATGCACTCATATCCAAGACATACAATGTTTTATGGATGGTAGGGCTATATGCGTAAAGCGGTCACAAGCCTAAATCTAAAATAATATAGGGGTTCTCACAATCTGGTTGGACTTCTTATGTGAACCACAACATAGGTTGCGATACAACTACCCCAGACATGCGAATTCCACCTCCTGCCACGCTTGAAATCATCAATAAAAGCAAAAACATAAGATGTAATAGGCTATCCGACTTGTTTATACACAAGATATCTCCTCTAAACTTTCCGTTTTGCCATCCCATAGACATCTTATAGGGATTTCATACCAACAAATTTTCTTTTATTACGTAACAGGGAAAATGTATTTTCACTTACGACGATTCTCTAAACTCTTGAAAGTATGAGGCCATAATGTTTGAATCCAATCGAACATGATCCCGACTAAGCACCACATTCAGATAACTATAGGGATGATTCGACAATCATCACCTTAAATTCATTGTCATAAGCCCTTTGAATGGCCCGCAGCATCCAGATGCACTCCTCACATAATCAACATTAAAAAACACTTGACATTCTCTAATACTATATAGTTGTAATGGGTTTTTATATGAAAAGTGTTAACTACATGACAAAGGTGACTTCTATGCTCGAAACACATTTCTTTGTGAGATTCATTGTTATTCGTGTTGGATCGTTCAGGAACACTAAGAGGGGGGTGAATTAGTGTTTATAACTTTTTCGCCATTTCTCAGTGTCAGCGGAAGCGTACTGTATCACAGCAGAACGTTTTTCAGAATGAGAACTGCTTTGCTGTAACCGTTACGACTTGATCGTTGGATTCTCATACGAGTGTTTATGCAATCGTAAGGGACACTGTAGTTTATAGTGGTTCGGCCTTAATCGACCTACGTCCACTTTCCACCGAAGAGGTGATTCCACTATTTGAAAATAATGGGTGCAACGAGCCCTTGCACTAGGCGTATGTTTCTCTCACAAAGTGAGATTTAGAATCCTGTACAATAGATGATCACTCCTGGCAACGGTCAGCTCCTCACACAGTGGACGTCTTCTCGTGTCCAGCAGAATGATGCTCACGCTCAGCAGTTGATTGCTCAAAGGATTCGCACACAGCTCGTTGTCGCTTAATATAAACCCGACTATCAAAGCAGAGAGACAACGTTGTGTTAGCATATAAATCCTCACAGATAATTCCTTACAGTGAAGAATGGCTTCTCAGAGAGCAGCCCATTTCTGCTTCACAGCGAAGGAATGCTTCGGCACTTGTTTGCTCAGAAGAGGATTTCCACAAAGATTTCGTCCCTTCTCAGGATGATCCTGTCTATAAGCGCAAGAGATACAACCACAAAGTTGATCAAATAGATCACCACAAAGATCACGAAGAGAAGAACCACAAAGATCACAAAGAGAACCACAAAGACCACTTAGAAGGTATCCGTCCTACACTCAGTTTGGACGTGCACGGTTACCACAGCCGTGACTCACTGCACTGCACACCCAGTGCCTAGGGTGGAATTTTCCGATCCGTTGGCTTCCACGCAACCTGCTTTACTAACCCTCTGTATCAGGCGTTCAAGACTTCTGCACAGCACCCCTGTGCTCGGGAGGAACTCTTTCCACTCCGGCGGCGTTCCCAACTCCTGCTCTACCCTGCAGGCACGAGACTTCTGGCGCGCACCCGCAAGTGCGTGTCTAACTGCTCAAACTCCGTAGGCTCGAGACTTCCCTGCGAAAAGACACGACAAGAACGGCTTCTTGCCGATGGGTCAGCAACCGGTTACTGCAATCAGCACAGGTATTCACTTAGCTTCCCTCAGACGATTCGCCGGCTGCTCGTTGAATGCACCGAGGACACCTAGTCCCTCTCACGACGATCAAGGAATCTGAACTCAGCCCCTTGACACCCTCGCACGCAGTTTGCGAGCAATAAGAACCAGGAGACACTTAGCACCTTCCTCTCTCCGTCGACCACTTAGACCACTCAGACCACTCAGCCACTCAGCCCACTTAGAAATCGTCGAAAACGTCCAGAGATTATGTGAGGGTCGTCTGGTATAAAAAGGAACGAAACAAATAATCGGTTTTCCAAAAACGAATAATTTGTTTCCTAAAATCAGAATACAGGAAGCTGTAATCGTGGATCAGCAACAGGATGCTCAACGGTCACAATGACAAAGAGGGAAGGAAATCATTAATGATATTCCCCATACGTATAATCTGATCTAAACTTCATCAGATTACATAGTGATTATTGAAATCATTAGTTACGTAAATATGGAATAAATAAATTCCTTAATATTGATTGAGATATAATAGGAAATAGAATTTCCTTGTCAAAATCTTTCTCAAACGTTATTGTCTGGTAATAACACGTGGTTATTAGAATCAGGTAACATATTTAATCATTAAATATGATTAGATTGCAATAAGCAAATTTGGAATAATAATTATTCCTTCATCAGCGCAGTAACGCAGAACCGCTTCGCTGTAATGCAGCAAGATATTTCTGAAGCGTAGGAACATACTTCTCAGATTGTTCAGCAATGCATTTCTTACGCATATGTCAGAATAATATCCGAATGCCTTGTCTAATTATGGAAAGGCCTCGTAGAAGATGTCCAGGTACATTAGGACGATTCCAAATCTTTAATGGGGAAGGCAACATTTTGCTATTGTGTTGCCTAATGAAAGGATTTGAAAAATCCATTGTATTTCAAGAAATTTATTTCGAAATAATCCGAAATATATTTCAAAAGGAAATAATATTTCCAAGTTTCCAAAAGGCGTAGCGAAGCAGTATCAACTTGCTGCAGTGTAGCCACGTACAACTCATGCTCAGCGACACTCTGCTCAACGGTTCGCTGTGCCACAGAAGGAAAGTCCCCAACGGTAACTTCCTTCACCAGATATTGGATTTGATACTTTCTCTTACTACAGCGTAACATTGCTAAAGGATATCAGAGAAATATTTTGTTTCCAAAAATAAACTTGGAAAGCTAATCTCACGATATTTAGTTCCCTAAATATATATAATGAGACCATTAAGCCAAATTAAACTAACTTGGACACTCAGACGAATAGTCCAAAGTAAAATATAAATATTGAAAAATATGTTTCCATATTTTCAATGTTTATGCGTAATATCACAGTAACAGCTTACTGTAACGCAGCAATCTGCAACTGTTACTCGCTGTGGTTCAGCAACACATTTCTCAAACTTATCACTAAGAATAAGCGAAGTGTTACAGCGACTAGCTTCTCAAGCTCACAACACATTTCTCAAACTTATCACTAAGAATAAGCGAAGTGTTACAGCGACTAGCTTCTCAAGCTCATTATCAAAACCAAGGCCAACAATTCGTCAACTCATACGATACTAAATCGTTTTCATATTCATCAAACCCATATATTGTTTGTGTTCTCAACGTAAATGGGCGGTGGTTTTTTATTCTATAACTATACCCTTCTCATGCCGCTTTTATCTTCTTCACATCTTCCACGTCACATTCAACACCGTCATCGTATGCTTCGTCACGAGCATTCCTGATATTAAACATCTCCTCCTTCTATTTTCTTCGTCAGAATGTATTAACAATTTTATGATGTCTCCTTCCTCGTCAAGGTCGTGAACACCACAACTTGTCCCGGCATCGACATGACATATAAAACCCATTTCAACCAACTGACCAAGACATCTACCATCAAAATCTGCCCGACTATGATGCAGCTATCTTCCCACGAACGCTTACGAAGAATTATATACTTCTTATATTTTATTTGGTTTTGCTAGTAGGTTCATATCACCGTCTTTTTCTACCAACGTCACGCATTTAACTTCACGAGCTATATACGGATATACCGTTAGTTTTAAAAAAAATTTACGAAATACGGTCGAAGTTTCAAAAATACCCGATTTACCATCCTCATGGCGCGTTCTAGAAACCCGTTTTTCGATTTACAAAAAAGACGAGTTTTCAAAACCCGCCATCCAAATAATCGGGGAAGGAGGCGAGTTTTGAAAACTCGCCCTCAGTACCCTTTTATTTTTTAAGTCTAACTTATCAAATATATCATAAACTTTGAACCATTTTTTTCCGATTTAGCATAACATTTGAAAAATATACTCTTACATCCCAACATTAGGCCGTTATCTCTATTATATCATCCGTTAGTCGTCCCCGCTAACGAGGTCCTATGTGGCACTAACGTGGCAATTAACGTCGTTTATGCCACGTTTTATCTATTTTTCATCAGGCTAAATTATCAAATATATTTTAAAATTTGTCAATTTTTTCTTATTTAGCCTAACATTTGGAAATATCAGTTTGCATCCCAACGTTGGACTGTTATCTCCATAATATAATCCGTAGCCGTTCCCAATACTAACAAATATTGTAACAATAAATTTTTGGCAAAATATCAATTTATGGCCTCAACTTTGAGCCAACTTTCTGTTTTGTCCTTAACTTAGTTTGTTATATAATTTTGTCACCAACTTTTGTTTTTATTTCTATTTTGGCCAATCATGAATTTCTTCTAGCGAAAGCCAAACAAGGCCTTAATAGACAATTTTCATTTATCGACTAAAACGGAAAAGATTTTAGAAAATATGAAATAATATTGAAACCTTTCATTTGTTTTTTTATTATAAAATTTTGATGAACAAATCAAGTGAATTGGAAGCCGAAGTTAACGATAGTTGCTGATGTTGTCAAAAAATATGAAAAATCAATGAATGTCGGATGATGTTCTATTAGGAGGCGACTATTACGGATAAAGTGGATTATGAGACGAATGAATGAGATGTCAAAACTCCACTATTATAGGACACATGTTAGACTATATTAAGGCCTTGTTTGGCTTTCGCTAGAAGAAATTCATGATTGGCCAAAATAGAAATAAAAACAAAAGTTGGTGACAAAATTATATAACAAACTAAGTTAAGGACAAAATAGAAAGTTGGCTCAAAATTGAGGCCATAAATTGATATTTTGCCTAAATTTTTTAGCTATTATGAACAAATTGTAGTGGTTTTAATTAGAGTCAAAGTTAAATGTTTTAAACATATCCAGGATTACAAAAATTTCAGGACATGCCCACGTAAACACATTGTCATACTTTTTCTAGGCACGATCATGTAGAGGGTTAGGGTAGGATAGTGGTTGGAGATTAAGGGTTGGGGTGAGATTGTGGTCCGATGCCGGTGTAGGATTGGTCAGAAATGATTAAAATATTCGTTAAGGGTGATATTAAAATATATTTGGAGCTTTATTCGGGGTTTATAGTTCAATTTGAGAAAAAAATAGATTAAATGTGGTGCTGACAACGTTAATTGTCGTATCAACGTCACGTATGACTTCGTTAGCGTCGACCACTAACATAGAATATAATGAAGATAACGGCTCAATGTCGGGGTGTAAGATTATATTTTTCAAATGTTAGGCTAAATTGAAAGAAATGTCAAAGTTTAGGATATATTTGATAATTTATTATGGAGAAAAATAGATTAAACGTGGAGTTGATGGCGTTAACTGTCATGTCAGCGCCACATATGACTCCGTTAGCGAGGACGTTTTATGGAAGGTATAATTGAGATAACGGTCCAACGTTGGGATGTAAGAAGATATTTTTCAAATGTTACGCTAAATCGAAAAAAAAAGTCAAAGTTTAGGGTATATTTGAGTATTTGACCTTTTTTAAAAAAAGCAAAAGAGGGATAGGAGATGGGAATTGTAATTCTTTCTACTTCTCAAGGGATAATGACAGATCGAGAGGCTCGACTGGAAGGAATAGGCGGAGAAATTTTGTGATATATATGGTAATCCTTCTAATATTTGAATTGTCACAAGAATTGACTATTTGGCAAAAGAAAAGACGGGTTAATTACTCGTAACTTATTTGATACTTCAAGAGGTTTTAACTAAAATGAAAAAACAGATTCCTAATTCATTAGAACAAGGATTCGAATGATTTAGATTAGGCGCTTTTTTTTAACCATTAGCCTTTCTTTGATGAAAATGCAATTCGAGGTTCGGGTTTCAAATTTCCAGAGATTGATTTTCTTCCACTAAGTAGATTCAGAATTCAGTTTAGGAATGACAACTATGAAAACAAGGGCCTCCGTTCGTAAAATTTGTGATAAATGCCAATTGATCCGTAGGAGATGACGAATTATAGTAATTTGTTCCAAACCGAGACATAAACAAAGACAAGGATAATCTTTTGAAAATAGACTCTCTAACAAGCATAAAGTAACCAATACAAAAATAGGATCTGTTTTGACATGAAATGGATATATCCATATACCTCGAATTTCTGATTATAAGATGATAAAGTAAAGTATGGCAAAATCTATACCAAGAACTGGTTCCCAGATAAATGCCCGAATTGGGTCACGTGAGAATATACACCGAACACCAAAGGGTGTTATTCATGTTTAAGCAAGTTTCAACAATACCATTATGACTATTACAGATGTCCGAGGTCGAATAATTTCGTGGGCCTCCGCCGGTACTTGTGGATTCAAAGGTACACGAAGAGGGACGCCATTTGCTGCTCAAACCGCCGCAGGCAAGGCTATTCGTACAGTCATAAATCAAGGGATGTAACGAGCAGAAGTGATGATCAAAGGGCCAGGTCTCGATAGAGATGCAACATTACGAGCTCTTTGAAGAAGTGATATACTATTAAGTTTCGTACGTGATGTAACCCCTATGCCCCATAGTAGCTATAGGCCCCCTAAGAAAAGACGTGTATAAAAATAAAAATGAAATATAAGAGGGGGAAAAAGGGAATGGGGAGAGGGGAAGGAAGAGGGGAGAGGGTGGGGAAAAGGGAAGGGGGAGAGATGCAGGGGCAAGAGACGGAGATGGAAAGGAAGGCGTGGGGAAAGGAGGAGGGAAAGACAAGTTTCCAAAATGCGTCTTACAGACGGTAAATCGGATATTTTTAAAAGGCAAAATATCGTTATTTGGCCCCATCAATAGCCCAATTTTACGTTTTGGCATATCGTTTAAAAAGTTTTTAATTTAGCCTTATTTCAATTTTACTTTTCAATTTGGCCTTATTCTAATGGCTATTACGCTTTCAACACTAAACCTTTAGATTATCCGACGTGTCTTAAAATGTTTTTTTCCTACGTGGATTAATAGCAAAGAAATAAATCAAGAAGGGGATTCCTGCGAGTTAGCCCATGGTGTCTTGAGTGCTGGCTACACCCTGATCGCTACTGCACCCAGCCATGCAAAGACGGCCTGAACTGCCGCCGTCGTGTCTGCTTCTTTACACCCACCCCTGAGCAACTCCGCATGGTCAGTCCTCGGGGAGTCAACACCTGCGACCCCGACTTCGGTGGGTCCCCTTTGCCGCATGCCTTCGACTCCTACCTTGCAAATGCGGCGGGGTCCTTCGTGTCCTCCCCCACCTCGATCCTGTTGTCTCCGCCATTTCCCCTCCAGCCGACTCCCCTCCTATGTCGCCGAGCAGGTTCGGGATAGGTCGCCCAGAGGGATCTGTCCATGACCTTTGTCTTTGGATGGTCGCTGGAGGTCGGGATAGGCCCCGAAGGTCGGGATATGCGCCGGATGGGGCGCAGGGGGAGCGGAGGCGACGAACGGGGCGTCGGTCATATTTTCGGGGTCTTGCTCCTTTGCTTTGTTCGGAGAAGCAGGGGGGTTTTTGGGAAGGAATTAGGGTTTGGTCTATTGATCTCTCTGTGTCAGAGCGGTGTTTGTGGCGAATACGGTGAGGTTGGGGTGGGGCTATTTTGGGTATATAATAAAATTTAAAAAACAAACCCACCGTTTATTAACTAAAAAATTTAATGATGATTCTTTTAGCTTTTTTTTATTAGGCCAAAAAGACACGTCAACACATCAGATAATCATAACGGCCGTTACGAATATGGTCAAATTGAAAAATAAAATTGAAATAAGGTCAAATTATAAACTTTTTAAACGATATGCTAATTGAACTATTAATTAGGCCAAATATCGATATTTTACCTTTTTAAAATGTGAATCGTATTTCACAAATTTTTTTAAATTAATCACGTATCCGTGCAAAAATCTTTAACTTCACTATTATCATGCGAAAAAGCACGACAAATCTCTAATTTCTTCTCGTCACTTAGTTTTACGACGTACGACTGATCATCATAGGATTATCTAATTCTAATCGACTCCTCTTAATAGTAGGACCTCGATTATTAGTAACTAAATATTTGATTATGAATTGCAGCACGTGTCTTAAGCAGAACAAGCACCCAAACAGCAACATTCCCTCCCCTGGTCCGCCAGGACGCCCACCCATGCTCGAATCCCATCACCAAGGATAAGGAAAGTCATCTCCTTTCCCCTTCCTCTGGATTCCGGAGATGCTTAATCGCTTCGACTGATAGGGGTCCTTCTGCCCCCTTGGATTCCTTTTGGGGTTTCGATTAGGGATTGGTGGCTGGCCGTCGGGTGTGTGGTCTATCGGTCGATTATATGATGCGAGTTTGGGAAGCTGGGTTGTTCCTGTTATTGGCGTGCTCTGCTTCTGCGGAACCTGTAAAAGGAATCTGCAATGCGAAATCTTCGCCCGCGGAGATCATTCTAGGTTTCCCTGATGATTTATGCCCCCTCGAGGCTCCCAGATGCCCTCCAGGATTCGCGGGTGTGATCGAGGTAGTAGGTTTTTATTTTTGGGTTTTGTTGGTAAATTGGGTTAAGAGGGTTTGGTTGGTTGATGCCTGTCATGGATTAGGGCAGGGAATTTTGAGGCCCGCAAGAGAACTGCGTGCTTGTGGTTGGACTAGTGGGATGCATTTACAATATTACTCGTGCGGATTTACTGGAGTTGGATTGGTGTTAGTGATCCGTAATGATTACGTAGTAAGGCTGCCAGTATGTTATATATAGAGACCAAGTTGTGTATTTGGGAAGGAATAGCTTTTCGGAATTTGCAAACCCAGTTCATTTGCAAACTTTTGATTAGTTATAAGCAGGAGGATAATGAAGTTAGCAAACATTAAATGGGATCGAATTCTCCGTTGAAATCATCTATATTTGAGTTTGGAGCTCTGATATATAACCATGAGTTCGTATTATATTTAACTGAATGTGTGAACTGTTAGCTAAGTGTTAATAGTTGGATTTCTGATTTATCCCTTTTCCAAATGAAGGGTGATGAAGTTTCCCTACAAAGAGCATTAGCCATAGTTAACGGGGACCGCAAGGCATATGTAGCGGTGCTTTTCTACGCATCATGGTGTCCGTTTTCCAGGGTGTTTAGGCCTATGTTCTCCATCTTATCTTCTTTATTCCCTTCCATTCGCCACTTTGCTATTGAAGAGTCTTCTGTTCGCCCTAGGTTTGTTCACTTCCAATAAGGACTTTATTTTCCAGATCTTTGTGCTTGAGAATAAGCTGACTGTTTTAATTTTATAGCATTCTCTCCAAGTATGGAGTTCACGGCTTTCCTACATTGTTTGTCATGAATTCCACACTTCGTGATCGCTATCGTGGTCCACGTACCCTAGGATCTCTTGTAGCGTTCTACTATGGTTTCACTGGTAAGATCTCTCAATTTATTAATCCATAGATTCTTTTTATACTGGTTTCGCATTTATGTGGTTCTATTGTTTCTGTCGGGTAAGTCCAGTATTCTTATTCTTTTATGATATGGTGACTATTCATGCAGAGTTTCAGTATTTTAAGTTGAAAGTCTACCGTCAATCCTTTGCCTCTTCCACATATGAATTTGATTTTTTTTTTGCCCACTTGAAATAGGTATTAGATCATCATCTTTGGATATACTATTGGAAGAAAACAATGATTTTTCTAAGTATGAGAGACACGACAAGGGCGAGCCAGAAATTTGTCCCTTCTGGTGGGCAAGATCTCCTGAGAATCTGCTGCATCACGAGACATATCTGGCCCTTGCCGCTGCATTTGTTCTTCTCAGGCTGCTCTACTTTCTATATCCAACTCTTCTTGCATGTGCACAATGGGTTTGGAGGAGGCGTATCACAAACATGAGCGTCCTCAGCTTGTTTGAGCAGTTCCCAATGTACCTGAAACAAGCCATCCATCTTTTCAAGTCTCTGGATGATCCCTGCAAGAAAAGCAATCTCCAGGAGGGAGCTAGGAATGCTGGTGTCTGGGCTTCTAAATCCCTTGCCACTGTTGCAATCGGGGAGGCAAGCTCGAGCCGCAGCACATGCCTTGGAGCTCAGTGATGTAACCTTTGGGACAAGACGTGAACAATCTACAAGACTGCATTGGCGAGAACAGGCTTGGGGGGAACAGTTAACACAACCTTGTTGGCGCCTTCTACTTGTTCTAACTGTTCCACGGAGCAGGGCCCCCAGTATATATTGGATAATTTCGCACTGCTCTGTAACCACCGTTTGTAATCTTAGTTAATGATATTTTTCATTCATTCTAGCCTCTGGGCGTGGGTGTCCTCATTCTTTTGCACCATCCCAAATACAATTGCTACGCAAAGCGAGAGCATGCACTAGTTAGTCAAGTATTGCAAGCCACTCATTGTGAGACCTTTCTTTTTTAGACGAGTTGTATGAGTGTAGAACATGGTTATGGTTTAATGGTAGATAAAGATATCGGTGGCATTAGTGACTTCCCCTTTGTCAGTTTCTCTGTCTGGCAGATAATTCCTGCAAGTGAAAACTGTCGACTTGCATAGCATTAAAGATTCATAGGAACCAATTAACCTAAATCCAAGATCACACTGAAGGTCTGTCGTGTGCTTTCTAAGATACTGCAGATAACAGATAAAAAGAACTCTTCAGTGATGCGTGCTTGACTACACTTCAAATTACAGTGACGAGGGACCAGCTCCTTTCCCTTATCCATGGGTATCCTACTCAAAACGAGCTGCCTAGATTTTTCCATGCACCATGCCTTGCAAATTCCTCTGGCATAAAACTCAATCAGCATCTTCACTGGCAGCATCTTTCTTAACAATCTGCAATCGCAGAAATCCGTCAATAGTTAGGAATTGCACGAAAATATTTCGCAGAACTCATGAACTAAAATATTATTATATGGTTCGGTCACAATGGGTCTCTTAAGATGTACAGACCACAGTGAGAAGATTACACATCCTATCTTTGGCAAGGAATATTTAACATGACCACACGGGAAGGCTAATTAACAACTTGAAAAAGCAAAGATCATGAGGGCATAGCCATAAAGAGATCAGCAGTCAAGCATCAAAAACATGCCACAAGTTTTAGAACAATCAACTGCACTTGGGACATCAGCATCTAATAAGGCAGCTCTTATGCATTTCTAAAGATATGGACAGGGCTGGCATCGCACAGAAAACATGCATTTAACAAATAGAAAACGACATTGTGTTAGACAAGGACGATGCACCTGTAATATATATTCTTTTATCTTATCCGTGACATTTGCATCTAGTGCTCTCTCAGCAAGTTCATAAAAGAAGGTACTACCTTCAGGGCCAGGAACTCTGTTCTTCTGCAAGTATCTGCAGAAACAAAAGACAAATCAAAACCCAGACTACGGGGCAAGAAGAATGATTCAAAGAGAAATCAAACCTTTGCGAGACGAGAGAGTGCAACGCCTGTTTTAAATTTCCAAAATGTTCATGGTTCTCATCATTTTCGTGCAACCCTAACCGCCTCAGGTCGTGCCACAGATTATCTGCAATACAATTAGAAATAATCACAAACCCATGACTGAAATGAGTCCTTTAAGTAATCAAGCTTTATGAGTAATCAAGCAGGGATAGACCTTCATGGATCTTGCCCCCAGCAAGATGCACCACACTAATGACAACAAAAGCTAAACCAGACCACAGAAATGCATCTGTATCTTCCACGTGTTGCCAATACAAGTCATCTGGTAGCTCACTCATAAGAACATAGGATCTATTTTCTGCAGTACCTGAGAGGAAAAAAAAGCACAAGGAATCAGCCGTAGGACAACAAACGACCGAATGTTCAATCAATTATCAGGGGAAAAATAGCTTGATAAATACAGGAAAAACAAGAACTTGTAGCCCACCCGAGCCATCATTGGAAGGATAAGGTAAACATATCCCAACTATATAATTAAGAAAACCTTTTTTTGGTAAGTAATTAAGAAAACCTTTAGCTCATGTTGGAGATAATCTAGAACACAAACCCTAGAAAACCACCGGAACAATGAATCATTCTGCAAGGCTTAATATCTTCAATTATGTTTAAATATCCGACTCCTAAACTCCTAACTTTGCCCAGCAAGATGAAACAAGATAAAGAACAGAACCCTACTCGACGGAGCCGCACGGGATTGGTTGGTAGAAGAAGGGCGGGAGCGGTGGAGCTCGACCAATCTGTACCCGAAGACAGCGGATAGCTTGGCGCGGGCCTCTTTGATGACGAGGGTGGAGAGGTTCTTGTTCTTGTAGTTCCTGTTGACGATATGGGCGAGTTCTTCCCACTTCAAGGGACATCCTGAATTCTGGTGGCTCTTGAACAGGACGTGCCGGATCACTTCCCCGACCAACTTCTCCTTCTCCTAGGATCAATTTCCCAACTCCGAATCCTCAAAAAAAAAAAAAACAAAACCCAGAACAAACATCCGACCAGACATCATCTGACAAAAGAGGATTTTCCTTTTTTACCTCCCTGGAGATGCCATGGAACTGGGAAAGACTCTCGACCTGACTCGACATGGAACAACGAAATCGTCCCGAGTCGCACGGGACGAATCAAGAACGAAAACCAATTTGAGTGATTGCTTGCAGCTCCCTCGAGGACTCAATCTTTATTGCAGAATCCAAGTGGAGATCGAGCGGGAAAACTCGGCCCTGAACAACGCATGTTTTCATAAAGGTAGGTTTTTTCCTTAAGCCCTGGATTCGGACATGCCCAATTAGCAGGACGAATGAACGAAATTACTGATGCTTCGCAACAAAATTTTGGTTCCAGATAAAATCCTAGGAATATAACCCCCCCTAAGCTATTTAAAATCACAAATTTCGATTTATAAAAAAGTCACGATTTGGAATTATGATTTAAGTATTTTTAATAAAAAATTAAAACCGCAATTACAAATCAGGACTCATATTTTGAGGATTTAGAAACTCGAGAATTAGCAGATGTTTTGTTCCATTACCATGAAGTCCTAAGCATGATGCTTGCTAACAACATTACACCTACAACCTTTTATGACCTCCTAACAGAAGGTAATAAAACCTCATTGTCCGCATTTAAGACTTGTTTTAGTCCCTCTAAAACACAAACATTATAATAGTATACACACCAAATACGGGAACGGTTACCACGAATATGTCAGAGATGAGAAAAACGGCTACTTTTTCGTATTGTACATGAAGAAAGCCACGCACACTAGGCTTTAGCCCGCGACGGACAGCAGTTTGATACTGATACTAGACCACTGCTCGCTCAGGAGTTGTTCGGAACAAAAAAGCAGTTCCACCATCACGTTACTTGCCCGACTTCGTGTCATAGTCAGGGCCTCACTAGGTCACTTAAACCGATGGTCTTAGCCTTCGTCAGGATACCTGTCACTCATCCCCTTTGTGAGTTCTGTCACCTGCACCGACAGTTCAATGTAACGGGATCAAATGTCAGCTTGAAAACAGGTCTCTCAGCTCCAGGATGCCAATATGACAAAACAGTTTCCGGCAGATGACAACATATGTTGAAGTGAACACAGGAGCCGTAGCTGGATTCAGGAATTTATTCAATCTTACCCGGTTTGAGAGAGCCTTCTCCAGTTTATCTCTTGATGGGATTGCGGGTGCCTGGGCAAAAATGGTGGGTTCGTGTGAATTCCATTCTCTTCAGTGACAAATTGGTCTGAGAAGCTGGAAGCTGAAGGTGACCAAACAGGAACGACCCCCCCATTCCTTTCCCTCCTGCTGGTGCTCGACGATTCTGCAGTTGAATCTTCGGCATCATACAGCGGTCCCGTGATGAAATTGTTCCAAGGTAGCGCATTGTTTCTCTGAGTTGTTTGAAAAGCAGCATCCTCTCTTGTAGGTTCTTCATGCACGATTCTGTTGGTCGGGACCTCGGCCCTGCTGTTGCCAATAGAGTTTTGAATCCCTGAAGTAGTTTCAGCATCTTCAATGCTGACCAAAGAAGTGATGCTAGGAACCATCTGGTCCTCATACCGGCGAACCAGACCAGTCAAATTGTTCCTAACTACTTCGTGGTTTTCTTCCATTGGTACATCTTGAGGAAAGGCAAGGGTCGATTCGGAAGATTCTCCCAGCCCTTCCTCTGTTCCATTCTCCATTGCGGCTCGTGAAGCTGCAGCATGTTGCCACATGACAGAGAGTGCTTCTTGCAACCTTACTTTTGCCGCATCCACACTAACAATGGGTAGAGGGTAGTTTGATCCAAGTTCGATCCCAGCAGCTTGAAGAACGGACTCAGGTGCATTCCATGGATGATGGATCCACTCTGTCGGAAGTCTAGCTAATTCCGGGAGCCACCGTCTAACGTACTCTCCATTTGGATCAAATTTGTAGCCTTCAAACTACAGATGTTTCCAGAAATTTAGATCAAAACACGGACATGACAAAATGATAGCAGTCGAAAGTTGCTCGATTTAAATCAATTTCATACCTGCGGGTTGTCTATTCTATCAAATTCACGGCCATCGGGCAAGGTGCCAGAGATATACTGCCACCCAAGAGTGTCGCTCTCTAAATCAGCATCCAAGAGGGTGTCCCAGAAATACTTCATGCCCCATCTCCATGGAAGCTGGAGAACCTTCACAAAGAAACTTGACACTACCACTCGAATACGATCATGGAGCCATCCTGTGGCCCACAACTCTCGCATCCCGGCATCAACCAAGGGATAACCCGTTCTCCCCTGTCTCCATGCCTTGAAGTACCCTTCATCCACGACCCAGGGGAAGTACTTGAGGTGTCCGAGGAGTGGCCTTTCGTGACTATAAGGATGGTTAAAGTTCATGTACCGTGAGTATTCTCGCAGGCCGATCGATTTAAGGAACAAGTTAACGCTCTCTTCACAGGCTTTGTTACCCTCATTAGCCCACAGAACTTGCTTGACACGAACTAGGTGAAAAACTTTCCTCACGCTCACTTCGCCAAAATGCAAATGAGGAGAAAGAAATGATGTCGTAGCGCTGTCTGCCTTCCTCCGATTCTTCGAATACTCAATAAGAGGTCCATTCATGAATGCAGCAAGAGCCTTATCGGCATTGCTCCAGCCAGGAGACCATGCACGAGCAAGCAGCGCATTGCTTCCCCGTTCTGTTTCATCTTCAAACACTAATGTATCCGAAGAGCATCTCAAAAGATCGCCTTTCATGGCAGAAAATAGCACATGGCTCAGTCGATAGATCAACAGCACTGGAACAATATGGTATCCATCATTCTATGCAAATAACAAGGCGCGGAAAAAGGCAAGGACCTGAAATGACTCTTTTTGGCGGAAGAAGAGGAGCCTCTGGATCATATGGCATGCTGAGGCATCTCTCCCAGAAGTCAGCAAAGGTTGTAAAAGGACGGCCTTGCGGGTCGTTCACTTCCCAGGGCTCATAAAGCAGGTCTGCATTGAAAGAGCGTACTTCTATCCCCCGGGCCGTAAGTACTTCCTTAGCTCTGTGATCTCTCACGAGTGATATTGGATCTGACATCACAAGATATTTATCACCAATGAGTGGTATTAGATCCTCAGAAGACACATCTTCTTCAACGAGATCGAAATACATATTCTTAAGCAATGTCCGCCACATAACTTCAATCGAGAAGGTGCTGGCAATCAAATCAAGCAACCGTGATGGCACTACCGGTATGAATTCATTCGTTCGTTAACTTCATGCAATCTTTGAGAAGACGGAGTTGTAACGACTACAACCAGAATAAGCATTGACCCGAGAAAACTGCTATATCGTTTTCAAGCACATCCGCATGAAGACAGTTTTAAGTCACGACACTAACCATAAAGGTGGTTGAAGAAGAGCTGGGTGGCGCCGGTCGACTGTACGACCTCGATGAGGGAAGAGACGCTATCCGCAGATCTCTTGGTAATGAGTTTAGTGCCGAGGCTCCTGAGGGAGGAGTCGAGGTGAGACAGGCTCTGCTTAAGCCACCACCTGGATACCCTCCCAGGGAAGTAAGGGCCCTCCTCTTCCGGCGCCCAGACGAAAACCGCAACCACGCTCCCCGACCGCACACCCGCCGCGAGCGCAGGGTTGTCCTCGACCCTAAGATCCCTCCTGAACCACACTATGCTGGTACCACTACTCCCACCACCACCACCACTAGCAGACATCATTCCCACACAACTCCAACCCCAGAATCCTTATCCAAATATTCCCACCCCCCTTCTCCTAAACTAAATATAATACTCAAAACCCAGCATGGAAATGTCCCCCCGCCCCCCAAAAACACACATCAACTAGTCAACCAAATCCGATTCAAATAATAACAATAGAGAAAAAGGAAGGAGGGAGAAGGAGAAGGCGAGAGGAAAGGAATAACAACACCAACTTGCAGGATCTATCTATTTGCCTTTTTAAATCACGGGCATGAAATAAAAAAAAAAATTAATTCCTGTCCCTCTCAATCACTGGCAAACCCCCGCCCCCACGATGTAATAACTAGTAACAATAAATGCTAAAAGAAGGCCAGCCCGCGTTACCCTTTTTCTTCTTCTTCCTTTTCCCTTAGGAACACCCACACACAGCTTAATAAGCTAAAACAGCCACAACAGCTCCTCCTCCGTCAACCCAAGGGAGACACGTGTTTCGGACCGGACAGTGGTATGCGACTATGTTTCGGTTGTACGGACGTGAAGAGGGGAGGGGGAATTCGGTTCCAGGGAAAGCCCGAACGGCAGTTAAGAACCGAGAAGGCACTCCTGCGGGAGGGAGAGAGAGAGGGAGGGAGGGAGAGAGAGAGGGGAGGAGTGAGGAAGGGAATTTACAAGGAACACCAGATTGAGGGGACGAACTGCAGCCACAACTTTCCTCTCCCTTCCCTTTTGCTACTTTGGCATTTTCCTGCAGATTTTTGTGACTCCTTTATTATTGTCATTGCCCCCCCTTATCTCGCATCTTACACGTCATCTCGTTCCCAAACTAGGAGAAGAGGAGATTATCTATCGTCCATCCCTATCCAAAACTTCCCCCCCTCCTTCCACCGTTTTTACTAGGCAAACTATATGTTTCTAATTGAGCTTTTTTTTAATATATGAAAATATTATACATTTTTTTTCTAGTCAATTCGTAACGACGTTACGTCTTATCATAATGTGGTAATAACAACTGACTACGTATCTCTTGATGTGGTAATCCTATTTGGACAAAAAATTACGTCGGATAAAATATGTCACGTCGACTGGGTGTCCAATGTGACACTATTAAGTGTTCAAATTAAAAAAAAAAGTTAATGTCCCATTGTTGTTTCTTTCCCAAATTTACTTCCCCAAAACCTAATCATAATTGTTTCTTCCCCAAATATCAGTGAAAGCGATTAGGGTTTAGCGAGACGGAGGTGGTGGGGCTCCAAGTCTCTCCACCGAGGTGGAGGGGGTGGTGCTCCAGGAGGAGGAGGTGGCGAAAGTGGTGAGATTCCATGCCTCAAAGGTGGAGGAGGAGGCGGAGATGGTGAGACTCCATGCCTCATAGGTGGAGGAGGCGGCAGCGGAGGTGCAACTCCATGTCTCGCAAGTGGTGGATGAGGCGGCGGCGGCGGCGACAAGGGTGGAGATGGTGAGACTTCATGTCTTGTAGGTGGAGGAGGATGTGGTGGAGGCGGCAATGGTGCCCCAGTTTACAAAGATGGCAGTTAGGGTTAGGTTTTGGGGAAATAAATTTAAGGTAACCATGCGATATTAAACTTTTTTTAATTTGAACACTTAATAGTGCCACATCGGACACGCAGTCATACTCCTCATTGCTGTTATGGGACGTGGCATATTTTGTCCGACGTTGTGGTTTTTTGTCCAGGTACGATTGCCACATTAAGACATGTAGTCAGCCGTTATTGTCACGTCATGATAAGGCATAACGCCGTTACGAATTGACTAGGAAAAATGTACAACACATAGTTGTAGACATTTTCATATAACAAAGTAAAATGTTGACAGAAAAGAAAGTTCGACCATACTTAGGGTTACAAACGTATATTTTGCCTTATTACAATTATCATTAGTTTTAATGTCAAGAGTGCCTGTCAAATGCACCAAATAACATTGTCCGGGGACCCGACCGGCCTTCCACACTTAATCTAATCCAACTACATATATCATAGCAGATGAACATTAGAATTTTATTCCTTCCTTGTATCGCTTTGTCTTGAAAGAAGAGAATCTTCAGGGAATGGTTGATCCAAATGATAAGGGGTTTAGATTTATTTAAGGAGATATCAAGTACAAACCCTGCAATCTAATTTGAATTAATCGGAACTACGGACAACAACAAAAAAAGGCATAATTTATTTATTTCAAAATGGCTTTTTGTCTCGACACCATTTCTTTAGGTTCTTCGGATGCTCGTCGTCCTAAAAATTGAGTGGGGGACAAGAAGAAAAGAAGAAAAGGTTGTCGGGGACGGCGTTGTGTTTGTGTTGGATTGTTTATGTACACGAAGAGGGGGTGAATTAATGTTTATCATTTTTTCGCCCTTTCTCAGCATATGCGGAGTGTCACAGCAAAGCGTTACTCAGAGTGAGGTTGGCTCGCTGTAAGCGTTACGATCTTGATCGTTAGATACTCGTACGGATATAAGCACGATCGTAAGTGACAAATTAGCTTTTAGAGTGGTTCAGCCTTAATCGATCGATTTCACCATAGATGTTATTCTACTATATAAATATAATGGATGCAAATGAACATTTTTCACTAGGCTTTCGGTATTACAAAAAGTGAGTTTTAAAATCCTTTACAAGATGAAATCACTCATGGGCAACGATCGGCTCCTCACACAGTGAACGTCTTCTCGTTTCCAGCAGAATAATGCTCACACTCAGCAGTTGATTGCTCAAAGGATTTCCACACAGCATGTTATCGCTTAGGCATAAGTCTGTCTATAAAAGCACAAAGACAACATTATGTTAAAGTATAAATCTTCACAAAATAAATCATTACAGTGACAGAATGACTTCTCAAAATACAACCCATTTCTGATTCACAGTAGATGAATCGTCATAGCATGAAGTCCCATCGTCGGCATCTGCAGCGACTACTTTCGACAACCTCACCGCGTCAACTGTCCCAAGCCCTGGCCTTGCCGTGGCACCACGGGATGGGGTTTTCTTCTGCTGGAAACCTGAGACAGCGGCGGCAACCTCTCCCATAGCTATCCCGGAATTTGCGCCGCAGGTAACAAATTTAGGGTGGTTTCTTAGCGGCTCTATTTGTTCTACAATTTTGTGAGTTAAACCATGTCCTTGCGTAGACAATTATCGTGGACGAGGTAGTATTATATATTTGACTGGATGGAAGAGCGGGAGAACTCTGAAAAACAAGCATAGAATAGGAATATGGTCCTGCATTCGACAATTTCCCAAACTTATCAAGTTCTTCCCGCTCTTGTGCATTCATGAATCAGGTGTTAGAAACACTGGCGGACACGCTGCAAAATTCGACGAACTCATTAGGAAACAATATGTTTTTTTATGGGAAAAACACGTTGCAACTCTTTGATTCTCAAATAAAAATTACAACATGCAGTTACCAAAATCCACCACAATCAATTTAAATCCATTCATTAAAAATAACTTAAATTTAATATTAAAAACCCCAAACATAATGACATTAAGAATTAAAATCTCTTTATAATTGAAAGATGATTTAATATAAGGAAAACTCCTTTATATAAGAGTCGGAAGATTCCAAAACGTGACGGAAAAATGAAAATGGGCTAAGTGTGCATAGCCTTTTGAAAACAAAAATAATAAATAAAATCCAACGGGTAGGAGGGAGCATTGGTGCAGATCAGAGCCTCTTGTCCTGCCCCATATGTTTCGAACAGTTGACCCTGTACATCGTCCTGCTTGCTCTTGACATCCATTAAGTTGACTTGAGAGTCCACCCACACTACTTTACGCTCTAGACAGGGGCTTAGGAGCTGTATTTATGCTGACAGGGATTCTGTATCCAAGCCTACGTTGCTATGTGAAACCTGTAAGAAAGAGTATGGTGGCACCTAGAGCTATCTCTATCTAACGTTGTTTAGAGGGATAAAAAGTTCACGGAGAAGCCCTGGCCCCTCTCCACCGAGTTCTTTCGGTTCGCTTCCTTGCTCATATGTTGTAACTGCTAAACTAGGCTTTTCTTTAGCGGCATGAACTTCGAGAATTAGCTTAGTTATGATGTTAATCGGACATATTTTGATTGAGCCAAGTTCGTGATTGGTTGCTCTGGCTGCGCGTGCTAGTAGTAGTCCAGGATGGTATAGAACTTCAATTTCTGTCTGCATAGGTTTCTTACTATTGGGACTGGACTTTTCGAGCCAGGTTTCCGAAACGGCTATTTCTGAAGCTAGCACAGAATGGACTTCATCTGTTTGCAGAATATCGTACAAGTATCAGGGAGCCATGTGTTCTTGGGAGAGCAGGAGTTGGAAGATCTCTGCAGGGCCTGCGGTTTAATCAACTTCAAATGCGTGAGGAACAGAAGGTTCGTAATGATCTCCACAACAAAACCTTTGAGTTACAGACATTACCGTGCTCGGCATCGTTGCTGGACACGATACAGCATCGGCCGTAGGAACTAGGAAGTCCCGATCTCTGTTGAGGGACAGTTCAGGGAACACTGGATAACATGCTGAAAGGGTTGCTATATAGAAAACCCAATCTCACGTCGGATAGAGAAAAAAGTCTGGCTTAGTATATATAGCCTAGCTGACTACTCATTTTACAGCCAATTGGGTTTAGAGTAGAAATCCGTCGGGCTCCGATATTCTAACATGGTATCAGAGTCCAGTTGTAAAAATTGATGATGTGCCCTCCTTTCCCGTTTACAGACCCAAAAAGGGTGCCGGCTTATGAGCCCGTATGTGGGCTTGGGTCTAGGGGGCATGTTTAAAGGTTTGCCATATAGCAAAGCCAATCCCATATAGGATAGAGAAAAGAGTCCAACCTAGTATATATAGCCTAACGACTACTACCTCTACAACCAATTAGTTTTACAGTGAAAACCCGTTGGGCTCAGCATATGGACTGGTCCGATATTCTAATGTAACGATATCAATGTAGAGGCTTATATCCCTGCCGTTTTCGACCATGACACCGGACCGGATTTGGTTAATGATATCATCAACACCCCAAGATGAGGCCAAAAACCTCATCATTTCAAGCACCTATGGAAAACAACACCACCTTTCATCATCATGGCAGTGACAAAATGTTACCCAACAAATCCTGTTTGCTCCAATTCCCATGGCTCATCATATCGTCAATCAATATTCTCCTCCCCCTCTCCCACCAAGACTTTAAAGAGACAACAATGATTAGACCATAAAAAAAGAAAATTAGTATTAGCATAATCTTAAACAGATGGACCAAACGAATTCTCAACAGCCATATTCTCCCGACCCTTGTCGTTGTTGTGGCTATTAATTCATCTTAGCCCTCCGTGTGCCATGACCGTAATCCTCGTTGCTTGACGGTCGACTGTGATCGTGGCCGTCCTGGGTACCCACTGTGCCAATGCCACGTGCTTGCAAACCATCGTCCCATTTCGAGCCGAGCCGATCTTGGAAGTACATGTTGTTGTTGGCTTCAAAAAGTTGCAAGGATCTGGTTGTGTCGAGGGGATTTTGATTATGTGTTAGCAAAGGGAATGCGGTGAGGATGTCGGAGTCAGGTAGAGTGAGAGTGTTTTGGTGGACTCCGGAAGGGTGTTTCGGTAAATTCAATGGTGAGGCTGTGTTGGCCGGGGCGTTGTTGGTTTTGGCGGTGGTGGCCATCTCAGCTATGGAAGAGGTGATGTTGCTCATGAGGGCGTTGTTGATGATGCAGCTGGGATTGCCATTAGAGGTAGCATCGGTGGAGTTGATCATGGGAGGCTGCTGGAACCTTTGAGCAGAGGGACGCAGCGGAAACACCTGGCTCAATGGATCCTGACCATGATTGCTCGACCGGAAGATGGATCCGGATCCGAACATATCAAGCTTCCTTGATCCTGAGAAGGGCGGAGTGGGGAACCCTGTGAACTCCTGGACCATTACCCGAAAGTTGGTCGTGTCGGTAGCGAGAACGGTAGTTGGTGCCTTCCGTGAGGCCCGTGTCCTCTTCCTGGGATTCCTTGCCGCCTTCTTAGGCTCTTTGGTGGTCGTTACCGATGTCGAGCTTGGAGGGTACTGTTGCACTTGTGTCAAGCCTTGAGGAACCAACACAGTTTGCCGGGGTGACAAAGACAAGCTCACGGGCAGACCACCCTGGCCAGTGTAACTGGGACCAGGGCGGAAGGTGTCTAGGTGGAGATGGCTGCTGAGGACCGAGTCCTGCTGGGGCTGCTGTTGAGTCTGGGAGGAGTAGGGAGCATGGGGTAGATAGTCGGGATCGAACATCAAGGAGGACGGTAGGAAGGTGTTGTTAAGGTTGTAGTAATTGGGGAGGGAGGGAGAATGGTGGTGGTCTAGGAAGAGGGGCATGGGCATATGCATGGTCATGGACACGGATGACTCCACCTTGGAGTCGACGTCGTCGTCTCCTCCGCTGCTAGACTGCATGCTACTGCTGTTCCCCGAGTCCATTCCCAGCTATTGCGCGTCCCTTACCAAACCGAAAATCATCAAGGTCCGATGCGCTCACCCCGGAAGAGTTGCAAACATAAAGGGAAAGGCGAAGGGGGGGGGGGGGGGTGGTGGATGCTTTGCTATGAGTCGTGGAAATGGGAAAGAAGAAGGAAAGAAGAGAGAAAAAGAGAAAGGAAGAGTGATTGATGCGTACGTTGAATAAGCTTCTTCTTTAGCTTTCCTTAGGGTTCCCAAAGTGAGGAAAATGGAGAGCGACAATCATTGGGAGGAAGAAATATCAAAAAGTGGGTAAGGAGAGAAATAAAAGTAAGAATAATATATATAAAAAAAAGAGGAGAAACCTTTATTTTAACCCTTTTGCTTGTTTTTATTAAACTGTTTACGAAATTTATTTACTTGTCACAAGAAAAGGAGGTGGGGGATAGAGGTTGCAACCAACGTTTCTCCCTCACCCATCGAACGGGAGATAAACGACCCATTTTTATGTTGTATTATTTAACATTTTCAATACACCCAAGAAAATTTTATTAATGTAATACAGCATTCGTCAATCATCATCGAATCAAATGTGTGACTTATTATATATCATGGACCATTCTTTTCCTTGAGGTGGAATTCATGACCTCTTTCTAATTCTTTTTTTATTTTTGCACCTGATTTTAAATTCTCGATAAGCTAGAATGATGGGTGACATATTAGATATTTTATTTTTAATAATATATTTTTTTATAATTACATATATAATAAATCTCGTATTGCAACTAGTATCAGATATAAGATGGATTGGACCCCAATGTTTTACACAAAGAGGACAGGCAAGAGGAGGGTCAAACTCTAAAAAAACGGAATCTGGAGAGTCGTCATCAACTCAACCACAAGCTCCCCTAACCACCCCCAAAGTTAAAAACAAAAACCACCATGAAAAGAATTTCGCTCGATTATCTCTAATTAATGGATTTGATTTGCATGCTTTTTTTTGGGGGGGATTGGGGATGGATGGCGTGCGGAATTCATTACAGGGAGGTTTGACAAAACCCAATGTGCTTGTACAAATGGGGCACTGCCTCTTTTCCATCCTACACGGGGGGGTGGTGGGTCACAAGCCATACCTAATCTTTTTTGGACTACGGAAAAAAAGAAATCTACCCCTCGCCTGCCTAATTTCTTTGACCAGAGAATGATCGGTCCATAACAATGTTATCGAGCCCTGGTTTGGACGGATAGGTTCGGTTGAACCAACATCAGGAGGGTTCGCCTAAGTTGTTTAGTTCGGTCAGTTGGCTAAACCATTGTCTAGTCAATTCACTAGTCGGTTAACCATTTTTACTCACAATGAATGGTGTAAGTGCCACATAGTTTGCACTATTAGTGTCATCATGTCATATCGTATGGGCTGATCGGCCAACCCCTAAGAAACCAAACCCCTCCACGGGGGTTCTTCTCAAACTAGGAGCTTCAAAAGTAGTTAGTATAATTTTATTGACTAAATGGATGAACCATTTCCTAGGGAGGGGGAAGCTAAAAATCAATATTTTACTTGGCGAGGGGACGACCATGTCGGTCGGTTGGTGAGTTTCGGTTTAGCGGCTAGGCTTCGTTATTTGTTTTATTCATGACAAGTCATAGGTACTGGGGGACCTCTCGGCATAGTATAACGGGGTTCAATGCTTGCTGCTGGCGGTACGGTGAAATCAAGGAAAACATACACAACAGTGGACAAAGAAAAATGCTTCCGTAATTAGAACAAAAATTTACGGACATTGCCGTGAATTTCAGAAATAAAAGAGTATGCGGAGAGGAAGAATGCATATGACATTAAAGTATTTCTGTGAGGGTTAATTGTTTGTGTGGAAAAAAGCACACCTATTTATACTAAACTAATCGCAACTGCAAAGATTTGTGGGGGAAACCGTCCGACGTCGTGAGTAATGTTGAAAAACTGCTAAGGTTGTGGATAGAGCTTGAAAATCGGCATAGGTTGTAGGTTGATTTTGAGTCTTCATGTATCATTATCCTCGAACTCGGCTCGTTGAATACATCATGAACTCGACCTACTGGCAGTGCTCTTGAACTTGAATAGTTGTAGAGGATATAACTCGAGTTGCTGGAGATATTCTCGAACTATAATTTATTATGGCTGATGGAACTCAACTTACTGAAGATGTTTTCGAATTCAAATTGTTCGAACTCGATTTACGATTCTTAAACTCGAGCTGTTATAAATGGTCGGATGCGACTCATTGGAGACATTCTCGAACTCGAATTGTTGTAGACAGTTAGGAACTTCAAACTCGAATTTAGGCATTTTCAATTCTTCTCGAGTAACAACTCGATTTATTCTTCTCGAATCATACCTAGTCTCCATGTCGTTAATCAATCAAAATGAAGATAATAATCTTGTGATCGAAACCCCCAAAATCCTAAGTATGCAAACACATTCATGAGATATTTAATTCACTGTATAACGTTTTCTTTTAGTTAAGTTCCTTCCGTAGGTTAACATGTCGTTCGTTACTATTGATTAGGATGGAAGTGTTTGATGAAAAATGACGTAGGCCTGCCGAGGCGATTTGTCTAACATGGGGTGAAGAGATATAAACAGGGGGGGTTAGGATTTTTGTGGCTGTGTTTCGTTGGGGTGGAAGAAAATGACGTCTCAACCACGAGACCGCAAGTCAAGACAACATAATCATGACCCTCTGCCAATAACTATCCACTCGGCTATGTATAAACAATCATCTGACGGGGTCTTGTGTTACGCATCGTCGTCATATTGATCTGGTGGGAAACCTTCTGGGGCATGGTCTCAATATTACCTTATTTGTAACATACGATGCAAAGTGCCTCTGGAATACATGAAAAATATTAAGTTTTGTGAGTGTCACGTTATCACTGGCGATGGGGTCGACAAGGTTGTGTGGGTTACTCGGAAAATTACTTTTTGTAAATTTTGATTTGGGACGCAATAATTTCACTCGTAAAATAGTCGGAGTCGGACTGACGGAGAAGGCAATGGGGACACAAATTTGTGGCCCAGAGCTCAATTATCGTTATAGGGCTTAACCGATATAATATCGTGGTAATATCGAATCACTTCAAATACTTAAGTCTAATAAACAAGATCTGACGGATTGTATATAAACTGGTCGAACGATTCCTGATCGTCCGATCCGCGGGCTTCGCTGATGATTTCAGTGTGTTGTTCCCTGTTAAAATCAGACAACATTCTTACACTCTACAACAAATTTGTGTGGTCCATGCGATTGTCCAAATCCTATGTAATTTGTGTAAAGTTTTGAGGAGGTGTACGAGTTGTGTGATCGAAGAACGGAAGGTGTTAAGTGATCGCATAATTCTTACTTTTGTGCGGGAGTGTCAAGGGCTATGTGTCATCCATCTACTGTGTATCATCGGTATGTTCAATAATCGACTTACGAATCGTCTAAGGAAAGGTAAGTGAACACTTGTATTGTTACCGGAAGCGGCTAATGTGCCGTGAACGGCATCTTACGTGAGGTGTACTAATTTCGACCCCGATTTAGTACAATGTACTAACTTGGTTAGTACATTTTAAAATTACTAATGATGTACTAACACTGTAGTTAGTACAGTGTACTAAGTGGTACTGTTTTTGTACTAGTAATGATTAGTACAATGTACTAATAGGAACTGTTCTTGTACTAGTAATGTACAAGTGTACTAGTTGGTACGAAACAGGAACAGTAATCGTTAGTACAGTGTACATATGTACACTGTACTAGTGTACTAGTTGGTACGAAACAGGAACAGTAATCGTTAGTACAGTGTACATATGTACACTGTACTAGTGTACTAGTTGGTACGAAACAGGAACAGTAATCGTTAGTACACTGTACATATGTACACTGTACTAGTGTACTAGTTGGTACGAAACAGGAACAGTGACGGTTAGTACACTGTACATATGTACACTGTACTAGTGTACTAGTTGGTACGAAACAGGAACAGTAATCGTTAGTACACTGTACATATGTACACTGTACTAGTGTACTAGTTGGTACGAAACAGGAACAGTAACTATTAGTACAGTGTACATATGTACAGTGTACTAGTGTACTAGTTGGTACGAAACAGGAACAGTAACTATTAGTACACTGTACATATGTACACTGTACTAGTGTACTAGTTGGTACGAAACAGGAACAGTAATCGTTAGTACACTGTACATATGTACACTGTACTAGTGTACTAGTTGGTACGAAACAGGAACAGTGACGGTTAGTACACTGTACATATGTACACTGTACTAGTGTACTAGTTGGTATGAAACAGGAACAGTGACGGTTAGTACACTGTACATATGTACAGTGTACTAGTGTACTAGTTGGTACGAAACAGGAACAGTAACTATTAGTACACTGTACATATGTACACTGTACTAGTGTACTAGTTGGTACGAAACAGGAACAGTAATGGTTAGTACAGTGTACATATGTACACTGTACTAGTGTACTAGTTGGTACGAAGCAGGAACAGTAACAGTTAGTACATTGTACATATGTACAGTGTACAAGTGTACTAGTTGGTACGAAGCAGGAATAGAAACATGTACTAACACTGTCGATGGTACACCATTAGTAATTAGTAGTTACGGAAATTATCGGTGTGTACTAATGTAACTGGTTCATTTGGTAGTTCAATACTAATACAACCAAGCCAAAAACCGAACCTAATGTTGGGTGTGAATTTACCATTTAGGACACTGCCATCCGACTTTTTTCTCGTTGTCTTCCTCTCGAAGCCTCGTCACAATCTCGCAGATACAAGTCCCCGAAGTGAAGAGTTATCCAAACCTTGGAGGTGGAATCCCGTCCGCGCTTTCAGTGTCGTTGGTCCCCCTGTCGGCTGAAAGGTAAGTTGATGGGTTTTTCGGGGAAGGGAAAGCGATCGGAATGGGTTCAAAGGGATGGGTTTAGGGTCGTTAGGGTTTGAGAGGTTTGGCTTATTTGATTTAGGGTCCGTTTGTTGAGATGGGTAATGGGTTTGTGGTGGGGGGTTTTCCGTCGGGTTTGTCTGGCTTTTCGGTCGGGTTTGTCCGGCCCCGTTGTCCCGGGGGTTACGGGTTGGGTGTCCCGCGTCGTCACTGCTCACCGTGCCTGATTCCCTTTGCTGGTTTGGGTTTGTCTCGTCACAATCTCGCAGATACAACTCCCCGAAGTGAAGAGTTATCCAAACCTTGGAGGTGGAATCCCGTCCGCGCTTTCGGTGTCGTTGCTCCCCCTGTAGGCTGAAAGGTAAGCTGGTGGGTTTTTCGGGGGAGGGAAAGTGATTGGAATGGTTCAACGGGATGGGTTTAGGGTCGTTAGGGTTTGACAGGTTTGGCTTCTTTGATTTAGGGTCTATGTGACCCGTTTGTTGAGATGGGTAATGGGTTTGTGGTGGGGGGTTTTCGGTCGGTTTGTCCGGCCCCCTTTGTCCCGGGGGTTACGGCTTGGGTGTCCCGCGTCGTCACTGCTCACCGTGCCTGATTCCCTTTGCTGGTTTGGGTTTGTCAGTAATGGAAGTGGATGACCTAGAGATTCGCGAGGATTTTGACAAGGAGGACTTCGGAGGCGATGCGACGCCTCCGTCAGATAGTAAACGTCCGAAGTCATCACCTCCCCAGGATAAGGTGAGGTCCCGCTCGCTCTCAGTAAGCCCGGGTGTTAGAGTAGCCTTAATGTTTATTGCTAACCCCGTATGGTATTGTGTTAGGAATACATTTTCACCCGCTGCAGCCCGAAGAAGCTGTGGGCTTTGTTCAGTTCATTCGACGAACAGCGGAAGGCAGTTGTCACGGAGATGGGCTTCGAGGGGCTGCTTCACTTGGCAAGCCGGAACATGAATCACCGGGCTTTGCGACAATGCTTGAGAACGTTCGACTCGGCAAGGCGTGTCATGGTGATCGACGAGGTGGAGCACAAGTTCAGACCTGCCGATGTTGAAGCGATACTGGGAGTCCGCTGTACCGGACGCCCCGTGCCAATGAAAGGGTCTCTGGAGAATGTTCACCCCGAGCTACGCGAGCACATAAAACTCGGAAGAATTTCCATGAAGTCTGTGGAGGACAAGTTGCGCGACAGGCAGGACACGGACGAACTGTTCAAAGCGGAGTTAGTACTATTCATACTGGGATGCTACCTTTGCCCGGGCACAGCCTTTGACATCCCAAGGGGATATCTACTGGCAACGAGTGATACAGGTACAATCATAACCTTCGATTGGGCGACCCACGTGTTAGACACGTTGTGCGAAAGTGTGAGGACATTCCAGGGGAAAAGAGCGGCGCGTTACATAGGCGGTTGCGTGCACCTGCTTACCGTGAGTGAACCTGCTTCTCTGTTGAATATTGCTGTGTACTTAGTTGGAGTTTGAGTTATGTCTCGATGATCTGTATCGGTGTCGTTGCAGTTATTTTATGCGTGCAAGGTATCGAAGCCTGGATCACCGCTTGCAATGTCTGGTAGAAGTGCCCCATTCTGTGCCGATTGGGATGACGCCAGACTGCATGCATGTTTCAGAATGTCGGATGACACGTACGTTGAGAAGGTATGATATGTTCGCTTCGACTTTCCATTCTTTATATGGCGCTCGGATGAAGTGGTCTTCACTGCACACCTGATAAATTACAGACACTGCTTGTGGAGGCGCCTAAAGCTGAGGCCCATACATTACCGGACGATAAAGAGCAACGTACGGAAGTTTTGAGCCACCTAAAGGTAAACGAACACCACATCATTGTTGCAGGCAATGCACAGTGATCGTTATATACCGTGAGTGGTTTTATACTTGTAGTGGTTACAGGCACTTGCTGGACGTGTTTCACGCGTGGAGGACGGGATGCTCGACCTGAAGTGGCAATTGCAGACGCTACTTAGCGAGGTGCGGGAAGTTCGGGACCAACTTCGAGACTTCGCAGTCTGGACGAAAGCGCGGCCGACAGCACGTCCTGCGAAATCGCCGAGCATGGACCCGCTGGCTGTGGGTAGTAACGACGACAGTACCGCGTCTCACTTGGAGGGTGAAGGAGTCGTTAGACTCGATGACACTGATCAGGCGGAGGCACCAATGGAAGGACCATCGGAGCCACATAAGAAGAAGGTGGTCGTTGAAGTTGGCTCGATGCTGCAGTCGGAAGGCTTTGATGATTCACACCGCGAAGCGGATATCGCGGATCGGCATTCACCGGAGGAGAAGGAGGGGTCAGAACTACTGGAAAGAAGGGTGGATGAGGTGCTCACAAAAGCATTGCAACTGCTCGGTGTACCGCAGACTGAAGGTCGTGCAACTGACGAAGATGCGGAGGAGACGCTAGACCCCCGGGAAGTGGAGGGCTTCAGGAGGCTTATCGCAGGCGACACACCCTTACCACCGGAACCGGCGCAGCCCGAATCCGGTCACAAGGTGAGATTGCACAACATTTTACTTTTCTCGACGTGAGTACTAGTTCATACGTCTATGCAGGCAACGTTTCGTTTGCTGACTTTGAACTGGCAAATGCGTGTCTTAGGAGAGCATTGCTTCAACCAACCAGGGGAAGAAAATGCAGAGGGTCCAAACCCGGCGTGCGGCCAGTAGGAAGCCATCCGCATACGCCACCTCACCGTTTGTGGTTGAGAAGGCAGGCCCACGGCGGTCCAAAAGGAAGCGTGATAACATACCAGAGGTATAAGATAACTCCCATTAGTAGATTTGCGGAGGTCATTGTACCGTGGTGTAGTCTGTAGTCTTTGATGAAACATACTTTCCTTGTCCTATGTTACTTTATAGGACATCGACAAACTCATTCCGGAAGATGTCGATGTAGGGGAGTTGAAATCTTTTAAACCAACCGACTGGAGATTATTATCCTATGCTTGGAGTGATCTACTTGATCGTAGGTGGGATTTCCTTGTTCTTTATTGTTTGTTTGCACGGTGGATGTACTACGATAGTGGAACAGCCTTTATCTGTTAAGTGCTTGTTTTTTGTGTTATTGCAGCGAGCTGCTATGTGTGGGGCATTCCGTAAGCATTGCCAGGCATGGAATGCTGTCTTTGAAACCACTTCGGTGGATACAGAATGACGTAAGAATGTTGGTCAGGTTAGGTGAAGTGGTTGTCATTACACCATGCCTGATCACTCGTGGACGATCTGTATTGTATTGCAGATCATCGACTATCATGGGATGATGTTGAGTACTGCCGAACCAGCAGAAGGGCGAACGAGATGGTACATCCCGAGTTGGCTTGGGGTATTGCCTACACCCATAAACAGACTCAACCTAAGAAATAATACGTCACAATTTCGAATATGAAAATAGATCTTAATTAATTTCGCATTACTGTCGTTGAGCAGAACTTCGCATCGCGTAATTATAGCGCGTCGAAGATGCCCGTCGTTGACCCAGTCGCACGAGGCAATCTACTTAAATCGTTCAAGGCTTGCATCGGACCCAATGAACGCGTCAAAATGGTAACTGACACTTAAATCTTTTTAGTAATCTGTGGAAACCTTGCTGATGTTCTTCATTGTTTTATACTTGAAAATCCAACAGATATACATACCCGTATGCGTTTCCGAGTCCCACTGGACACTCCAGGTTGTCAACTTCAGCACGGGTGAAGTACTCCTACTAGACACTGCGAATAAGGGATCATCCAACATACACGGCAGGATGGACCTCCACTTGCGAGTGCTAACTCTTCTCCGGATAATTATGGAGGAGAATACCAAGCATTCAGTAGCAGGCATAGTACCGGACTTCACTTCATGGGCCATTCGGTGCCCGGCTGGCGTACCACAACAATTCCATCTGGGCAACGAGTAAGTACCACTTAGGTCGTCATTAAATGTCGTGAAGGCTTTGTCTGTAATGCAATAACTGTTGTGACACTTAAATCCGTGTCACAGCGCGGATTGCGGAATCTACGTCATGAAGTTCATGTCCATGCAAGACCCATCAGTCGGCCTTGCAGACGTGGTGAGTCATCCCAGCTTCTCGATTGCCTTGTTCGATAACAACCTTACAACATGTGTAAGGTGATATGTGATGCTTATTCCGTTTGCAGCGTGTAAGCCCATTGGATCGGATTCGCCTGACGATCAGTCTAATGAAATGGCAAGGGAATACACTGAAGAAGTCGTTGCTTGGGAAAGTTAAGGGCGAAGCCCTAAAGAGGGCGCGTTCGGCGAAGCTAACTCGTGATGTTCCAAGGCCCGTCCTGTGAATGCCCGTTGGACAAGTTTCTTGATAGTATTTTGTTTTTTGGCGCCTTACTGGCGAAAGTAACCCCACAAATTGTAAAATGTCCCGTTACAACAGGACATTTTGCAATCTGTGGATTTACGGGGGTCTCAACGCTGAAAACAATTACATATGCAGCTGGCCTACCACTGATAATTCCTTGCTGGACGTGTCCACGTTCTTTCCTTTTTCAGTCATATCCGAAATTGTATTATAGGGAACGCTGGGTGGTACGCGCATTCCAGAATTGTAGTACCTTGACGTTGACGGCAAAGTTTCTTCCACAGCAACCAATCTCTTGCGTTTGTCATTGCCGTGAGGGGCTGCCATCGCAGACTCAACAGACAAAGTGCTGCGTTCTAACGCGACGGTCAACTCTTGTATGGATTTCCGTACGTGTGCGTAAGCGGCATCAGTCTTGCCTCCAAGATAACATAAACGGCGACAAGCCGTCGTTAGGATTCCTTGTCGGAACTCTGCGGAATTAAGGGTGTAAGCCGAGCATTCGGTCGCTGCCCCATGCGATGAACGAGCTCCTTTGGTCCAACGGTGAAGCACGAGCCCCGGTGGGATGCACTTCATGCCCTCGACCTTCATAATGTGAAATAAATGTGCGCAAGGAAGTCCGAATGTCTCGAAGTGAAGACAGCTGCAGCTCAACTCATGACGATGTTTTGATGAAAACACCTCAGCACCAGAAATGTCGTTGTCGTAACATCGTAATCGGAAAACTCGGTTGACATTTCCATCGATAGTTCCCTCGACGAAAAATAGTGCTTCCCGTTGCATCTGCAACTGCACCTTCCGGAACGATGTAAGGGTGTAGATCCGACTCGCGTGAGCCTCGAGGCTACGCAGCATAGTTCGCAACTCGTACGCTTTAACGGCCGAATTGTAATCCTCCATACTTTCTTTATGTCGTAAATCTGTCACTGCTCGTTCGTAGTGATGCAAGAATTCGTGCACCTTGTGCGTGGTCTTCAGGTATCCCTTCATAAAGGCGTGCATCCGCTCGCAACGCTGGGTGCTACGCAGTTCGGCCCAAAAATGACCTTGGCAATAGGTCAACCACCACATTTGTCTGCATTCGTACAGCTGATTTAGCCATCTACGGTTCACTGAGCCAGTGTCCTTCAACATCTCATCCCACTCTTGCTCGACATCGTCGCTCAAATTTGAGTTGTACATGAATGAACAAATCTTTCGACGCAGCGCAGGATCGTGAACCCGACGGACAATATTCCGACTCATATGCCAAAGGCAAAGACGATGCCTTGCCGTTGGCCAAGTTTCTCGCACCGCCGCGATCATCGCTCTATCTGCGTCGGTGACAACACTGATTGGTATCTTGGATCCCATCACCTCGGAATGAGTACGTAACAGCCACCTGTAATCCTCCGCCGTCTCCGATAGCATTAGTGCCGCCCCGAAGACAATAGTCTGATGATGGTGGTTCACGCCGACAAGGACGACCATCTGCATCCCATAAGAGTTTGTCTTGAATGTCGAATCGAGAGCGACGACGTCGCCGAATGTTCCATAATCCAGCTTCGATTTCGAGTCCGACCAGTACATACGAACGATTTCGCTGGCCTCCACGGATGTCACCAATGACATGCCTTCATCACACCCCTGCCTGGACAGTAGGTAAGCATATCCTGTTTCAAACCATCCGCAATTGTCAGCCCCTTCATCCCTTAGCTTACGATTATTCAGGTCCTTAAGCAAGAAGCCGACGCGATCGTGCCCTCCAGAAGCGTAAACCAGCAGCCGCATTATTTCGCACTGCCTGAAGCCCACGCTTAACATTCTCTTCACGACAGCCATGTCCTCGTCCGTCACGGATCGACGCTCGCGCATGAAACATGACAGAGCCCCAGGTACCAACTCATGATTGTGGTTCAAATTCGCTGCCACGATGCTCCATCGGCCATTACAGTCTAGAGTGGTTCTAACTCCACATTGGCAGCCCGTCCTCGTCGACGCCCTAACCCGCGATGGCAGATTCGTCGTGGACCTACGACGCGGAAGGCCCTCGCGCGAGCAAACCCAGCTATGCATTACAGACTCCCCGTCTCGCCTACGTCTTCTGTCCCTTTTCCGAGTAGAAAATCCGTGAACTAACCCGTACATCCTAAAAAGTTCTCCCACCTCCGCTGCAGAATGGAAGGTCGACTCCATAAGCTTTTCCTCTGTCATACCCGAAATGATCATCAAAAACTCCGCCGTATCGTCGTCGGATGCCATATCTGAGAAACCCCAAGGGTATATTGGCCGGCCACAGGATCAGGCGCCTGCACGTTTTCCTGCGAATGCTGGTGAGGATAGCAAGGGTTTCTGCATCAAACGCAAAACCAATCAAATAAAAAATTTACGATCAATGGCAAAACCAACCGGAACTTACTACACTACGGGGAGTTATATCACAATCAATACAGTGGGACTTACTGCACTACGGAAGCACATCTTATCCGCCCCCAGGAGTTTAAACTTTAATATTCCCCACCAACCACATCGAAAGAACATGGGGGGACGTCAACCGCTCTGATGGCATTAACTTCCCGGCTGAAGACCTTCCATATTAATCCTGGCCAGGCATTAACTTCCCGGGTGAAGACCTTCGGACCCAATCTCGCCGTGATTCGCCAACATACCCGCCGGCCATGAGGGAAATAGGGCGAAAGGAGATGATGCTGTGTGGCCGTGAAAGGAGAAGAAAAATGGATTTACTATGGAAGCCGTCGTTAGGGGCAAATTGATAATATCACTATCATGGCAGGTTCGGAACGAGGCACGGATGGAGTAAACAGTACTTGTTAGTACATTTCGCAATTACTAGTAATGTACAAACACTGTAGTTAGTACAATGTACTATCAATATCTGTTTTCCCACTAGTACACTAGTACACTGTACATATGTAAAGTGTACTAATAGTTACTGTTCCTGTTTCGTACCAACTAGTACACTAGTACACTGTACATATGTACAGTGTACTAACCGTCACTGTTCCTGTTTCGTACCAACTAGTACACTAGTACAGTGTACATATGTACAGTGTACTAACGATTACTGTTCCTGTTTCGTACCAACTAGTACACTAGTACACTGTACATATGTACATTGTACATATGTACACTGTACTAACGATTACTGTTCTTGTTTCGTACCAACTAGTACACTAGTACACTGTACATATGTACAGTGTACTAACCGTCACTGTTCCTGTTTCGTACCAACTAGTACACTAGTACAGTGTACATATGTACAGTGTACTAACGATTACTGTTCCTGTTTCGTACCAACTAGTACACTAGTACAGTGTACATATGTACAGTGTACTAATAGTTACTGTTCCTGTTTCGTACCAACTAGTACACTAGTACAGTGTACATATGTACAGTGTACTAACGATTACTGTTCCTGTTTCGTACCAACTAGTACACTAGTACAGTGTACATATGTACAGTGTACTAACCGTCACTGTTCCTGTTTCGTACCAACTAGTACACTAGTACAGTGTACATATGTACAGTGTACTAACGATTACTGTTCCTGTTTCGTACCAACTAGTACACTAGTACAGTGTACATATGTACACTGTACTAACGATTACTGTTCCTGTTTCGTACCAACTAGTACACTAGTACAGTGTACATATGTACACTGTACTAACGATTACTGTTCCTGTTTCGTACCAACTAGTACACTTGTACATTACTAGTACACAAACAGTACCACTTAGTACATTGTACTAATCATTACTAGTACACAAACAGTACCACTTAGTACATTGTACTAACTACAGTATTAGTACATCATTAGTAATTTTAAAATGTACTAACCAAGTTAGTACATTGTACTAAATCGGGGTCGAAATTAGTACACCTCACGTAAGATGCCGTTCACGGCACATTAGCCGCTTCCATTGTTACCAGGCCGTCTGTCTTTTTACAGAAAAGTATCGAACCGACGGAGCAGATACAACCTAACCTATCAAGGAAGAACCCGTGCGCGGCCGTCAGCTTGTCGTTGTTCCGTAAGTTCATACAAAGGTGTCCCCGATGACTCAGATCCTCCAACTTTTGCTCCTTGTTAATGAATCCGGTCCTGATCGGTTGACCATCCCATGTTCCTTATGCGAAAATGAGCCAGAGTCGTACTTGGTCGTAACTATGCCGTCGTCATTGATCTTTTGTTTAGTCGGATCACCTTGATCTTTCTCTTCCTTTTCTTCTTCTTCTTCTGTTTCCCCATCATCCCACCCTTCGTAATCGTTCTGGCTGCTCTTGGTTCGACCAGACCAACATCTTGTGGGAGAAGACTGGCATCGCATCAGCAGCAGTGCGTTCCCCGGAGGAGGATGGCCAGGCGGCACATCGTCAACTGGGACGATATCTTTTCCTCCGACGACGCCGATGGTGTCGTCATTATGGTTGTCTTGTTGTAGTACCATGAACCACTTGGCGAACATGGTTCCCATAGCATCGGCGTTCTGGTGCTCCTCACTACCCTTCGCATCACCCGTAATCCGAGACTCAGGAAAGGAGCAGCCAAAGCATCTGAGATAGAGCCACGTCCTCCTCAAGCATGCCGGCGGCTGCTTCACCCTGTCTTTCTTCGACCTTTCACCGATCGCCTGCCAACCCGTGCTCTTCTTCCTGCTCTGTTTCATCCCGCCACCGCAAATCCTCCCAAACTCCTCCGCATCCGTCCGCGGGCTCCGCCGAACCCTGACCTGTCCGGAGCATGTGACCCTGGGAGAAGTCGGCTCCGCGATCTCAGACGCAAGCCGATTACCCTTGCTCCTTGAGAAGGGGCTCGCACTGCCAAGCCCGACCGCACTGTACGATCTACCTAAACCGACAAGACTACGACGGAGTGGATGGGCGCTCAAGGGCTGCACGGGGCTGCAGACGCGCTTGGGGATCAGGGGGAGGTGAGTCCTGGAAGGGAAGCAAACGAGGAAGTCGGTGGAGGTGGAACGGGTGAGCATGGATCTCGGGGCTTCCCTTCCCGAGTCGTCCCTTGGTCCCATCATTTCTTACACCTCGTCGAATATAGGACGAAGAAAAAGTATTCCAACAACAGCAGCAGCAGCAAGAGCTCCTCTCTTAGTCCGCCGATTCAATGCTTTATAGTATATGTCAAAAGAAAAAGGTTAAAAGTGGGGGAAAGATCCCAAAATTCGAGAATGGTAATGATGAATCCTCGTGACCGGAGCTGAAATCACAAAGCAGAAAAGATCTCTTTGCTTGCCTCTTTTCCCCTTTCTTGTGGCTTTTTTCTTTCCTTTTCCCTGGTTTCCTGTTCATTTGTCTACCCACCCAACATCACCCTAACATTATAAACCCATCTTCTCAAAACCAGACAGACGTGTCCAACTTCCCCATTAAAAATTCAATCCCCTGATTATTAAATGTACGAAAACGTTCGCTATCAGGTTGGGCACGGCTACTTACAAAGACATATGCCCGAGCTCAAGACAAAAACTGGCATTGTCAAGAGACAAAAGAGTAGTAGGGGGGGAGGTCCCGGTCCCTTCTTATTCAATGTTCCGGCAAGGAAAATGACTCCAATTGGGCAGTGATCCCAACAGTTTTGTTAGACTGATGTTAATAGTTAACACAGGTAGTAGTAGTATAGTATTTTACCTAAGGTTTTGAATAACGCATATGCTTCCTCACCCTAGGAACCCTACACCCTTCCCTGGGCGCCATGCACTTTCTTCACTCCTCGAGACCTCACTCGCCCATCTCCACCACCCTCAGGCCCACGGGTCCTGGATGCTCCCGGATCAATGCATCCACCAGGATAACCCAAAGCACCCTATCCTTGATCTCCTCCTCCTCCTCGTCCATCGCCTTCACCACCTCTCTGTCATCCCCTGCTTTCTCTTCCTTCCTCCTGAAGCCGACGGTCATCACACACTTCTCCAGAGTCCCCCCTAAGGTAGCCCGGTACCCGAGGAAAGTGCTGCCGTTGTCGTTCCAAGCCACTGGGGAGGGCAGCTAGATGTCTAGGTGCTGGTTAGTCATTGTCTGACCACGTTTACATTGGCCCATCTTCAGCTCAGTCCGATTGGGACCGTTTTCTTGATTGAATCGATCCAATCCGGTCGGCTCACTGCTCCCACCATGGAAGTTCTGTTCGCACGGATGGAGTGGGAAGCCCTTCCGCATCCCATACCACCAAATGGGGAAAGCAAGCAGCGGCAGGACTTCATGCGATTTACAATCTTTCATTACCATCATAAGGGTATAATCACCCTGCTGCATTCGTCATGAATTTAAACTTAGCATTGGTAATTTAAATTACTCATTGTTATTTTGTCTTCGTATCCATTACAAACCTAAAGTCTATGACGGTTCATAATTTATGAATGATGCTCGTTATTCTGTTGCATCATGTTACTTTATTATGCCTGTAACGTGTGATAAACTATATAATATAAACCAAACATATCTTAAGCTTTTAGGTCGAGTGATAAATATTATATAACTTAAGTTTTTAGGTCAAATGATAAGTATTCTACGATGGATACGATGAAATATCACGAACCGTTTGTAAATTAGGAATTTTAGTTGATTTTACGTCGTTAAAGATGCAACTTCGAAATATTAAGAATGGTTCATGAACTATCCTTCGCCTTTAAGTCCTGAAAACAGTTCCCAATTTGTGAATCTCACGGAACGTATGGTATAAGGTGGTTTTAGCCGCAAACGGTTGGATCGCATCGTCCACCGTTTTTCGCCGCCGGGGAAGGTGGGAACGAAGCATGGTTCGAACCCATGCTGAATCTGGCCAAGTTGGACGCAGGGAAACGCGTCTTTCAAAGAGTCATAATCTATTTACGTGGTTTTGTTAGTTGAATTAAAGGAAAGAGGAGGTTTGGATCCAAATTCCATGAAAAATAGGAAAAGCAGAGGCATGTCCTAAATTCGGCAGAGTGAAACAACCTGTCAACCCGATTTCAGTTTGTCTTCTCCACCGGTTTTTCTTTTTCGGGAAGGGTTGTGGGTCTTGTCCTTTTCCCCTATGCAATCCTCCTCTTCCTTTAGCCCCTTCATTACAGCATTTTTGCATTTATCCACCCCCATCTTCCCATGGAGGAGCGGGTCCCCCCTCACCCCTCTTCTTCCCCCAGCTCTCCCCCTCGTCATCTTGAGACCTACGTCATCCAGATCCCCAAGGACCAGATCTACCGCGTCCCCCCTCCCGAGAATGCCCTCATCGTCGAGCGCTACCGCAACCCTTCCGTCTCCAAGGCCAACACCAGGGGCTCCTGTTTCTGCTGCTGCTGCTGCGGTTGGGTGTGCTGCGCCGTCCTCACCGTTGTCGTCATCCTCCTGGTCGGCCTCGCCGTGGCCGTCGACCTCTTCAGCATCCTCGGCAAGGCACGGGACCCTATCTTAAACGTGGGGAGCTTCCACGTTAGGAACACGACCGGCGGGAACGAGTTCGACTTCGGGCTGAAGACAAGCAACCCGAACAAGCACTCCGATGTGGCGTACAAGCAGGGAGGGGCGAGCTCCCTCGCGTTCCGGGGGAAGGAGATCGCGTCAGGGAAGTTCCCCGCTTTCCTCCAGGAAAGGAGGAGCTCGTCCGACGTGAGGATTGTCCTGCACGGCTCAGGTGGGAAGTCACCCCCAGAGATCGCGGCGGCAATGTCAAGCAAGAGGAAGGGGGTGCAGCCGAAGCTATCATTCACGCTGAGGGTGAGGGTCACCGCGAGGATGAACGTGGGGTTCCTCCGACAGCAGGACGTGGAGCTGTCGGTGTCGTGCGACTACGCGGTGGATAAGTTGACAGGAGGGACGAACATATTGTCGGAGAAATGCGTAGTGGAACACGGATGACTCTTTGAAAGGCCGAGAGGAAGCAGAGGAGGGGGGGGGGGGAGAAGAGAAGAGGCAAACATGGTATTTTCATTTACAGCAAGTTCATGCTTTATTCCAAACTTCAATTAACATTTGCTGCTGACCCTCCTCTGAAGCTTCTTCCTCTTCTTCTTCTTTTTCATTTTTTTTTATAAGTCATGGTCGGTCACACTCTAATTTCCTCCTGCTTTTTAGATTTCTTATTTGATATTTTTTTTATCGAATTGTTTGTTCTTTTTTATTTTTAAGGCTAATTAGCAATTCTATTCTAAACATTTTACGTTTTTTTCCATCTATCTCGTCGTTTGAAACACCTTATACTCATTCTCGTACTTTAGCCATTACCTCCAATGTATCCTCCATTACCTCCCATATTGACGGAATCCTACGTAGCAGCCCACCTGGCTTTAACGTCGTTAGGAAAGCACCATTATCTCAAATCAATAAGCCTGAAGCCCTATTTCACCCCCGTACCCAGGATAAGTAGTAGAAGAACCCATCCCTAATTTCACCCCCTTTCACTCCCGTATCCACGACCATCATTCCTAATTCTCCCAACCCTAATTTTACCCCTTTTCACTCTCGTACCCACGACCAGCATCCCTAATTTCTCAACCATAATTTCACCCCTATCACTCTCGTACCCACGACCAATAGTCAAGCCCGATTATGCTGCCTTCACCATTGGTCGTCGCTCTAACTTCCCTCTCCATCGTCTTCAGCAACTGGTTTCGTCCAAACTCTGACAAAGGACTCTTACTTCGTCCACCCTGAGGATCTCAGTGCTAAGGCAAGTTTTTCTTGATTTCTCTCTACATTTCGTCAATAGAACTTAGCTTAGCATGACTGGGTGTTGTTGATCCCTTAGGTTTACATGGATGTGCAAAGAGGCGATTTGATTTTCCACGTAGGTGGTACACTTAGTTTGGATGGACGAGTGAGTTATTGTGGGGGAAAATTAGCTAAGTTCGAAGGCGTAGATGTTGATAAAATTAATTATTTTATGATTATGAACTTGGCTAGAATGGTTGATTATGAACCAAGTAGAATGTGGTTCTCTACAATTAGTTTAGCTAAAGGGCTGACAGAAATATTGACCAATGGCCAAGTTAGTGAAATGGTTTCAATGTTGCTTGAAGCTAAATCTATTCATGTATACATTGAGGGTGATGAGAGGAACATGAGTGATCCGGAGGAGGAGGACCAACAGTTGAGGTAGAGGATGAGTCCGTTCAGAATGTGGAAAGGGAGGTGGATTTGGAGAGTAAAATTAATTCAGATTATGTTGGGTCTGAGGATGATGTAGTGGATGGGGAGATGCATAAGCACACGGACAAATTGCAGCTAGTGGTACAAGATCAAGAATGTATGATCCCGATTGTGATCATAGAAGCTTAGTGTTCAATATTGGTTTGAGTTTTGACAACTTAGAGCAATTTAAGTAAGCTATCCAGGATTATGCCATTTATAATGATGTTAATGTTGATTGGGTTAGAGGTGATAGTAAAAGAATGGAGGTCGCCTGTGGTGACGGTTGTCCATGGCAGGTGTATGTTGGGTAGTTACAACGGGAAAGTACCGTGGTTGTGAAGTCTTGTAACCTAGAACATAAATGTACAAGATTGTTGAGAAATTGTCAAGCTAGTGTACCATGGTTGGCGCGTGAATTCATCAAGACTAATCGACTTGTTGACTCCATGAAAGCAAAAGATGTTATGGTCGACTTGATGGAAAAGTATTCTCTTGAGGTTAATAAACTCCAAGTTTACCATACTAAGTGGCATGCTCAAAATTTTTTGAATGGTACAATTGAAGAGCATTACAAGAAAATTAGGAGTTATATTGCTTTCCTCAGTAAGATGTATCCGAAAAGCACTTTCAAGCTTGAGCTTGACTTTACTCCAAGTGTAGGACTATTCAACACATTCAAACGGTTATATGTGGGATTTAATGAATTGCAAAACGGGTATAGACAAGGTTGTAGGAATGTTGTTGGTTTTGATGGTACATTTCTGAAGCATGCTGCCGGAGGTATTCTCTTGTCTGCGGTTGGTCGCGATGGAAACAATCACATGTTTCCAATAGCATGGGCAGTCGTTGAAGGAGAAAACACGTTGTCTTGGATGTGGTTCCTAACAATCCTCTTTGAAGATTTGGGTGTCAATGATGGTAAAGGGTAGACCTTCATCAGTGACAAACAAAAAGGTTCGTGTTTTCCTTGATTTCATCCAGTTAATTTAGTGGAAACTTCAAATGAGTAACGTATCTTCTTAATTTTAGGGATTGTTCATACTGTGGCTGAATTAGCACTATTGGCAGAGCACCGAAATTGTGCAAGACATATTTATGCTAACTGGAAAAGCACACATCGTGGACAGTTGCTGAAGAAGTGCTTTTGGGCAACCGTGAAGAGCACGCACGAAGCAGCATACCAGCAATCCCTGAACAACATGAGACTTCTATCAAATGAAGTAGCAGAGGACTTTCTAAAACAAGGTCCGGAACATTTCTGCAAGGTAAGTTGTCTTGGCTTATCTGCATTTATATGTGTGATGATAATGAATGATTAGGACTTAGGGTTAGATATCTTCATTGCAGGTCTTCTTTTACACAAGTGTTAGATGTGATGCCACAGATAATAACATTTGTGAGACATTTAACAGTTATATTATATTGCCTAGGACTAGGCCAATTGTTGAATTGTTGGATGATATTAGAGCTGCTCTTATGCAAATGATGTATCATAAAAACATGTTGTTTGAGGAGAGGGATGACAATGCATATCCTAACATTAGAGCAAAGACTGATGATCCTGACAATCCACATCAACCATCCGCATCCTTATAACGAGGACATCCATAATATCTTCAATCATAATTTTTTGCAGTTGAAGCTGTTTTAATATTACACTCGATTCCGCAATGACAGAAAACACGTTGGCTAGTGAAGATAGTGCTAGAAGAGCTTCTAGACGAACAGCTTTTGCTGAAACCCATTGTCCGACCACGTTGCACGTCCATCTAAACAAGTAAGAACACAAACACGTTACTGGAAGGGCACGGGCAAACTCACTTGAAAGGGAAGCGATTACGCGATTGCGCTTATGGGGGAGCCCAGGGTGCCGATTTGGGAGGGATTGGCGGTCGGGGGGAAGGAGATGGATGGGGGAAGGGGGAAAGGAGGGACTTTTGTAAGGTTCTCCGATTGGGGTGATTTTTTGAAATGGGGTGAAATTAGGGTTCTTCGATTGGATTCTCGTGGAGCTTATCGTGGGTATGGGGGTGAAAAGGGGGTGAAATTAGGGCTTTAGACCGATTGATTTATGACAACGGTGATTTCTTAACGACGTTAAAGTCAGGTGGGCTGCCACGTCAATTCCGTCTATAGGGGAGGCAACGGAGGATACATTGGAGATAACGGCTAAACTACGGGGATGAGTAGGAAGCGTTTCAAATGACTGATGACACAAAAAGAAAACGCAAAAAGAACATGATATAATTGTTAATTTTTAAATAGGAAATTTTTATTCATCTCCTCCTTAAAAAGAAAACGAGGGGTGGGGGGAGTAGTCTTGTGGGAACCTCGCTTATATCGCCTTAACTTAGACTCCATTATGTAACAATCCTGGTAGTCCCAAGTGGAAGTGTTTGCGTACGAAACACGTTGCGATATAACGGGGACTAAAATGGTTGAAGAAATATGATCGCCAAAACTTTTAAATAAATAGTAATGAAAAGAACAATAATACATGGACAGGAACACTTACTTTCATTTCTGGAGAAAAGATTACAGGGAGACAACCAAGCAGCCCTTCCGGTTCTTTGAATGATTGTCGTGTGTTTTTTACAAAAGACTGACCGCATATTTATACTAATACTTGATCCTATCCAGACAATAACCGCTAATAAAATCATTCACAGAACTGCTATCATAACTGCTAGACATATTTTACACATGTTTTATTGGGCAAATGGACACTATCTACATCAACTACATCCTGATGAAATTTCGACTGAAAATTAACGAAGTCTTGAAACTTCAACCGGATCTCTTCCTTTGACCGCCACTTCTTTCGACTAGGTCTCGATCGAACTTCGATATCCTTACTATGACATGCCCTTACTTCGACAGGCTTGAACTTCGACCGAAAGCTCCTTCGACTGGATCCGCGCTCGTGTTGATGGGCCTTGACATCATTAAAGCCCAAAATGGCTTTACTGTGTAAGTAGAAGTTTTTAGGAAGAGTTTAGAATTTCGGAAAAAATTTGCAAAATACGATTCAGCTTCATAATTTCAGTTTTACCGTCTCTAGGTCCCGTTTGAGTCGGTGAATTTCAATTTATATATAATTCGTTTTTTGAAACAACGACTTACAATATAATATCGTTGTTTTAAATAGTGAATTAGGAAAATATAAAAAAAATTCACATAACTTCTTTATAAATTTAAATTTGTTGTTTTCAACAAAGACTTAGTGATGATATTTTGGGAGTTTTTAAAAATCGAACCTTCGTACATTTTTTTCTCAAACTAACCAATCATTATATCTCATTGAGTTCGAATTTTGTCTTAATCAAAGGAAAACCGAATTCGGGAGACAAGAAGACCATTATCCATAAAAGCCAAAATATATATAATAATCCGAAAGAAATGTTTATATAAATAGAAATGCATTCGAAATACTTGTTTAAGATTTTTTACATTCATTTTAAAATAGTGTTATGTTCTTGATTTTATATGAAAATATAAGTCATGTAAATTCCAGAACACGAATCCAGCAACACAAGAAACAAATTACGAACAGGAACAACAATAATTCTTCCCAATTTTCGCAATCGTTTCCTTAATCAAACCTTTAACAAACATCAAGAGTTGATTCAGATAGCCCAAGCACTAACAACAACGACTGATGACACCACCAGACTCTGCCACTAGCTCCACCGCCAAACTCCGCCTCCCTCCAATAATCAAAGCAGCAAAATGACTAACTAACAACCCCACACAACCACTAACATATATCCTCTTACTGGGCCATCTATTTATCATAGCCCAACAGCCCACACCAACCTGGCCCATTACAATTCACCCCAGCTCAACCCATTACATTTAGTATTTGAAAGATTACGCATCAAGCCATCCCCCTTTAAGAGTACACTTGCCCTCAAGTGTAGAACAACCCAGTAGTAGCAACATAATGCCCCTCAACAGCACTCTAGCATTACCAGTCAATAATAGCAACACAGAAAACTGCAGTTCAATAACAGCAACAACAGAACAACAGTTCCAAGACCAGCAGAACAGAACAACAGCAACAACCAACAATTCTAGCACAATAACAGTAGCAACAGACCCCATCAAGTCACGTATCAAAGGCGTTTTCCCCCTTCCCTCCAAGGCACTTGTCCTCAAGTGTAAAAGAGGGAAATTTCTTCTTAAATAAAAAAGAAACTCCCAGGTAGCATCCTCTTCTAATTCATCCTTCCACTAGACCAATACCTTGGTTGCAGCTCTATTACTACGCTTCACCATCCTTCTTGCTAAAATTGCCACAGGCTCCCAGATTGAGCCACACAAAATGCTGGCAAAACTGCAGAAACTTAAGCATCATCCCGAGCAATTCTCTTCAACTTAGAACATGAAATGTATGATGAATAGCTGAATTCCCAGGCAAATCCAATTTATAAGTTGTCTTACCAATATGATCAAGAATTTTATATGGCCCATAGTACAAAGTGATTGCTTTTGATTACTTCTACACACAACACTCATCTGTCGATAAGGCAGGAGCTTGACATAAACAAAATCTCCAATATCAAACTCCCTCACAGTCCGATGCATGTCAGCCAACTGCTGCATCCTATGATGAGCTCTATACATGTGGAAACGAAGCACATGCACCATAGCTTCTCTTCCTGCAAATCCTTATCCACAGCCGCCACCATATTATCATGAGGAAAATAAGGAATATGGATAGGATTGATATAACCATACAAGGCTTCAAATGGTGACATCCCAATAGAAGAGTGGTATGAACAATTATACCACCATTCGATTAAAAAAATCCATCGACACCATTCCGTAGGACACTCCCCATTCATATAGCGTAAATAGGTTTCTAAGCATCGGTTAACCACCTCGATTTGCCCATCCGTTTGCGGCGGCTGTGGACAAATGAAAGTTCCACTCCCTGTAACAAAAAGGGCTCCCTCCAAAAACGACTAAAAATTAGGGCATCCATATCATCGACAATAGTCACAGATAGCCCATGAAGCTTAAACACACTGTCCAAAAACAGTTGAGCAACCATCCGTGCTGTATAAGGATGAGTTAATGCTAAAAAATGACCATATTTAGTCAATCTATCCACGACCACCAGAATAGTCTCCTTACCCATAGATTTAGGCAATCCATCTATCAAATCCATCGAAATGTCCTTCCAAACAGCAATAGGTATTGGCAAAGGTTGGATCTATCCCGGATAAGCCACATTTTCATATTTGCATCTCACACAGACATCACATTGCTTAATATAATTCCGGACATCCTTCTCCAATCCCTTTACAAAAGAAGAGACCCTCCCCCCCCCCCCGCCTTCTTATAAGTGGCCAACACTCCCGAATGTCCACCTACTGCCCCGTTGTGAAATAACAGAATAATCTTCGTATGCACTTCCCCATCCTCTCCCACGACAATTTTAGAGCCTCTCTTAAGTAAAGATTGTTGCCACTGATATTTCAAATAAACAACTATCATCCTTGAGGCCCTTAATCAAAGCAGCCACTTTGACATCACATTCCCAAGTTCATTTAATTTCATCTTACAAGGTGGGATTATCAGTACTAACCGCCATTGACAACAACTCCTGCCCCTGCACTCGAGAAAGGGCGTCTGCAACAATATTTTCCTTGCCCTTCTTATAAGAGCTTTCATAGTCATATCCAATAAACTTGGATAGCCAATGAAATTGGCTCTCCGTGTGCAATCTTTGCTCCAGCAAAAACTTAAGGCTCTTACGATCAGTTCTTATAATAAAGTGCCTCCAAGTAAGATAATGATGCCACTTACTCACTGCATGCACGATAGAGACAATTCTTTTTCATATACGGAAAGACATTGATGCTTCTGCGCCAAATGCTTGCATTGGGGTGCTCTCGCTACATTAAGACAGCCGCTATTCCCGAATCACGTGCATTAGTCTCTACCACAAAAACCTCACTAAAATCAGGTAATGCCAAAACCAGAGCTATTGTGAGTAATTCCTTAAGTTGAAAAACTCTCACTTAATTCTTGCAACCACACCGAGAGAGCTCTCTTTCTTGCGGACTTCCTGTCCAAGGAAACTCTGACCTGAAACCCTAATTCCATCGTCAACCTCCCTTCCGCTCACCTCGCTCTCCCGCCCACCTAGCCCTTCCGGCAGACGTTGGTCAGTGCCTTGCCGGCCACGCCACGCCGGTCCATCCCCCACACCCCCTGCCCCTCGCTCCTCCCAACCTCGCCGATACCTTGAGCTTTTCTATTCCCAAGACCTTACCCTCTCCATTATCTATTGGCCCTGTGTTGGTTGGCCCCTCCGCCACCATCTGCCACCCGTGTCTTGCTGCGCCACCCTGTGTCATGATGGCAACCCTTTGAAGTATTTACCCATGAATGAGGATATACCGTACGAACAAGCTTTCCCGGAGCTTGGTGCCCATCGTTGGATCCCTACAAGGAAACAGTTGGTAAGTGAGATTGGAAAACGTGTTGTTGATGTGGAGTCTGGGGGTGTTGTGTCGAGTGAGGAGCAAATGCCTTCAGTGCTTGAGGGTCAACGTGTGGACTTAGGTGGCAAGTCTCAGGTGGGACAATCACTTGGTTTAAATGCCCAGGGTTCGGGCTCTAAGCCATCTGTCTGGAACCACTCCATCTGTCTGAAAAGCTGAGGCGTGCCCGCAAGCTCGTCCGATTTAATTTAATGTGTTGGGGAAGCTGAGAATCCCACAAGAATGGAAGGAAACAACAAAATCACAGTGGAACTCCTACTTGGTGGGCTTTATGATTGGAAAGCATGTGTGTATTACTGTAATGGGGAGATCCTAGGGCCATGCATACAAGCACTGGAAGCCTCTCTCACATCGTCTATGGATGAAACGTTACCTCCCTTTGCTTCCTCAGTTAGGCAAACTAAAAGTATGACTCAAGTGTACAAGAATAAGTATAGTTCGAAAAAAGGTCAGAAGGCCAAAAAACGGTAAAATGATTGGTTTTTGGAATGTGAGGGGCCTAAACGACCCCCTACGCTGGAGAGAAGTTTCTCGATTCTTGGAGAAGAATAATGTGAGTATTATGGGACTTATGGAAACTAAGGTTAGAAGATCTATGGAACACAGAGGTATGCAGGCCATCAGGCAAGGATGGCAACATGTTGTGATTTATGCTCCAAATAACACGGGTAGAATTTGGGCGATCTGGGACCTAGCTATTTTGTCAGTGCGAATTCTGCATATTGAATCGCATTGGATACATCTGGAGGCATTTCACTTGCGGATGGGATGGAATATTCTCCAAACTTTTGTTTATGGAGATCACAACTACACGAAACGCTTGGACCTTTGGAATTTTCTAGTAAGTCAGGCTATCATTGGTTCCCCTTTGGCGGTATTAGGGGATTACAATGCAATAAGGAAGCCTTTTGAGAAGAGAGGGGGTAGCATGGTATGGATGCCTTCAGATGATATCTTGGAAACGTTTATGTTTGATGCTGGACTTGAGGACCTGCATTATAAGGGGCAATACTTTACGTGGTCGAATAGGAGGAATCATCCGATAAATTGCAAACTGGATAGAGTAGCAGCAAATGAGTTGTGGTTGAGCACTTTTGACCAGTCTCAAGCCTTGTTCCACCCACCTCTGACCTCAGATCATTCGCCTTGTTCTATTAAGCTAGTATATGAGCAGAGTAGAAAAGTTCCTTTCAAATTTTTTGACTTCTGGATCAAGCTTCCTGGATACAAAGAAGCGGTAACCTAGGGTTGGTAGGATGAATGTGGGGAAGGAGTGCTAATGTATACATTGTATAGTAAGCTGAAGGGCGTCAGAACAGAACTCCATAAACTAAACAAGAATTCGGCTGGTGGATTATCCAGAAGGGTGGCCCAAGCTAAAATGGAGCTTGAAGGCTGGCAAACTGTCCAGCCAAGTGACCAAAATGACCAATGGTATGAAATGCAGAGAAGAGCAGTAGCTAAATACTCTATGCTTGCCCGTATGGAAGAATGCTTTATTAGACAGAAATCGAGGGTTAGATGGTTGAACATAGGAGATAAAAACATTGTATTCCTTTTTAAGTGTGTAGCTTCTAGAAGGAATAGAAACTCCATTATGTCGCTTTTGAGGAGTGATGGAGTTAATGTCACTGATAAAGAAGGAATATGTCAGGAGATTCTGCAACACTTCGATGGAATCTATGCAGGGTATAGAGGGGAAAGAACCCAGATTAGCGACTCTGATCTACATGAATACCTTCCTGGAAAGCTAACGCTTAAATAGGCTCGGCAAATGCAAATGCCAATTCAATCTGTTGAGGTTAAGGCTGCAATTTTCTCGCTGAAAAAAGGAAAAGCGCCAGCACCAAATGGTTTCACCCCGAAATTCTTTATTAATGCGTGGCCAATTGTTGGCTTGATGGTTGTGGAAGCAGTTCAGGAATTCTTCAGAAATGGACGTATGCTAAGGCAGGCAAATTTTGCAGTTATTAGCCTTGCTCCTAAAAAGGCAACTGCAAATAAGATCAAGGATTATAGGCCGATCTCATGTTGCAATACAATTTATATAAAAGCATATCAAAGATCCTGGCGGATACAACCCGTAATTGCATTGGTGATCTTGTAGGTCCTGCGCAATCGACATTTATCCTCGGAAGGCGTATTGCGGATAATGTGCTACTTGCACAAGAACTATTACTGGGATATGGAAGTATGAGGGGACCTAAGGGATGTGTGATTCAATTCGACATCGAAAAGGCCTTTGACTCTGTAGATTGGGGTTTTCTTCGGCAAATACTAAAAGCTTTTGGCTTCCCAAACCAAATGATCGTTTGGATTATGGAGTGTCTCTTCGGCTTCCCTAACAGCATGTATAAATGGTGAACACCATGGGTATATACAATGCAAGAGGGGCTTACGACAAGGGGATCCCCTATCTCCTTATCTCTTTTTCTTGTGTATGGAAGTCCGGTCTGGCTTGCTGAGCAATTTATCGGTTTCTATGGGTTTTGATTACCACTGGAGATGCAAAGATAATAGAGTCAACCATCTCTTATTTGCAGATGATATGCTTGTATTTTCCAAGCCTACAATTCCTTCTTTGGATTTAGTTATTGCAGCTTTTCAGAAGTTTGAGCATTGGTCAGGCCTAAGAATCAATTTTGCCAAAAGCAAAATCCACTTTTCTAAATCAGTTAGAGCAGAGAATGAAGTCTTTGAGAAATTTGCCCTTGAGAAGGGGTCGTTACCTTTTAGATACCTAGGTGTGCCGCTTACATCTAACAAGCTCACAGCTCTGGATTGTCTACCGCTTATTGATGTAATAATAAGTCGTATCATGGCTTGGACTTCAAAAAAATCTCTTATGCGGGAAGAATGCGGCTCATTAATTCGATACTCTTTGCAATCCAAACTTATTGGGTGGCCTTAATCCCTCTGCCTCTGAAAGTTGGTTATAGAATTGAAAAGATATTGAATAAGTTTCTGTGGTCAGGAAAGGAAGGCAATGAAGCTAGAGTAAAAATCAAATGGGTGGATATCTGCATTCCTAAGAAGGAAGGTGGCTTAGGCTTTAAGAGGATCGCAGACTGGTGCCGAGTTATGCTCATGAAACACCTATGGCACATCCTTATTGGTCCTAAGGATAATATATGGATTTCTTGAGTTAAAACCCACCTGTTGAAAAACACAAATATATGGATGGCTAGGCAACCATACAGGTTCTCCTGGTTTTCGAAGAATATACTCTGCCTACGTCACTTGGTTAAGCCTCTGCTTTCTTGGCGGATGGGAGATGGGAGCCGTATTTCATTTTGGGATGACAATTGGTCTGGGGTTGGTGATCTACGAAGTAAAATGACGTACTTAGATATTGTTTCTTCGAGCATTGATCATAATGCCACCCTTGACAAGGCCTTTGCCACTAACCAATGGAAACAGTTTATGGATGGGTTGTCAACCATGCCAGGAGTGGATTTCTACAGAAAGCTGAATACGATCCTGCCCCATATACCATCTCTTAAAATGGGTAGCAAGGACATGCCTCTATTGAGAAATGGTGAGTTTAAAACAAAAGAAGTTTGGAGGCACTACCATGAAGGTGGGACGACTCTTCGATGGACCAAGTAGGTCTGGAATAGATCCCTATTGCCCAGAGTTAGTTTCCTTATTTGGATGCTGATCAAAGGAAGGTTGCGCACAGCGTCTTTCTGGCACTGCTTGGATCCTTCCAAGAGCCCATTGTGTTGCACATGCTGCCACGAGGAGGAAACTGTGGACCATGCTCTTTTTCAATGTTCCTTTGCGGCTAAGGTTTGGCAAACTCTAGGCAAAGAGATTGAGTTTTCTGGTCTACCAGATTCTTGGGAAGATATGTTTCCCCTAATCAGCCAACTAGATGGGGCTAAGGGTGGATGGAGAAAAGTCAAGGTAATCCCTTACGGCTATTTACTACTTGTGGTTAGAAAGAAACAACCAAAGGTGGAATGGCCTCAGAAGGACTCCCTGGTTTATTGTCCTTACTATTCTCAATGTCAGTAATGCTCCCTTATTGCAGTAGTGGGTGTGTCTGGTTTGGGTCATATGCCTTTACTCGGGGCATTATTTGTATGTTGAGTAGTGGGATGGGTTTCTTTCTGTATGTGGCGGGTAGTAGATTAGATAAGTCCTTGGGCCCAGGGTCACTGGGCTACGTTTTTGTAAACTACGCCGCCAAAAGGACAGCGCGCGAGCTGCAAGTAGGAGAAGTTTCTCATAAGGTATGCAAAATGTTGTGACCTGAAGAGCCTAGTGGATAGAATTGCAGACTTGCCAAGTCTTTTGGGAAACCTACATGATGCCCTTCATCTGGCTGCGCTGGAAGTAAGCCAAAGTGTCGCCAAAGCCACAGCTGAGAGGTATGATGGGAAATCTGAGGAGATGGAGGATGACCTGTTGGACAGCTTGGAGGAGGAATGCTTTCGAAGGAAAGGGACAGAACGACGGTAGAGGATTGGGCAGAGAGCGATGAGGATGAATGAGCATGCTTCTTACACTGTGCGTTAGCTGTGCATGGACTTGCATTGATATGGATTGAGCCGTAAGTTAGCACTTGTACAGCTAACCCTTTTGATGAACCCTTGGATGGCCGGATTGTAGTTAGCTGGTATAGCTAACCCCTTTTTATGAACTGATGAATAGGTAGGGATGTAGTTATTATAGTTTTATTTTGTTTTTTGAACCCTGGGAGATGGGATCTCTCTCTTGTTAGGTCATGTAATGCTTGGGCGAGGTCCAAAAGTTTACTTTAATGCAAATATTAGTTAACCAAAAAAAAAATTCCTTAAGTTGTTCAAAAGAAGCCTGAGCCTCCTCGCTCCACTTAAATGCATCTTTTTTTAGTAAGTGAGTCAATGATTTGCTGATAGCCACTCAACCCCAAAAATCCCCTTAATTGCTTGACAAAATCGGGAATAGGCCACTCTTTCACAGCTTGAACCTTTGCAAGCTATCCATCTTTTCCAATATAATGACTCAAGTACTCCACTCTTGAGCTTCCAAATACACACTTGAATCGTTTGGCAAATAAAGTGTGCTTTTGAGAACTGATAAAGCCATCTGCAACTGCACAATATGATCCTCTTTGGTCTTACTATAAACAAGTATGTCATCAAAGAACATCAATACGCACTTCCACAAATGATGGCCTAAAAGTAGCATCCATAAGTCCTAAGAAGGTAGATGGTGCATTCGAAAGACCAAAAGGCATCATGAGGAATTCACAGTGCCCATCATGGGTCCGAAAAGCGATTTTATGCACATCTCCGGGAACCATCCTTATTTGACGGTAACCGGCCTACAAATCGATCTTAGAAAAAATAGTCGCCCCACGTAACGTGACTCTTCTATGATTGGTATAGGATATTTATCCTTAATAGTGTGCTTGTTTAACTCCCGATAGTCAATACACATCGTCCACTATCCATTCTCTTCTTCACCAACACAATGGGGGATGAAAAGACACTCCTGCCCAGCTGCACTACCTCAGAATCCAACAATTCCTTCACCATGCGCTATATTACATCCTTCTGTGCTGAAGAATGGCAATAAGGTATAACATTGATCCCTGTACACCATTCTTGAGCAACATTGAGTAGTCATGGCCTCAGAATGGAGGTAGGCCCCTCGACTCCTGAAAAACATTCGAGAAGGAAGACAACATTCTTTCAATATCAAGATCTGCATCTGTATGGCCTGCCAGTTGACATGATAATAATGTCTCCTCACAAAAACTCAATTCTACAGCAAGTAGTGAGTTGGCATGCACAACTCTTCATCAAAGACTTTATTGTACTTATCTGCAGTAATTGTCATTTATCCCTATCTTGCACTCCCTGCAATATAACTCGGCTATTCTTCCAACAAAATTTCATGACAGCCAATTGAAAATTCCATATCACCGAAGCTGGCTAATCAATCAACTCCCAACACCATCTCACAACCCCCAATGATAAGATGTAAAAATCATCAAAGAAAGTGTTGCCCTGCATCTCCCACTCAAAATGTTTCAACATCCGATTGCTGATTATACTCCTCCCATCTGCCACAATAATTTTGACGGGATGAATGGGAATGATAACTAAATGCATTCTTTTAATCTCATTAACATCAAAGAAATTATGAGTGCTTCCGAAATCGATAAGGATATGTAAAGCCTTCTTTTTATATCCCCCTATCACCCTCATAGTTTGGACCACATCTTTCAATTCTCCATTCAATGCATGAAAGTCAACTTCCTCTCTTTAGTGTCACCCTCACCATAGCTAACAAGTTGTTCAACTCATCTTCACCATTCTCAGGTACACTTTCAAATGTAAGTGAAAAAACTTGCCGTTTGAAATATTTATGATTCCTATTGAAAGGTTTGTTGCATTCAAAGCGTAACCCCTTTAATCTTCTTTATTCAATCTCTTTTTGAGTCAATTGTCTCCTTTTGGGTAAAGCAGTATTACTCATCACAGAGTTTCCTTTAGGCTGAATAGCCTTCAAAGTAGAAGGTTTTATCATATTAATACGGAAATTAGTTGGAATTCTGTCTTTGAAAGGAGCTCCCAAGCTTTCTTTCTGCAGAAACAGAGGTACCAAACTCTTGTTACCCAATTTAGATGGCCTGCTACTCCCTCCTCCTACTTCTGGTGGCACATCTGGACTGAGTATGCGCGCATTAGCTTGCACACTGAGTAGCTCCATGGGTCGCAATAACCGTAACGTACTTCGGTACTTCTCTTTGAGTCCATTGATGAACAAACTCACTTGGAAATGCATTGGCAACTAAATTTCTCCAACACTCGTCGCAAGCACACGTCAAACTCTTCCATATAAGCATATAAATTGCTAAACTCCCCCTCTTGTCGTAAATTTTTCATTCTGCCCATTGGATCATCAAAAACCTCTTGACGTCTATTCCGGATATAGGTGTAATGCCATTGCAAAGCCCCACCATACATGTAAAGCGAAGCCAACTTCACCTTCTTATCTTTCGGAATATTTTTCAACTCGAAAATAACATTGGCTCTTGTACAACCAATCATCCAGATTAGCCCCATCAAATTCAGGAAAATCCACCCGAGGCATTACAAAGCTGCCTTCTCCTCGCCATCGGCACTCCCGCTCCATTTGTTGCGGTGTCGGCACATCTCTTCTTGCCAAACTCATCTCCGGACTCGTCGTCTTCTCCAACAACGACAAATGCTCTTGCATCACTCCCCGTCTTGATTTGTTCTGCAACTGCAACTCTTTAATCTATGTAGTTAGTTACTCCATCCGATCAACTAGCCCCTCCACCATGGTACTAGTGGTTTCTTTATCCTTCCACAACTCGTTATACCTTGTATTAACCATCATTCACCAGCAAATGCTCTTATACCCTTGATTCATGTAAATTCCAGAACACGACTCCAGCAACACAACAAACATATTACGAGCAAGAACAACAATAATTCTTCCCAATTTCCACAATCGCTTCCTTGATCAACCCTCAACAAACACCAAGAATTTACCTCCGATAGCTTAAGCAGTAACAACAACCGATGACACCACATACTTCGCCACCAATTCCACTGCCAAACTCCGTCTTCCCTCCAATAACCAAAGCAGCAAAATGATTAACTAACTAACAACCCCACACAACCACTAACATATATCCTCTTACTGAGCCAACTAATTATCATAGCCCAACAGCCAACACCAAGCCGGCCCATTACAATTCACCCCAGCTCAACCCATTACATTTGAAAGATCACGCATCAAAATAACTCTTAACATTTAAGGATAATTGTTACACGCCAAGTACAATCAAAGTTCCTATAGCTTTCTTTCAATGCATAAATGGAACGCCCTTTCTTTACGTAAGATTCATTCCACAACAACAAAAGAAATGGTTTCACATCACCATTTTCATCTAAATGTGCAAAACCCAAAACAAGACAATGAAGCGAAAGAAACAACTTCTTCATAAAAACACAAGAAAAAAAAGAAAAGAAATCACCTCAGAGTTTTCAAGTGAAGCTGGAGCTCCAATAAATGCTCACAACTCCACTCTCTACACTCCCTTTTTTTTTGTAGTGAATGATATATATCATTAGATAAGGATCGTCTGGGGTTTTAGGTTACAGATCCCATGTTGCAAGGAATGTCGTCATGCAACAAATCCAAAATGAAATTCGGAGAATAATCAAAAGTGCTAAGAGTTGTCCTGTTGAGAGCTTCCTTAGCTAGCTTGTCTACAACCCTGTTTTGTCCCCTTGCGATGTGCGATATTGTAGTCTCCTCCAGCTCACACAATAGCAACCTGCATTTGGCCATGAAGGGTGTTATAAAACTTGTTGGCTTCTTGGACCCATTTAGGTTGTTTACTAGTGTTGCTGCATCTGTTTGTATGGCTAAGTGCTTGATTCCTTTATTTTGAGCAAATCTGATTCCTTCCAGGACAGCCTGTGCTTCGGCTAATAGGCAATTTGTATTCGGTTTTCTGACACAGAAACCTCCGATCCACGTTCATTTTTGGTCTCTGATTACTCCTCCTAGACCCACATATAGATCACCTTCTTTAGCAGCTGCGTCTGTGTTCAGTATATAGGGCAGGTCTGGGCTAGGTTCCCATTTGTCTTGTGCTGGTGAGTATGTAATTTGAGATTCCCTATTGCCCTCAAAGTTAGTGTTTTATGTTGCTTGGGTGATAACTGCTCTCTGGATTCTTGTTTTGCTCCTTCCTCCTAATAGAGCTTGAAGTTCTGCTGCATTTTCCATTATTTGTGCATAAGGGTCTCTAGAGCTGAATTCCTGTCTGAATACATTGTTGTTCCTCTGCTTCTAGAGGTGCCATGCTACTGAGGTGAATAAGACAGGCCACTGTATGCCTCTGTATGTAGCTGCATATGCTTTTCTTGTGTTGAGATTTCCTTGTAGCCACTGTTGTGTTGTTGTTGCTGTGTTTACCTCCTCTAGTGATTTTGGATGCTGGAATAGGTGCCATGTGATTTGTGAGATAGGGCAGTCTCTTAGTATATGAAGGGTGGTTTCAGTTTCCCACTCACATACTGGGCAAAGTTTTTCTTGTGTTATATTCCTGGTGTTAAGCATGTCTCTTGTGGGTAGTCTCTCGAACCAGCTTAGCCATAAGAAAATCTTCTGCTTAGGAAGGATTGGGAATTTCCATATCCAGTTTACTTTAGCTTCTCCATAGTTTCCTTCCTTTTTGTGGGCTAGTGCGTAGGCTGATGCATTGGTGAATTCCCCATCGCAAGAATGTTTCCAGGTTGTTTGGTCCCTAGCCGAGGTCCCATCTCTTAATGTTAAAGATGCTATATGATCCCAAATCTCCTTAGAAAGGTAGTTTGTCGATCCTATTTTCTTCCATCCTAGTTCATCGTGGTAGGCAGCCACTGTCTTATTAATTTCCACCTTGTCAAGGGGACCAATTAGTTTGTTCCTTAGGCTACCGCACCTTAACCAGTCATCCAGCCAGAATCTAGTCTAGGCTCCACTCTGAACCTTCATTCTTAGTCCTTGTCTGAGTAGTTCTTCCCCTACCTTTAATGCTTTAAAGATGCAGGAACCTTATTTTCTTTTCTCAAAGTTGCTTTCGATATTTATTGATGATGACTTGTCTCCATTGTGAGTTTTGTTCTGTGTGTAGTCTCCAGGAAAGTCCACTAAGTAGAGCGGTATTCCAATCCTTTGCTCTAAATAGTCCTAATCCTCCTTCCTCCTTCCTCTCTACACTCCCTTTGCCTTCATTGTTTTCTTTCTCTTTTATGTTATCTAAAAGCAAATGGTTTCATTTTAAAACACCCCATCTGCGGTTTTTATTATTTAAATGTACAAACCAACCTCCCTCCGCAGCATCTTCATGCTGCCAGAGAGGCAGCGCTTTGCGTCTCTAAAAGACGCTATCAGTGTAATGGTAACTATGTCTCCTGTTGAACTCCAACAGGCTGCCATAGGTACGGTCGACTATTCCCACAAACAGGGCCTCCATGTCCGGGCTGAATGATATCCCGGCAATTTCCCCGAACAGGTCGATCTCCTGCTCTCGGACAAAGCCGGACCGTGTGTCAAAGATATGGACAAAGTCCGCGGGCTCGGCCATCGCCATGAACCTGCCATCTGAAGTGAACTTGAGAGCTCGTATCGCTCCCATGTTCCCCTTGAGGACGGCGAATGATCGAGCCGTGTTCCTTATGTCCCACAACCGGCATGTTCTGTCCTGATTCCCGGTGGCCAGGATCCAACCATCTGGGTGCCATGCCGAGGCAAAGGAATAGTCCAGGTTCCCTTTCAGGCAGCTAATCATCTATTGTTTCAACATATAGTACAGCCCTTGGATCAGATTGTGCTCTGCAATGAACAGATGAAGCCGCGATCTGAAAAAAAAAAAAGAAGCAGAAACACTCACTTTGCCCGTCTGTGCATCAGATAACAGGCAATCTTCACTGTCTCCAAGAACAGCCAGCAATTTACCATCTGGACTCACTGATGTGTTCTGGAAGGGGAAAACAATCGACATTAGAAAATAAACTACAAAACTACAAAACGGAAGACTAGAATGAGAATACACTTACATTCACGGACCAATCAAAGCTCCAGCAATTTAGAGCAGAGAAAGTCTGAACATCAAACACTCTGATTTTAGCATCATTGTTGGCGGTGATGACCCTTAACGATCCTCTGTCGGTGCATGAGTGTGTCAGCGAAAAATCTATCATGGAGACCATAAAGGAAGCAAATCACAATAAGAGCTAAGTTCTTACGCAGAGCTATGGAATATATCCACACAGTTGGTAATGGCATTCTCTTCTGCAGTCATTCTGGTTGCAAAGGTGACGCTGGCTTTGTTCAAGGGCTGAGCATAATCAAACGCTTCAGCACGCAAGAGAATAGTCTATCCAATTAAGGTGTCACCGAGCAAAACAGTGTCCTTACCTTGCAAATTAGCTCCCCCTGAAAGCCTCCAGCAACCAACAGGTTGTCCCTGACTGCCATAGTGCTTATTTGCACTCTCGACAATGATGGTGATACAAGCCCCCGACATTGCTGCAGAAGATATGCAGAGAACACAAAAGATCATGGAACACAGGATGGACTTTTCCCCCAAACAATGATGGTGGATATCTAGTTACCGGGGTGGCAGCGACTGGTCTAGCCACATTCATAACTTCTTGGCTCCTCCTTCGAAGTGCTGACCAGTGCATCACAGAGTAGTTCTGCATAAGGTAGACATCGTGCTTCGATGTTGCCGATAAAAGATTCCGCAACTGCAATTCCATAAAAAAAACTGAGAACAACTGTCAAGTACAAAATGCAACTCATAAGGTGAGAAAATGCTAATGCAGCTAATGCAGGGAATTGGACAATGCATCACCCAAATGGGAAGTACGCTTAGCCTTCTGCCAGGCACCAAGCAATTCATGCACTAGCTTTCCAGAAAATCAAATATAATATCATCAGCAGGTCATGGAAAAGGGAGTGGTAATCTCCAGTAACAACAAAGATATCTGAAATCAACAAAAAGGAAAAGGGTAAACTTTGTCTATCAAAGGATCAAATATTCTTCAATGCCTCGTTCCAACTCTCTCACCACAGTACATCAATTTAAGAAGTTTGACTGCTTTAGACAGCATCACTCTATATAAGAAAAAAGGATCACTAGAAACCCAAACCATCTCGTGCTCTGCACATTTATTACAGTGACAATGGAACGTTTCATGTAGAAGAGAAAAGCTCAACAGTCGGATTAAACATGCACCATAAAGTAGTATATTGAATCAATCAACAATATTGAAAGACTCCAAATGAATGTTATGAAATATGTTCTGGTCCAAACTGCTTCAGTAAGTAGCCCTCCAAGGCTAATAGCCTACACAATGGACCTTTAAATACTCAAATTTTCCTAACATACCATATAACAATTGATTCCTTAGTGCACCAGCTGCACACACAACTTCCGCGCTGCATTTTTTTGCTGAAAAAAGGAGAGATAGATAGATTTCTACATGCAAGAAAAGTCATCGTAATAACTGATAAGGATAAAAACAATATTTTCGCGCCCATGAAACCACATCATACAAAATTATTACAGATGAGAGCATATTTACTACAGAGTACATATTATTACAGATGATAGCATGTTTACTACACAGAATGAGCGTGTTTACTACAGAGAAACAAAATTCCATTTGATTTGCTAAGTTGATACGGCGTCCCCCATCAAACATTAAAGAGACAGCGTTATATCAGAGGCACCTGAAATAAATGCATGTTATAGAAAAAAAAAATCTTTTTCGAAATGAATTCTGGCCACTTAAACGTTCCAAGAAGTGGTGCAAAAACCAAAAGCCAATCTTCCATCTCCCAGCTAAATTAACCAAAATTTCTGGTAAGGCCGTCCCAGGCATCTAAGCTGTGTGATAACTTACTGGAAATCTGATGAGCTTTACGCCACAGTTCTCCCTTCGAGTTTGAATAGCATACTATAGAAAAATTTAACCCCATATATCATTTTATAATTAAGTTGAACCAGTCAATAGAGAATAGTTCATTTAAAGAGACTTTCCAGTGCACAGGACGTTCAAGGAACAGGTTTCCTACTGGACTCGTTTGCTTGCTCTCTATACGAGTATAGATGACCAAAAGTGCCATCATGCAAAACGTTTGTTCATAAATCAGATATTAAGTTTCTAAAGAGGTTAGAGTACACGGAGTTCACAGGAATAACACCTAACATTCGATGAGCATCCGGTACTCCATACCTTCCAAAGAGTGTTTGGGGGATAGAGGAGTAATCAATTATGATTGAATGTGGCAAAAAGGACAATAACGAAACCTGCAAGACTTCAAGTCTAGGTGTGTGTAGATGCACGAAAAACAAGCCATTACTACCCGAAAGATGATATTGAGACATTGTGGAAACCATGCCATGCAAATTTTCCAAACGTTAGAGATGCTATGACTTGATAGTGTAGGCTGAATTAAATAATGGACATCTCCAGATAAATTATTCGGGAGAGTAGCCAAATTTAATTCTATAAAGAAGTTCCGAGCAGATCCATGGACATGTATGCGTTTAAAATTGCATGACCAACTGTCCAACTAAAATGAGTGGTAAAGGGAAAAACTTAGGAGATAGTAAATGCAACATTTTCAGCTACTGGTGCACTGCATAATTACCAAGCAGGAGATTCAAGAATAGAGAAGCATCTATACCTGAAAATGGACAATTGTCGATTTCACAAGCCTTGTGTTGAACTGGAAGTCGTAAAATGTCTTCCCCTTCTCCACTTGTAAGCATTCCTAAACGACGCAAACAGCAGAAACACATCATGAAACTCCCAATCTGATGGTCCCGTTAAAGTTATCTATCAGTCTAGACCTTCAGCTGCTTAATATTCATGAGATTCTTCCATCCATACAAGTTAGAAATACCCTATCAATAAGCATCATCCAGAGAACACGGAAGCACATCTCAGCAGAAAGAATCGAGCAACTAGAGGGACTTGAGTCGTAAAATGTACATTTCACACTGGTTAATTCAGCAGGGAAAATATGCATCCTCTGCTAAGGAACAAGAGGAGGCGAGCCGGGAATAACAGCCAACCTTGTTGAGGTGGTCGTGAGACCAGGACAGGCTCTCATAATTCTTATACTGCTTCAACCTCTTCTCACGGTACTTATCCCTCGTGTAATTCAATCTCTCCCAGGGGATCCCCTGTATGTCCTTGCCGTTGCGTGCTTCGCAAGCAGAGGTATCGGACTTCGCCTTGTCCTGCTGGCGCACACACACACACACACAGACAAAAACAAACCATTAAACAACTAATCAACAATAGCTACCCCAAACATCCACACGCACACGCACCGATTCGAAGTCGCCCTCGAAGTCAGAGTCGGGGTCGTCCAAGTCGGAAGAGGGAGAAGGATGGGTGGTCTGGAAGAAAGGGCGCCGGTCGTCGTCCTCGAAGTCGTAATAGTAATAGTCGTCGTGGTCATCGAGGTCGAGATCGTAGTTGTTGAACTGATCCATCTAACCCTGGAGTAGTGAATCGGGGCGAAAAGGAGACGGAACGACGGAAGACTGGCGGCCTAACGAGCTATAATATCCACAGAATCGGGGGATGGGGACAAAGGGACGGCGCAAACTGGGAAAGCAGGACGAGGAAAAAAGGGGGAGAGAAGAGAAGGGGTTGGGGGTGGGGGGGAGGAAATTAAAATAAGAAAGAGAAGGAGAAGGAGGATTCCGGAAGCAACGGGAGACGACGTCGAAGTAAGGATGAGGATGGGAGGGTGGAGTGGCTGTCGGTCGGTCGGTTAAGAAAGAAGGATGGGAGGGTTGACCACCTGGTCATCTGCTTCGTCTGTAGGTGGCAGGGCTATGTTTTTTTCCCAATATCTTATTAATTGTTTGTGGGACCCAATAACTCTCTCCCGCGTGTCCCTCCATCCATCACTTTCACACCAATCCAGCCACGTGTCACTACAGCCCTCCTCCCTCCTAACTGGTGCAAGTGAGGAGATAAAATCAAACACGCCACCTGTTCATGGCCTCCCCGAGGATATTTATTTTAGACATATATTGTTTTCTTTTATTTTACTTTTATTTAGTGGGGCTCTGGGTCCGGCACCAACCCAATTTGTAGCTTAGATAGTAGCGTTTGGTCCGTAAAATATTGTGCCAAAGAACCTCTAAATTGATGTTTAAGACAAAACATAAATGGCTAACGAATCCATCTTTCAAACGATTTAGAGACGGAAAATTTAAAAATTTTAACCCTATTTCGTGCCTCGACCGTTCCCTTTCTAAAGAAAACAAAAAAAAAAAAGAGTTTTATTTTGTATTGGATAGATCGTAACTCTGGTTTTATGTTTAACGTCTCATAAATTTACTCCCCAACTTCGATTGAAACTGATATAAAACTAATCTCATCAAAAATTTATCATAAGTAGTAGAATAAGAGGTCGTCCAACAATCTTCCTAAAAGCCATCAGACTAACAATTCTTTCTGCCCTTTTTGTGGAAGACGGCCATGATGCGATATCTCAGTTTCTTAACTAGGCAAATTATCATCATTGTCCACTTTTTTAACAAGGATCCTTTTACACGCTGCTATCCCTTTTTGACGAGGTACATCACTGGAGAAATACATGTGGGAAGGAAACTAACACATTTTTCTTCTGTAGATTCCCTCCGGACCAGCAACACTCCTAGTGGTCGCGCTGTATTGTCGACGCAGCGACAATGGACATCGGAGTAGGCTATTGGAAGCAACTAGGGCAACATGTCGTCCAACCTCTGCCTGTACTTTGCCAGTGTCTGCAAAACCCAATGCGATAATCCCCACGACAGATTAGCACGACACATCTAAACTACAACGCATGTCCTCCAAGGATAACACCCCCTTCTACAAAAATACGTTGGGTGTTGGAAAAGGTTAAACAGGCCCCTCGCGATATGAGTTGTGGCAGCATCTCAGAGAACAAACACTTCAGGCATGCTAACTGTCATCGGCCACGAGTACACGACACTCAATGACAATAGCAGCTAAGGAGATGAATGTGCCAGAATTTGAAATGATATATTGTCATGACCATGGATCAAACCTTTGTATAGGCATACACTCCGACCTCGGATGGAGCAGCAGGACTCCCTCTTCGAATGAATTTCCCATCCTTAAAAATGTAAAGCATGGCCACACCTTTTGATAATTCCTAGACTGATACCTGCATGCAAAACGAGACATTTATGTCACGCTTGCGGGTTCATTTAACACACGAATACGATATCATCACTACTAATTTATGAGATCGAGTTACCTCCTGAGATGTTAATTTGTCGAGGTACATGATTATGGACCTCAGTGAATTACCATGGGCAGCAATCATAATGTGCTTCCCAGACTGAAGTTGAGGTTCAATCTGTCAGTCAGAAAACATAAGTCACGGCAATTAATAATTATCAGTCCCTTTCTTTGGTTGTATTCCCCAAATTCTTAAGATTGAAGATTATGGCATAATCAATAAGCTATGCATTGACCATGGCAACCAGATTAGCAATCGTGTTTGAGAAACAATTACATGCATTCAGAAACCACGATAGGTAGATATCCAGACATCAGTTACAGTCGAACAAGTACCTGGTCCCTTGAAATAGGCAACGGCTCTTTCTGCACACATTTCAAGGCTCTCATCCATTAGGGGAGGTATGTCGTAACTTCGACGCCATTCATGAACCAGTTCCTTTCCGTATCTTTTCAGCCGTTTCCTGTTTATTTAGACCTTTGCAGTTCGCCATAACCTGTAATGTTTACATTTTTAGTAAACTAAATGCTTGAAAATGGCAAAAAAAAAAACAAGGATTTTTACTAAAAGGGTGTCTGCAATTATTACATCCTTTCATTCAGCTGCCAAGCTGTAACAACAGGGATGGACTGCTTCAACGTGTCTTCACTGAAAATCTTACTCCATTGCTTTGCCTGCTCACTCTCGTTGTGCAAGACAATTGGCACCTGCAGACAAACAACAGTAGGGTCAAAATCTAGAACATTGCTTGAATTGAATCCTTTAAATCATTCCTCGTAAGTGGAAAATTTGCATTGGCTATAAACATGCCGGCCCTCTGAATTTCGCATTCCAGTATTTTTGAACATCCTCTCTCTCTCCCTCCCTCCCTCTCCCTCTCTCTCTAATCTACTTATGGGATAACAAAAGAAAGCCAGGGAAGTATACCTTCTTGCGGCGGTGCATGAGTCATGGCAAGCATGGCAGTCCATCTGGGCACGGAATCAGAGCAGATGTGTATATCATGTCGACGGTTATATTGCTGATTCTCTTGCCAGCTTCAATTGCCTCTTCTACGCCTTTTTTCGTGAGTGGAACATCAACACATCCAGTAAACAGGTTTTTCTCGTTCCACAAGGACTCCCCATGCCTAATTAGAATGAGGGCACTTTCCTCTGCAAGCAAATAGAGAAACATTGGGCATCAAGGTATTACATTGTTACTCACACAAAATCGGAATGACAAGCTATAACAAGTGTCTACAGAACATTCTGCCAATTCAATTATCTTGGTAAAAGACATTTAGGAGGACGTACTTGATTTCTTTGGTGAGTCCGACGAGTCGCTCTTCGATGGATTCAGAACTGGATTGGCTACTGGAACTTGAGAAGCAGAAGCTTTGATGGCAGTAGTAATTCGACCGTCAATGCCATGGCCAATTCCAACCAATCTTTGTTCAAACTTGAAACAGTTCTGGGAGGGTCTAACCGAAACACAACCCAATTCCTTCTCAGGACGAGATCTCTCTGAATAACAATGGGAAGGAACCGTTCTGATGGCTTGACCAATAGCGGCAGTTGTCATCCTAAAAGACAAGAAAATCAATACAGTGATTAAAATTAAAAAACACAACATGAAGAAAAGACGAACAATTTTTGTTTAGCCACGGTTCCATAGACGCTCGAGAAATCCTTCTAGCAGCAGTGTTACCAAAGGCACTAGGCGCCCTTAAGGGGCTAAGGCCGACTACCTCCAGAGGCACTAGATGGCAAACTAGGCGTTCACCTTATCAATTAAAGTCACCACTACAGAAATTTTTAAGGTGATGTCATTCCGCCATCTTCTGCAGCCCACATTTTCTTAACAAGCCACCAAAACAGGCAGCCTCTATCACAAATCATGAAGAAAACATCCTAAGCCGCCCGTCCTCTCCGATATCCTGAAATCACTTTCGTGATCACGACAGAGTTTCAAATGCCCGAATCTGCTGCTTCGGCGGACACTGTGAAACGCAGGGAGGACCGACTCTCGACAGGTGACAACACATAACGAACGGGAATCACCGTCCTTATCCTTTCATGGATGAATCCCTAATCAATCACCAAGCAATACACAAAGCACGACGATCACATTCAAAAAGCAACAAAAAAAAAAAAACACCACGCCCCCACATTCTTCAACCAACCACCTAACAACACAACAACAAACGGACCCAGGCACTCACCTCAAACGGGCTCGCGATCAAAAAGCAAAGGAAACGATCGGGGGATAGGAGGAGGAGGGCACCAACCCCTTGCCTTTTTGAATGGGGGGGGGGGGGGGGCAATGAAACCGAGGAGGGGGATCACGACAACAAACGGACCTAAAAATCGGAGATGTCAATAGTCCGTCGCCGTCGAAGGTTGTTGATCTTGGCCGGTTGCCGGCGATGCAACCAAGGAAAGACAAAGTACTTCGGGGGGATCGGACGGACAATTCCCTGAAGGCTTATTTGGTGGTAATTGTTACAACATTTGTCGGGAGGGGAAAGTGCAGGAGGGAGATCCCAAATGCTAGTCCAGTCCTTTCCTTATATGTTCACATACGAACAAATATATAGAGGGAATTGGTTGGACAAATAAAGCATATGCTCGTGGAGGATTCCCAAACCCACCCACACCACGAGATGGGCTTGCAGACATTACAACCAGTTGACTGGTTTCGTTTGGTTCGTAATGTTTTATAAGCGAAAAAGCCTTTTTGCGTCGGATTGTTAATTTTTGAATACGCACATGGCAACACAACCCAAAGGGGGAGGCAAACAGTAAAAGAATGCTAACGCCCAACAATTTCCTCATTCCTCCTTACAAACAGGCACGTCCCGCCCACCAGACCCCCGCAAAAAATGTCGAGCCTTTTTTTTCATACCAACCACCACTCCCCAGCACTACCTAACTCGCTGAAACATTGTTGGTTCAAGTTGTGTACTTGCCTGAATACGACGATGTTCTTCTTCTTGTCCACCGTTCCCCCCTTACACCCCTTTAATACCTAACCCAGTTAGCACTTTTGGGCATTCTCAAAGAGAAATGGGGCCGTATTTCCTTTTGAGGTCATTTGGAACCGATGGATCAATTCTATCAGGGCCCGTCCATCCGCACAATAGGGCTACACATCCTTGGAAAGGGGTAAAAATATACTTGAAAAAATACAGTTACCCAAATGATTTTCCTAAGAAATATAACCCGTGAATTGGTTATAAATAAAAATGAAATGAGAAATTGTCGTGTAATTAAAAAAATAAATGAAAATATTAGTAATGTGTTAATTATTAATATGTTATTCTACTAACTTAAAAAAGATATAAAACGAAGCTTTTGATACTAAGTAGAAAGTACAACTAAATATTTTTTAGAATGAGGTCGCAGACGTCGATTATAGTCCACCCGAACAGAATGATCAGACCCTCCGCCTATCCGCTGACCCTCGATGCTACCGCCGCAAAAAATAACCTCCCTCCTCCCACCCCCGGCCCCATCTTCTTGCCTTTGTTGTCTTCGACCTGCACCGCCTGCTCGCTCTCCATGTCCCTCACTGCACTAGCCTTGCCATGCCCGTCCATCTGGTTGGATCTGGAAATTATTTCGTCAAATACCCGTCAGAAGTTTGGAAATTTATATTGGTACTAAGAGTAGGGAAATCGGGGGGCCCTTACAAATGGCCGACTTTAGATCATGAAGGAAGTCGGCCTTTGTAAGGCCGATTTTATAATCTCTAACATACTTAAATAAAAAAAAAAAAGAAAAAAAGAGTGTTTCCTTTAAAGTCAGCCTTATAAATGCCGACTACCTATCCAGGATTAAAAAGAAACTGTTTCTAATTAGATGGAGATGGAACAAATGATCAATTGCCCGTGTCATTACAAAACATCCGTGTCTTCGATCAGTTGACGTCTCCTTTATGTGGCGCCATTTCCCTCAACCTCTTACTGAAAATGACGAAGTCACATCCCAGAAGACCTTTGGCGTTCCCAAGCTTTTGTGCCTCTTGCTCTCACCTCCACTCCAAATCTAATGAACTCTCTCACCGCCTTCCATACGCCCCTCTACTTCATCGACTCGCAGCTGAGCATTGTGACTGCTCGAGCATTTTTGTGGCTTCATTTCGACAAGAAACCCTAACACGCAGGCAGCACTCAGTCTCCTACTGCCTGTTGGCTGACGACTCCGAGTCAGAAGATGGATGGAGATCAGCGAGGTAGGGGAGGTGGGGCAGTCGTCCTCGAAGACAAACAGATCGACCAGAAGGTGATTGTGGGGATGTGAGAGTCCGCAGGAATAGAGTAGGGGGGGGAAGGAGGAAGGGTCGGGGGAGGAGAGGGGGGTCGGCCTAATGAAGTAAAATATACGTTTAATGTCTATAACTTTTGGCGAACTTTCTTTCTCTGTCAACATCTCTTTTTTTTCATATACAAAAATATCACTAACTATGTCATGAACCTTTTTTCTGGCCAATGCACAGACGACGTTAGGCATAATGCCGATGGTGGAACATAATGCGAGGTCCACGGTGACCACGACACCCCGTAATGACATCCTACGTGGAAAAAAAAGCAGAGACGTGGAGAGGGGTCCTCCTACCCCTAAATCAAAAATCAAAAAAACATTTTTGAGGAACCCCTAATCGGAGAGCAGAACCCCATTGACCCAAATCGGAGGCGAAGGCGGAATCCAAAGCGAAGGACTGAAAGCGAAGACGAAGGAGTTTGGCAATCTGTAATCGTGAGGCGAAAGAAGGAACTTGAAGATACAGACAGACAGAAAACAACTTCTCATAACTAAAACCAAAACAAAAAGTCACGATTCATCGTCTCCTTCCAATTTTCCCCCCATTCCCAAAACCAGTTTCGTCACGCTAATCTTTAAAAATCCTAAACCTAACTTGGAAAATCCTAATTTCATCAGGACTACCGGTGGATGGTGCTCTGTATCTTGAAATCTTGATTCCGCGCCGAAATTGTTGGGGAGGATGATATCGCCGCCGTTGGCCGCCAGTTGTTGAACACCCGGTGCGATTGCATGCCCACAGGTTACGGCGGATGTGTGTGGACGTCAATGGAGTGCTGCGGCCGGTAGGGGACCATGCCCGGCTGGGATCATCCAGAAGGGTGTTTTGCGGGGGAAACCACCACCCCTCCCGCCGTCCAAAACATGGTGCAAGCGCGGGCGTCCAGACTGGCGGGAGCTGTGGGGGTTAGGTGGGCCCAGGTTTGCACGGACTCGCCATTCGGAAAGGGTAACTTCCGCTATGGTCCCACCGGAGGGACGAAGGAGTGGTGGTGCCAGAGGGGTTGAGGGAAGGGGGAGGAAGGGATCTTGAGAGAGCCATTGACGGAGACGGTCGATGGTCGGGGACCAGATGCCAGTGAGCCTGATGTGCTTGGATGATGACGAGCCCAGCTTGTTTCGAAGAGCCAACGGCACGTCCTCTTTCAGCGTTGAATTTTTTTTATTTTTGATTTGGGGGCAGGAGGACTGCCTCTCAACGTCTCCTACTCTTTATCCACATAGGATGCCCTAAACGCGGTTTTGCGCCAACGTGGACCATCCGTTTAATGTCCACCATGGCATTATGCCTAACGTCGATCTAACATTTGTCCGGAAAAAAATGTATGATGACATAGTTAGTGACTAATTTTTGTATATTAGAAAAAGAAGAATGTGTTGACAGAAAAAAAAGTTCGCCAAAAGTTATGGACATAAAACGTATTATTTTGTCCTTTTTTTAATTCTTATCTGGAAAAGAATCGTGCCTTTGTGTAAGTGTCGACCAGTGACTATCCTTATTACGATTAATTAAGGTCGACTTTAAGGATAACACTTTTTTTATTGTGTTAAGTGTTGAGAAACGTCGGCCTTGGTGGTGACGGATTTACATGAAGTCGGCCTTTGTAAAGTCGACTTAAGTTTGATGATTATGAAATCGGCCTTACAAAAGGCTGAATTCCTTCATGAACCCGAAGTCGGCTTTTATTAAGGTCCGAATTTCGCTAACCGTATAGATTAAGTAATTTATCGCAAACTTCCGACGGTAAATGACAAAATTAATTTCCAAGACCAATATTATTTAATGAACAAAACTCCAAAAGTAATCCATATCGAGATGTCCCTTGTTCCGACTGAAGCATCCTAACAATGGAGCCTCGTGGCCCGATGTCCCAGTGCCATGACAAATCTAATCGAAATGTTTTCATGATACGTAAACAGGAAGGGAAAAAAAAAAAAGGAAATTTATGGCACGGACGTGTTCCTCCTCCTGTGTCGTCATCCATTCCTAAAATGGGAAGATCACAATTGTTTCTTCCCCCCCGGACCAAACACGTGGCACTTACCTTCCCTTGGTCCTTATTCAATACTCCCTATAGATAATGTCGCTAGGAAGACAGAACTCGCGTCAAACCACCCAGCATCAGCCGGGATAGGTGATGGCCTTCGACCTAGGTTACCCACCAAGGAGCGCCAACGCAACAGTAGCGGATGAAATTTAAGACTGAAGAGGAACGGGACCAAGATGTGGTCTGCCTTTTGAGAAAGAAGGGTTGTTTACCCTTGGGTGGGGGGGGGGGGGTGTAGGTGGAGTCCATTATTTATTTTAGCACAAATTCGGGTTTTATTCTATCCCATCAACCCCCCACAGTCCTACTAACTTTCATCCTCTGTCTTCTTCTACTTCTACTACTACAACTACACAAGCACGCAACACAAGCAGTCTACACATGCCATGCAATTGTCATCCATCCTCACACACACATCCTCCGCTCCGTTCCCCTCCTAATTCCCCGTCCACCCTCCCCCTCTAACACCTCATCATTTTTGGATGCCATGATACTTAACAAGATATATGGGGAACAGGTTGCATTTTCAAAATAAAGCTGGCCCTCCCAATCTAATGTGAATTATGCGGGAAACATATATCGAGGAATGTTTTGCCCGATAATTTTGAAGAACACACAATAACGAGAGAAAAAAAAATGAGGAAAACAAACGTGGAAGTAAGGTGGATTGTTGTTTTGATGGGAGGAAGGGGGGTGGAAGAAGAGAGTGGGTTGGTTGGTCGTACCGCCCCCCCATCTCTCTCTGTCAAAGGACTGCAATTCCCACCTATGCCCCTGCGCATCTTTCTTCCCGATTAACATTCGCTAGCAAAATTTCTATCCCATGGTATGCATTAAATAAAAGATTACCACAGTTAAAAATATTTTATTTAAAATAAATATTTACAAAGTATTTTATTACCGAAGTTATTTTGGAAGACATTGAAAAGTAAGATAGGTGAAATATGTGATTCCTGAACCCACCCTCAAGTTTCATGATGATATATGCATAAACTCTTGAAGTGCGTGGATTGGGGAAAAAGGGAAAGGGAATCGAGAGTGGGGTGGTGGGTGTGGCGTGGGAGCACTACCTTACAGCGAAGCAATGATGATGGGGAAAGTTAAGTAGGAGGAGGAGAGGACGAGGAAAGAACAAGAAGGGAGTGGAAGGGAAAGAAAAGGCGAACGTGAGGAGGGCAGCTACCACGTGCTACGGACCCTCCCTCAAAATAAAATCCAGTCACTGGAGGCAAACAATTCAATGCCTCAGCTGCACACAACCCAACCCAGACCACTTCTTACAGTTACAACCTCGAAGCTCCCGACCTACACCCTTCCCCTACCCCTCCCCCCCCCCCTTCCTTCCCCATTTGAATTTATCGACTTCAATAGAAATAACTGAATATTCGATCCTCCCCCCTTCGCAACGCCCGTTATTTATTCGTCCCCGTTTTGGGTCCTGGGTGTTGATCAAGATTGGTGCTTGGGCACGGGCTTTGACACCTGACCTTGGACCCCCCCCCCCCCCCCCGTTTTGTTTTATGTCCGAGATAGGGGCGGCAGGTGTATTGCTTGTTGGTAGAACGTGATCCCCCAGTTGCATCATTTTGCCAAAGGTTGTGTTACCCGTTCGGGGTAAAGAATTTTCCGGATGGCGTTTTTGGTTTCCTGAGTGATTTGGTTTGCGTTTTCTTGTCTGAGCTTGGTACTTTTTTGCGAAAAACGCGGTTTTCCCGGGTATTTGTGGACTTGGGCTCAGTGCGAAGAAGTCAGGTCGTTAAGGGCGGGAAATTGATATGATCCCTGTTCCCTCCCCTTTTTGTATTATTTTTTATAAAAGAAAAATGGATACCCCGGAATAAGATGGGAAGGAACTGCTACTTTCCCCCGTGTTGGGTGGTATTGTTTTTGGCTATTGGTTGCCTGCAGTGTTTTCGGATTCTCAATCTATATTGTCCTAAGTGCTGGTTGGTGTTCTGTTATTTAGTAATCTCAGGTTGAACCATTAATAGGGAACCATCCTAAGGATTGAGGTTTGTTACTTTGGCCGCAAAACCTATCAATAGTTTAAGTAAGTATAATGGGAGTTGCATCTGGAATTTTGATTTTCCCTTCAGTAAATTGAGTTGTATCTATGGGTCTGCTGCCGGACCTTCTCCCCGTCAATCGGATGTCAGTCGAAGCCCCAGGTCACCTAGAGCGAAATATTTTGTCAGCTAATCCCGATGCTCACCATAATATATCCAGTGGTGTGTAAGTTATGATTATCTTGAGTTGCCGACGGCTTACTCTTACTAGAAGCAATTAATCTGACAAAAGCGCTGTGCCTCACATATAGAAGTTGTCTGAGCAGTCAAATTTAATGTCCTGGTCGTGATATTCTTACACTTCAACCATTTCTTAACGATGAAATATGGTTATGGGAGTGAGAGCCCAGAATCAAACACTAACTGGCTTGGTTCATGGGCATGTGAATGGTGTCGTAAATGGGGAGCTTCCTACAAGGAACCCAGCTGCCCATATCGGTCGTTGGCGACTTCTGCAAAGAGCACTTGGTTGAAAAGAGGCCTGAAACAAAAGAATTCTTATGATTGCAAACAATGGAATTTCAGCTGTTAAGTTTATTCGAAGTGTCAGGACATGGGCATATGAAACATTTGGAACTGAGAAGGCCATATTATTTGGTATGCTATGGCGACACCAGAGGACATGCGATATAAATGCTGAGACATAATAGAATAGTCCGATCATTATTATTGAAGTTCCCTGGCGTGGACTAACAACAACAACTATGGCCAATGTGCAACTAATTGTTTGAGAGTATTAACACAAGACATAACTGTGCAGCTTTGTTTTCAACTTAAACTTATGTGCCCCACTATAATGATGCATTTTGTCAACAGCCCGCCATCACCTTTTTCCCTCCCCTTTACTGCTGATGTTTATGAATTGCTTAATTTATTTTTTCTTGAACGAATTTGAATATTTTTTAACCCCATCAATTAGTCTAGAGGAAGCATGATGCTTCCTTTCTAGAAATTGAATATTCTGCTCATACATTGGCCTCATAACCTCATTTTTTTCCTTCAGCATCCTTTTGGTTTATTGACATGCATCAAGTTATACTTAATTTGATCTGACAATCCATATATAGATAACCAGTGACTGCTATCTCATGATGTGTGGTGGGTGGGTGTGTATACTATAAGCAATAGTAACCTGAGAATTTTTCAATGTCCATCGTGAATGCACCTACCACCTTTAGATGGCAGAAATGACACGTGTTGATGCTGTTTTGAGGCCCTGGCTGGGGTCATGCATTCCCTGAGAATCCTGAGCTTCCAGATGCAATGACATCAAAGGAATCATTATTTCTTGGACCTCCTGCGACCACCATGGCTGCTTTGGGTGATAAGATTGGTTCTTCCCTGATTGCACAAGCTTCTGAAGCCCCAACCCCTAATCCATGGAGTGGGTTCACATTTAAGCCTTTAATTGTGATTACTGTCCTGGCTTCCCTTGTGAAATGCATAAGTTACACCATAAACTTTCATTGTAACTATTAAAAACATTTTTCTGGGGTCCAGGTCAAAGGTGTCCCCAGAAAGTTGTATTGATTCAAAACCTGACGAGAATAGTACATAGAAGCATTTGTGTAACATACCACAGAAGGAGGCTATTGCTAGTTGTACAAGTTGTTAGGATATCCAGCAATGATTAAGGCATCATGGGGAGGTGGAGGAAAAGGCATTAATAAGGTAACCTTAAAGAACAATGCTTTGACTTGTATTTGCTATTGACAGACAAGTTTGTTGTTTGTTAAATTTTAATCAGACTGGATGACCCTTCTACACTTATAAAATTGAATAGAGCTGCCTCCATCTGTCTTTTCTCACCTGGCATCCTGGGCTTTTTTTGTTATGAAAAGTGGGACACTAGGACTTACTTGCAGTTAGTACTGCTTAAGGTCCCCAATGACGATGAAGTATAGAGCATTGTTCAAGCAAGTGCAGGGAGAAGTTCCTGGATCACCTATATTTATAATAGAAAGTTGCTTCCCAGGTCAGAAATAAAAATCAACTGAAGCACGATCTCCATGAGTGCAATGGTCTAATCCTAAATCACTCACATTTTGTTTAATGCTGAGTAGAGCCGGTCATTTTTCGAAGTTCAGATTACATTTGCGAATCAGTATGGGAAATGTTTGCCAGCCCTCCATAGCCAGAGAGTGCAGTGTCGCAGCGACGACACCAGAAGGTGACTTTCACCCGAATCAATTTGTGATTACATTGTTCCTTGTCACTCAGGCAGCCAGGAATATTCACATCGCGTTTTAGTGACTGCTACAGCCCGTATAGATTATCGAGGAAGGTCCAATCACGGTTGCCTCCCACCCGATACAGACCAAGAAACTGGAGCATGCAGCTAGAAGGCTAGCAAAATGCGTTGAATTATGTTGGAGCAGCTCACCGTGGAAATAAGCCTTTATAGCAAGACTCAGGCGAATATTATTTTCTTTCTAGAGCTCAATCCTAGGTGTCTTCAGGTGCAAAAGAATGTTTTCCTATTTTTTGCAACAATTCTCTCATCATAGAAGTTTACCATCTTTATTTTGTCGAAAATGATAGTAGATTAACCGATTTTGCGTGTCCCTGGTTTATGTTCAATGACTACAACGAAAATTGGAAAAGAAATCAAAATGCTGATTAAATTGAAACCACTCTTACAGTTATTTGAAAAATTGTCAATTTAGTAGTTGGTATATTTAACTTACTATAGCTTTACTCCCCATTGAGTGGTTTCTTCCCTTTTTTCCCACTTTTTTTCCTGGTTTCTCTTTTTCATAAAAACAAGAAAACTGAAACTTATCTGGAAATGACCTCGGAGTGTAATTCTATGTATGTCTAGCACCCTGTTTACAGAGTGGAGATTGCTGAAAATAATCTTCCAAGCTGGCGCAAGTTTGCAGTTGGCATGGGCATTTACTCTATGGAAAATACCATTGTACTCTAATTCTCCACTTAACCATAATCATATATGTTGTGGGACTATTATTAATTTTTCATAAAGTAATCATATACTGTAACCATTCAGATAACAGGCGCTTTTATGGGAAGGAGCACGGCTGGGGGTTAAGAAGCTTTGAGGAAAACTTCAGTTGTACTCTACTATCTCACTCCCATTTTTTTAATTTTGATGAAGCTGATTCCACACGACCAAAAAGGCATTGTTTGTGCAGTTTCGTCGTTACTAGTGAATAACCATAAATGGTTTCGCAAGCCTACAAGTGGGAAAGTACAGTATCTGAGACACATCTCTGGCATAAATTTATTTTAAAATAACGAAAAACTAGAGTTTTGAGGTGTTTCCAAGTATAGTACCTAGACTATTTGAGTTAATTTGATTTCGTCAACTTTCAGGTTATCATCAACATACTGACAGAACAATTTTTTTTTGGCAATTCTAATGTCATATAACATTGAGGTTTATGAGAGCAAGTAAAAACGATGGATATTGTTAATGGCGGAAGATCCATCATTAAATCATACTGGATCTTTCTCTATTATCCAGTACCACTAGATCTAGTTCTCATCTGTGTACCTGCATGTTTTTTAGCAATGAACTTTGAAACTGTTGATCGAATAATTTGGAGATGCTGTGTCCTTTATAGATTATATCTTGAGTACGTCACCATAATACTTTCGAGAATTTAGAAACAGATAAAGACTAATTTAAATGCTTAAAGTGTTCTTGCATTACTTTTAACAAAATCAATGAACTGATGGAAAATTGATCTTGGCTATTAGTTTTATTTTTTTTTTTTTGGTAAGAATTGCTAGTAGTGTGTTATGTTAAGTCACCGCAAAAGCCTGAGGGTTACTTGGTACTGTATAGGATCAAAGTTTCAAAAGCAAGCCAAAATGTGTGGGCTTACTTTCTCTGTCAATGGTACTTTCGTCCTTTCAAAATGTGTAAATGTGATTGTTGTAATGTGGTATCCATTCTTAGGATTGTCATTTCACTGTGCAGTCTGGAAGATAGGCATCCATGAATTCTCCGGATTCACAATTTTGGTAAGTTTTTAGCCGGCATATTCATGGATGATAACCTCCCTACTCTTCGAGAAAATCAACATATTTACCCGCCTTTGGTCAAATCAACAGAATTGACCTCGATTAACTTTTTTCTGTTAGTAAGGAAATTCGCTGGAGTATGTAAAGGCTCATCCCGTGTAACACCACACAAATCTATGGAGAATAACCTATTAAGTAAATGGTGTTTTCTTCTGATATGTTTGTGGCATATGAAGGATATTACGCAAGGAAATTGGAAAAGGTTGTTCCTTTATTTCTAGATAGAGAGAGTTTTGTTGGTATGGTGAGCTGCAAGAATATAACC